>QANY01004652.1:378485-928485 GCA_003255025.1 Datisca glomerata
GGGGGGGGGGTATCTGATATTTGAATCATATTTTAAAGCAACTTCTTGAGTGCAGGTCTTCGGAAAAATAAAATTTCTATGAGCGTTGAGGCATACAAATGGAACTGCACCCTACCTGTCGACCTTTACGTGTTCAAAAACTGCATAGTTGTTCTACTTCTCTATGATGAGACTATTGCCCGTCTAGTTATTCTAGATCTCGTTTAGTATGCCATGTCAAAGCCACTTAAAAGCATATGAACTAAATGGTCGTGCAAATGAGTTTGGGATCAGAATTGATTGGTATTGAAATGGCACTTTAGTAGTGGATGTTGTAATAACTATTGTAGAGTTAATATTTCAAATTTTTAGTTACTATCAATTCAGTCCGCAGCTGTTGAAATGCAATTTAATTTATTCTTTGAGATATTTTAGTATGATATGGCGCATGAAATGAAGCTCAACTGTTTTCTGATCAGTTGTTTTTCCTATTTGAATTAGGGTTGGCAGATATTTTTTGTGAACATCTTTATCAGAATAGTTATGACACTAAATGTTATAGGACTTCTTCTCTCGCCCTCTACATCTCTTTCTCTACATTGGGAAGGGAGTTTGTATGCCTGAAGTGTGTTTGTTATCAACATTTTCTCAGCTATATGATTTTACATCTTGGCTCCTGCTTTGCCTTTCTACCTTTTGAGAAGCAGGAATGACCTACTCAAAAAATGAATATCCTCCTTTTGTGTTCCTCTTTCTCCACGCCTCCCAAAAAATGAAAGGACAACCTTAAATATCATGATCAAATTTAGAGTTTCTCTTAGCTCGAAGGACACGTGTTGAGCGCTAAGCGAGACTTTTGCACGCGCTCAAACACACCAGACCACCTGCCATGCTGGCATTAAACGGCCAGGGACTTAGCTGAACAAGCTGCATCCCTCAAAAGATCTAGCAAACAAGAAGCCCTTCACTAAGAAATCCTAAGTCATCAATTTAACTCTAAAACCCTCAAAATTAAGCAGGCAAGTACAACTAAACCTAAACTACTAACTAAGCAAACTAGCCTAAATATAATCTAAATAAACTCTAACATCTCCCTTCTAATCAATGAAATTGGTCTAAAATAGCTAATATAACTCTACTTTCATGAAGTTATCATTTATTTATCTACACACCCATCAATATAAGCATAAAGTGATATTGTTGCTATTGTAATCTTATCACAATTCCATATCTATGAATCACGCAACTTCAACATAGTTGAATCACGATCTCAATAGTCGAGTTATTGTCTGGTAATTCAAACTCACTCATTTGGCATGTCAAAGATCACAAGTAACTAGGTCAAGTTTCGTATTGACATCAAGATTAAAGTAATTATAAAAATACCCTTAAGGTGTAACAATTAGATTCAGAGCCATATAAGCGGCTTTGTTCTAAACTAATTTGTTACTGATCTATTCAACATATTAAATAGCATGTCTAGGTCAACCGTTAGAGTCTCCACTCCCATGCACCAAGACTGACATTCTTTTGTTCAGCCTAACAGTCGTAATCAGACTCGATTGCCTAGTCGATCCTAAGACTGTGAATAACATTTTAAAGTATTTCATAAGAGTTTGTCTGGAAGAACCCATATGTCTTTACTCTTCTTACGTGATAATAGTTCTAGGATTTTGGTAAATTATAAACACACTTTCATTAAAGGAAAACTTTCAGTTATTTATAAAATTCAACACTCTACTTTATGGATACAACTCCAACAAACTCCCACTTGGACTAAAGTAGGCGTGTAAATTCTTGTATCTCCATGCCCTCCAGGTGACCATCAAAGACTTTACTGCTTAAAGTTTTTGTGAATGGATCTGTCAGGTTGTTGCTCGTCGATATATATATATATATATTACTACAACATCTCCAAGCTGAACAATCTCTCTGATGAGGTTATACTTCCGTTCTATGTGTTTGGATCTTTTATGGCTCCTCGGTTCCTTCGAGTTTGCTACAGCCCATTATTATCGTAATAAAGTGTCATGAGCTTGTCAGCATCTGGAATGACTTTCAAAGTCTTTCGGAACTTTCTAAGCCAGACAGCCTCTTTTGTAGCTTCACAAGTCGCCACATACTCAGCTTCCAAGGTAGAATAAGCAATGTAAGATTGATTGATATTTCTTCATACTATTGCTCCACCATTCAGGATGAACACCGATCATGAAGCTGACCTCCTCAAATCCTTATCTACATGGAAATTAGAGTCGGTATAACACGCCATATTTAAGTCAGTACCTGAATACACAAGCATGTAGTTCATCGTTCTCCTAAGATACTTGAGGTTATGCTTGACGACATTCCAATGCTCGAGTCTAGGATTAGATTGGAAACGATTCACCACGCCCATGACATAGCAAATATATGGCCTAGTCAAAGCATCGCATACATGAGACGTCATACGGCTGAGGCATAGGGAATCTTTCTCATGTCTTACTCTTCTTGAGGAGTCTTAGGAGACTGCTCTTTGTAGAGACCGACTCCATACCTATAGGGAAGATATCCCTTCTTGAAGTCTTATATACTGAAGTGATCTATCAGTGTATTAATATAAAATGATTGAGACAATGCTAATTGTATGTTCTTCCTATCTCGAAAGATCTAAATACTTACGATAAAGGTAGCTTCTCTAAGATATTTCATATCAAATTATTTTGTAAGTCAAATCTTGACATCAGATAATTTTTCTTACATCATTCCCAATGAGTAGATTATCATCCACGTATATGACTGGAAAAATCTCATTCCCTTCATGTATCAACTTATACACATAGTGTTCATCAACTAACTGTTTAAAACCAAATTTCTTGACAAAATCACATTCCCTTCATGTATCAACTTAAGTCATTAAATGGACTTCAGCAGTTCACAAACCTTGGCCTTTTGGCCTTTCTCCATGATACTATCTCGTTGAGCCATATAAATGTGCTCTTCAAGATTTCCATTCAGAAATGTAGTCTTGACGTCCATCTTCCAGCTTTCATAATTGAGGGCAGCAGCAATGGCAGGAGGATTCGAACGGACATAAGCGCGACCACTGGCAAAAAGGTATTCTCGTAGTCAATACCTTCCTTTTGGGTGTAGCCTTTGGTTACTAACCTAGCTTTGAATGTCTCCACATTCCTAAATGGACCTCTTTGTTTCTTATAAATATATTTACACCCTACAGGTTTTACCCATTCAAGAGGATCTACAAGTGTCTAGACTCCATTCGAGTACAACGATTGTATCTCAATGCTCATGGCTTATTGTCATAGATTTGCTTCAGGACCAGCCATGGGATGCGAGTAGGAAATAGGTTCATTATGATCCTTATCTAAGACTGTTGTTAAGGCATCTCTATAAGACATGTACCTATCAGGTTGTCTCGTAACCCTCCCTCTACGTCGAGGTTCCCTAGGACATGGTTCCTGCTGTGGTTCTTCCATTATTGAATCAAGAATAGTTCCTGATTGGAGAGTTGGTGCCCTCCCACTTAATTATTCCTCTAGCACAAGTGTGATTTTTGGCTCCACACTTCTTAATTAGTCCTCTTCAAGAAAATGTGCATTTGTGCTCACGAATATTTTCTTGTTGGTTGGACTATAAAAGTCATATCTCTTCATTCCCTTGAGATATGATACAAACATGCATAATTTTGATCGAGTGGCCAACTTGCCTGTTTTCAGTCTCAGAATGTGTGTCGAGCATCCCCATATCCTAATGTGACTTACGAACGAATTTCGTCCACTCCATTTTTCATATGGTGTACTAGGAACCATCTTTGATGAAACTTAGTTCAGAATATATGTCGATGTTTCCAAGGCATATCCCCAGAATGAATCTGGGTGTGATGAGTAACTCATCATAGATCTAACGATATCCATCAGAGTTTGATTCTTTCTTTGTGACATACCATTCTATTCTGGAGTGCCATGTGCTGTAAGCTGAGAAATAATACCTTCTTCCTTAAAAAAGTCTTTGAAATCTCTTAGTAAGTACTCTCCACCACGATTGGATCGTAGCATTTTGATTTGTTTATCTACTTGCTTCTCAACAATAGCCTTGTACTCTTTGAACTTTTTAAAGGTTTCAGACTTTTGGCTTATTAGATAAACATATCCAAAATGTGAGTAGTCATCTGTGAAGGTTACAAAATCTTCATAACCTCCTCTTGCTTCGATATTCAATGGCCCACATACATTACTATGTACTAGTTCGAGGCATTGAGTGGCTCTTTCACCCTTTACTAAAAAGGGTCTCTTGGTCATTTTGCTTTCCATGCAAGATTCACATGTGGCTAGTGATCACACACTTAAAGTTTATAATGGACCATCCTTTGTAAATCTTTTAATCTTGTCTAGGCTAATGTGACCAAGACGCAAGTTTCACAAGTAGGTTAGATCGATTGAGTCAAACTTCAACTTTTTACCATCCCTTTGTAAATCAGTACATGCTTTAGTGTCACATATCCTTGAAACTTTTGGTTTTACATATAAGTTATTTATCAACCGTGCAATAGTAATTAAGCAATCATTTCTAAAAATATCAATATTTTTATCAATGAAATTCATAATGAATCCTTACGCAATTAAACTACCTACTGAAATAAGATTTTTTCTAAAAAATAGGATATAATAAACATCTCGTAAAACCAAACAAATGTTATCAAATGACAATTTAATAGTTCCAATTGATACAGCTGATATTAGTGTGTCATTCCCCCAACGAAAGTTGAACTCGCCCCCATCAAGCCTTTTGATTTTCCTGAACCCCTGCAGGGAACAACATTATGGTTAGTGGCTGCATAGTCTACAATCCATGAAAAAATAGAGTCAGCCACATAACAGGCCTTAGTAACAAGTATTATACCTTTGGATTTCAACTCCTTGAGATAATTCGGGCAGTTATGTCTCCAATGACCAGCGGCTCCACAATTATGACACCCGTATTTTGACTTGTCCACTTTTATAGTGCCCTTGCCTTTCACAGTTATTGAGTTCTACTTCTTAGCTTTCTTCGGACCTCTCTTGTGTTTTTTTTGCACCCGAGGTGGAAGACTTACTTTCAGTAAAGTTTGTCACTCCAGTCTTCCTCTTGCCCTTCAGAAATAGGGTCTCAACAGCTTGCAACTCCTTTATAAGCTCTGGAAGTGACTACCTCAATTTATTCATTGAGTAATTAAGTTTGAAGTTCTCAAAAGTGTCCGACGGGATCTCAATGATCATATCAACTTGAGTCTTGCCATCTACATCAGCACCCATGATCTCCATCTCATTCAGATAACTGATGATCAGCATCATATGTTCTTTAATAGAAGTTCCAGGTTTTACCCGGCAGTTCCTGAAGTTTCACACAGCAGCCTATTTGGCTTGACGACCCTGATCCCCGAACATTTCAGTGATGTTCAACATCATATTGTGACGGTTTCCATGTTCTGATGCTTTTGTTGCAGCACATTGCTAACATATGCCAAAATGTAACACCTGAAAATCTCATCAGAACGCAGCCATGAAGTATAAGCATCATTTTTCTCTTGAGTCGATTCAGCAATAGGCTCAAAGGAACAAGGGTCGTTAGCACGAACTTGTGCATTTCTACTATCAATACGATATCAAGATTACGTTTCCAAACCACATAATTTTCACCAATAAGTTTGTTCGCATTTAAGATCGTTAAGAGTCAGAATAATGACATGATTACTCAAAAAAATAAATAAAGTGGTGTAAATAATTACTCAATCATTTAGGAATGTATGATGCATGGTATAAATACTTACATATTAAAAAATCCAATAAAAAATATTTGATCGATGATGTTACGATCAACAGTGATATCTTGTCTCATCTAAGGACAACGCTCAAGTTACCTCCTATCACATCAAGACTCTTCTTGTTTGGTTTACGCTTCTCAAGATGTCACTACATCTAGCTTAACCAATCACAAATGATTTTGGTCACCTTGGCCCCATTCACTAGCTCCTGTGAGAGATTTCAATGTATTTCAGTCTAAGTGTTTAATCAACGCATCGACTTTAAAGGTTGCTATGAACTAACAGTCCGTCTAGGAACAGTCCTGCCTCACGGCTTCCTTTATAAGATTTAACTTCTCAAGTAGCTCGATGGCTCAAAGTGACACGATTCTCAAGTTTCTATCACTGAAGAGAGGACCACTAGGGTGGCTCTAAACCATTCATCATGCCACGATCAAGTTTGTGTTGGAAACCATAGGAACGTTTCAACGTAAACGACCCTCCCACTTAGTTTTCAGAAAATTGAATTTTCTTTGCTTTTTCAAAAAAACATAACTCTTTATAAATTTGAAAAAAAAAACAAGTTTTGAAAATTATAAACGTTTATAAAAATTTTAAATCACAATTTAAAAATTATAACTTTTATAAAATTCGCATTGTATTTTAGTTATTACTCATTATAAATTTAAACTACAATGATGCATGTATAATTTAAATACTAGTTTTCATGGCCTCTGTAATTGTCTCCTTCCATCAAGAAGTCACACCTCGTAGTAGCTCTTTTCTTAGGTCCAGTCCCATTCTCAATATTCAAATTTCAATTTAAAATTTAATTTCCAATAATTTTTACTTTGATAAATAAATTACCAAGTAAATTAATCAACTGATTTATTTGTAAGAAAATTTATCAATTAAATTCTAGTTAATTACTATTGAAAAATTATGGAATTAAATAAAAATAATTTTTAGGGACTGAATTAGGTTTGGAATCAAATTCTAAATCCTTGCATATTATTTGGGCCAAGCAACTTTTACGCAGTCCAACACCCTAATAGGCTTGGTGGGTCCACGATAACCCCAGGCCCAATATGGTCTTGTGAACATTAGGGTTGCCAAAACCTAAGATTTTCTAAACCCAAAAGTTTCCAAAACCCCCAAGGTTTCCTAAACCCAAAAGTTTCCGAAACACAAGGTTTTCTAAACCATAAATAGGAAACCTACGACGGTGAGCGGTGAAGGCAAGCAACGGCGTGCGGTAGCGTGGGGCAGTAGGCGATGGCAAGCGGCGGTGAATGGTGGTAACGGTGGCAAACGGCATCGACGGTGGCGACAAACAATGACTTTCTTGCAATGACAGATTTACATCTAATTCAAAGATAAAACTTTTGAAAATATTGAATTACATCAAATTCTATGTCTAAATTTTAGCGTACATCAATTCTAAAATTAAAAATAAACACCTAGAGTCAATCGATCATGATCCATTCATAAAACATATTTTAACATACCTTGAATCTACCATACAAAGATATATGTCAATATGACAATATCCATTCATACATACGTTTAATCACTAAATATGTATAATCAAGAACCCAATGCTCTGATACCAATTGTTGGATCGGGTTTTAAAAATTGAAGAAAATTAACAAACCACGAATGGTTCGTAGCTGAAATAATTATCTAATAATTAGAAAATAACAAATTAATTAATTTGAACATTAATTATTCTCTTCTCTAATTTAGTGATGACACCCATCACATATGGGTTCGAGAAGTGTATATTGATCTAAAACGCATTTTTGGTTCAACTGATGTTGTTTCTCATTCATGTCATTTTATGAGCTACTCCTGAAATCCAATTGGACCCACATGAATAAAGCTATGTGATTCAAATACATGGCTAATTTATCTCCATAAATCCTAAATTATTTAATCCCGACATCGTACGACTCCACAATAGGTCTGATGCCGAATCAACTCTCGATTCATGCGCGCTACATTTTCTGTTGGTGCAAATAAACATCTTTATTTCATGGTCCACAGATTATTTTATGACGTTACCCTTCATGAACATTAGTAACAAGAGTTGGATGTAAAATTATTGTTTTACCCATCTAGTTATTATTTTCTTAACTCCTTTATTGACTGTGAATAAGAAAGACATATCAAAGAAGTGTCTCAGACAATTCACAATGTCTTATTCAATGACTCATATCATCGAGTACCAGACCCAATTTATTTATTCACATACTAATCAATAAAGCATAAGGTGATATTGTTGTTATTGCAATCTTACCATAAATTCTATATTTGTGAATTACACAACTCCAACATTATTGAATCACGATCCCAACAGCCGAGATATTGTCCGACAATTCAAACTCACATATTTGGCGTATCAAATATCACAAGTAGCTATGTCAAGTTTCGTATTCACCTTAGGATTAAGGTAATTATGAAAATACCCTTAAAGTGTAACAATTAGATTCAGAGCTAGATAAACCACTTTGTTCTAAACTAATTTGTTACTGGTCTATTCAACATATTCCCTAACATGTCTAGGCCAATCGTTTGAGTCTCCACTCCCATGCCCCAAGACTGGCATAATTTGTTTCAACCTAAGAGTCATAATCGAACTCGATTGCCCAGTCGATCCTAAGATTGCAAATAACATTCTAAACTATTTAGAAGAGTTTGTCTGAAAGACCCCTCTGTCTTTACTCTTCTTACGTTGATAATAGTTTCAGGACTTAAGTAAATTATAAACATGCTATAATTTAAGGAAAACTTTCATTTATTCATAAAATCCAGTAATACATAAATGCAGAGAAATAACTAAATACTCATAAATAATTATCACACCCTACTTTTTGGACATAACTCCAACAATGGGAAGCGGGACTGGCGTACTACTCGTAGTGCCTGACCAATCTTTGGTTGAGTACGCCCTGTGCTTTGGATTCAAATATTCAAATAATGAAGCAGTGTATGAGGAGCTGCTAGCAGGTATGATTGGCAAGAACTTTGAATGCAAGGATGCTAAAGATTTACAGTGACTCCTTACTTATCTTCAACCAAATTAAGGATGAATATCAGGCAAAAGGGGACAATATGAACAAATACATGGTCCAAACATGGGCCTTCCTTGAAGAGTGTAACTCTTACATGATCCAACAAATCCCTCGATTAACTGGTTTCCTCCTATGACACAGAGATCAGTAAGACCGTGCCTCTAGAAATTCTCCCGTGCTCAAGCATCGGTGGGGAGGAGGTGTTAGAGATCAGCATAGCAACGACGGCTCCATCGTGGATCACCCCATACTTTATTACATACGAAATGGAACACTACCTCCAGATTGGAAAGCTACACGAAAGCTAGGTCAGCAAATTATATAATTATTGGTGAAACTCTGTACAAAATAGCCTTGTCATACCCCTACTTGGGCTGTGTTACACCTGATGAGGCGTTGTACATCATGACGAAGGTCCACGTGGGAGTCTATGGGAACCACAATGGGGCTCGAGCACTGCACCATAAGATAAAAAGGCAGGGGTATTATTGGTCGATGATGGTTTTAGATACCAACAATTTTGTGAGAAGGTGCGACAAATACCAGAGGACCACAAACATTCCACACCAGTCGCTGGAGCCGCTTACCTCCATCCCAAGCCCATGGTCATTCACTTAGTGGGGCTGGATTTAATCGAACCCCTACCGATGGGGAAGGACAAAATAGGTTTGCCATTGTCGCCATTGATTATTTCACCAAATGGGTAGGGGCGGAGCCTTTGGCCATAATTATGAAATATAAGACTACGAAATTCCTATGGAAGAACTCCATTTACAGGTTTCGAGTTCCCCACACGATCATCACGAATAATGGAAAATAGTTTGATAATGCTAAGTTCAGGTATACATGTGAGCACCTCAGAATCAAGCATTTTACCTCCTCACCATCCCACCCACAGTCCAACAGACAAGTAGAGGCAGTTAACAAAACTATCAAACAAAACCTTAACCAAGTCAGAAGGCTGACCTTTGGCACAAAGGTCGTTATCTCAGTGGAGACAGACATCCCCTCCCATCAAGTTTTGCGGTACGGCTCGAAGAAGAATGCCATTGAGATGAGACACAACCTGGATGACCTGGAAGAGGTATAGGGCCATACCAACCTACAAAATGAGGCTCACTAGCTTACAGCTTCACGGTACTACAATTCTAGGATGAGTGTCAGACGGTTTCAAACGGGTGACCTAATCCTATGAAAAAGGAATGATGCTGAGATAGGGGCCCTCGAGCACAATTGGGAAGGACCTTACTTTGTGAAGGAGGTGCTACTCCCCGACACGTATCGACTACAAGACATGGATGGGTGGGATTTGATGCACCCTAAGAACGCATAGCACCTGAGATATACTATCAATAGCAAAAGGAAGAGGTGGGGACTGTATCTTTGTAGGATGTCAAATATAAAGGTCATTTTCTCCATGGAATGATCCATAAAATAAAAAATGATGACTGACGTGGTCTTCTAGCATCCAGTCGAGATTAAAAAGTGATGAATGATGCGGTGCTCTAACCCGCTAGTCGGAATCAAAAAGTGATGTCTGTCTAGCATACCAGCTCGTCTGACTGGAAAAGAGCTCTGGTCAGAGTAGAAATGCCAGACTAGACTTTATTAAATAAAAAGTGTTGACTGGTGCGATGTTCTCACTACGAAAAATATGACATTCTACAGGTTTCAAATACATGGTTCTTAGTCTTCTCTTGTAAAAGACTCAAAAAATAAGATTTTTTGTGAATCATGTAAACTAATTCTTGTAAAAAGGTAAAAAAAGGCGAGAGTGAAAATTAAGAGGAGCGAGACTTAATAAAAAATATGGGATTGAAAATGAGATAAAAGTATTGACCAAACCGGTTTCTCTCCCTAGTCCATTGTCCCACGCGCCTCATTGCTCTCTCCTCTCTCTTTTTGCGATTACAATATCTTATCCTCTCTCTCTCTTAAGTACCTCTCTCTCTTAAGTACCTCTCTCTATCTCTCTCAAGCACCTCTATGTCTCTCTCTCAAGCACCTCTATGTCTCTCTCTCAAGCAACCCTCTCAGCCTCCCTCTCTCAAGCTCATATCACCTCCATCTCAAGCTCTTTCTCTGAATCTCTCAACCTCAAACTCACATCTTTAAAAATCACCTCCATCTTACCTCGTCTGACCTCCATTTTGAGCTATTTCTCTGAATCTCTCAAGTTAGGCTCACACCTGTTGAAATCGAAGACCGAAGCTCCAAATTTCTCACGCTCATACAGTCTTCTTATTTTTCTCAAAATCGAAGGTCTCTATTTCCATGGTTTGCATTTTAGAGTTGACAAAATACCTCTTTTGATTAGCCTGTTAAGTTTTCTCAGGTCTCTCGGCGATTTTCCCCTCAACCATTCTTCATCGTTGATTTTCAGGTTTGATTCTCTGGTCTTTTTCTAAATCTTTTGATAATAAAAAAATTTCTTCTCGCTATTTTTTAGTTGAGAACAAATTTCTCTAAGTTCTTAATGAAATTTGATTTTCAGGTTTAATTCTTAGTTCCAAGTCTTTGCATATCCTTTCTCCTTCACGTCTCTTACTTGGGGTTAGGTTTGCTTCTTCTTCTAATTTCCTTCTATTTTAATTTCTTTATATTTTTTCGTCAAAAATTAATTTTATCAGAAATCACCCCTTTTTTTAATTTTGAGTTCTAAGTCTTTTTTCATGTTGTACTTCAGATTGATCTGTTAATATATGTTGTATATAGTGTTTTAGTTCTATATGCATTTTACCTTATGAAATAGATGACGTTCGGAGAACATGCTTCCATTTATTTAGCATTTAATCCAACTGACCTACTATTTTCCTTGTTTATAGTTTTGTTCAGCGACATAATGTATATCATTGTAATGTGGCTAGACCACAAGGACATATTCTTTTGGGGAAACTATAAATTTACTAGATAAGTTTTCAAATCTTTTATTGGACAAATTCTTTGATGACCTTGATTTCTAGAGGTATGAATTAGCTGTATTCTCAGCCTAGTCTCTCTCAAATGCTTTTCCAAGTGCCCCTTTTTTAATTCCATGTTTGCGTATGTTTTATAGCAGCATATTGGTAGATTTGCTTTTAGGTATTTCTCTACAATGATCATCAGAATCATAAGGCTAGCATGACCAATTTTATGTTGTTGATTAAGCTGTTGGTCTAAACCTTCTGTTGCCACCTTGTACCAACAGATTTTGATGACATTACACACTTATCATTTATGACGCAATTACATGTATTCATGTGAATTTTTGTCTCTTTTGAATTATTCTTTTCCTGTAGTGATTTATTTTTTGTTGTTGAATCATGCAAATTGTCGGTGCCATAAGTGGTCTTGCTGCTTCCCTAATTCATGTTCCAACGGAGGTAGATGAATTTTCTGCATGATATTTTCACTGTTTCATGGCCTTCATTAGACCCTTTTTTTCTTTTTTGGTACTTAGGTTGTTAAGCAAAGAATGTAAACTGGGCAATTCACATCAGGGCTCTATGTAGTATGTAACCTGTTTTAACTATAAGAACATTATTGTTAATTAGAAAGGTATTAACATATAATTGGTTCTAAATAGGAAAGGAAAATGAACAATTAAACTATGCTCATAATTTGCTCCCATAATAATTCCTAAGATTACTCCTAGTCCTAGATACTTCGTCCTATTGTAGACAGTCAACTCCTTCATTACTCCTCAGTTTCTTATCCTTGTTAAGAGCGCTTGCTTGTGGTTGTTCTTGGATATTGTAGAATGTTACGCAAGGGCCTTATTTGTGCCCAAAACATACAAGGTGTCACAGTTGTGGATCTAATGTCTTAGGAAATGGACAAAGTGTAAGGTAATTGGACCGATCATTGTTAATACTCATTCAAATAGCATATCTCCCTTGGTCTTGGTACTTGATGACTGATGTCATTTGCTTTATACTTTTTGAAACTCTGTAGTATAGTATTTTGTAATTTTTTGACGACTAATACTTTTCTTTATTGGTAGGCCCACATCCATTTCCTTCTATGGAAATTTTAAAAGTTGGGATCCGATGATTACTACTCCTCCTGGACTGTATGTTCTCTTCATAGTTTTTGGTATTAATTTAAAAAATAAAACTTTGCTTTCTATATTTTGGAACTATTACTAAGTCATTAGCTTTGCAATTTTATTCATCTGGATAAAAATTTGTGATTATGTGACAATAATAGTATATTACTATTAGAGAGTTGATAAATAGTATCTAAAAACTTTTGCAGGTACTATTTTATTCATCTGGATAAAAACTTTTGCTTCTTTGTTTCCAGGAATGTTGTCTTAGATGAGTAATGAGTTTATTTTTGCGGTAACATAGGAAAAGTATGGTCTTCGTTTCATTCTTCGGATCACTTTCTCATTTACTGGAACTCGTTTGTATTGTTTCTCTATGGACTCAAGTGTGAGTATTTATGATATTTACATCTTTGCAACAAATTGTGAGTACTAATGCTATTTATATATGTTTATTTGGTTATTGTTATGAAATAGATTAGCTAGCATTAATTTTTAATTTTTTAACTTAGTTCAATGTTGGTAACATTGAGTTTTCGTTATTTTAGCATAAACTGAAACAAGTTCAGGCTGAGCATCCTGAATCTGTAACACATTGAGTTTCGTTATTTTAGCATAAACTGAAACAAATTCAACTATACCTTCTCCCGTGTTAAGGGTTTTCTAACAATAATTGTAAATTGTAGTTATTTATGTTTTTTATTTTTAATGCTTATAATTGTTTTATTGATTTATTGATAGAGTGTCAACGCTCATATACCAACACACTTGAGTAAATGTAAATTGATGGATTGGATTGGTTCGGGAGAAGTAGTCGCTGAAAGACAATGGTCATCAAATGATCCTACAGATCTTGTTCATCACATTCCCCTCGGACCTAATGTTGTGAGAGTATGCGTTGATGTGGCAAAGAAACCCGAAGTTTTTTTATGGAGAACAAATTCTTATATGACTCACATTGAAGATGCATTAGAATCTATAGTTGCATGGACCACTGACAAAGTTCATTGTGGTTAGATTTAATCATTTTCTTATTTTTATTTGTAATATTATACTACGTGTTTTGCTGCTGAATTTTCTGATATATGCCTAAGCCATAGATGTACTAGTGTTTAATTAAGGAAATGCCTGAACTAGAAGTGTAACCTCATTTGCAGGACTGCTTATGAATAGTTAGAAGTAGTAAAATGGAAAGAGACAGGAAGGGTTGTTTTATTGGATAAATGGCAGAGCCTAAAACAGTAGATAGGCATTGAGATGAATAATTTGGATCGATATTTATGATATTGTGTGGGTTTCTAATCATATGATCAAAATATAATGAAAATGGAAACTAAAATCCTCCTTGGTTTCATTTAACCAGAAAGTGCAATGACCTGTACCTTATTCTTTGATGTATATGATGATATCATTTCAACAAATCAGTCTCATGAGCTAATGAAGTCTTCGGTTATTTAGAGTCTAGCTTCCAGCATTAATTTATCAAGCCCTTAAGGGGGGAGGGGGGTAAGAAAAAGAGAATAAAGGATAACGTTTTGGTATTAATACTTTTTTAGCTATGCAATTCCACAAAACCATATAGTGTGCTTAAAAATATGTAGTGTTATTTTTTCACAAAGTATAAAATGGTGATGTGAGCAATGTGAAATTATCTTAAAGTTACTGTTTTATTCTTTAGAATGCAGGACTTACAATCCTTTAAAGATTTTCAACATGACATCAAATTTTGAAGAGTTAAGTAGTGAAATTTTGAAGTTATTTTGTAATGCCTGTGAAACTTTTAGATTCTTTTTATTTTCTGAAATGAATGTTGTATTAGTAGACTAAGTAATAATACTTTTAGATGATACTTTTGGATAATATTTTGTGAAAATGAAATGATGTTTGAATACCTTTTACTCTAGTAATGTATTAATTTTGAATGTTTAAATAGGTACATAAACAGGTGCATATAAATTGATTGCAAAAAATAGCATTTATAAAATGCCAAGAAAATCTCTTTATAAGAAGCATAATTTATAATAGAAAACTATATCAATGAGATTCAAAAAATCTTATGGTATCTGATTAATAGCATATAAAAATACATGTGAATGTTAGTTCACAAGTATTAAAAATACATGGTGAATACATTTAACAAGGGTCCGAAAATCCTATTAAACAACGTTCTACAAGAGTCAAAAAATCCTGTAAAAAATGAGAGATCAGAGGGTTCTTCATAGGAGGCATTACGCCTTACGAAAAACGTGGACTTTTAATATAAGGGGTTGTCACAGGCGCCGTGAGAACCATGTTGATTACTTTTCACAGGGTTTTCTACCTCTTGTACAATGCCATATTTCTTATAGTGTCTAACTAGCCAGTCGAGATTAAAAAGCGATTGACTAGTGTAGTGTTCTAGCTCGTCAGTCGGAATTAAAAAGTGATGACTGTCGCAGTGCTCTAATCCATCAGTCGAGATCAAAAAGTGATGCATGTCGAGCATACTGTTATGAATTATCTATAGTGTAAGTGTACACTATCATTGCCAAGTAATAAAATTATATGAAAATCGAGTATCATCCATAGAATTGATTGATATTAATTATTGAAATTAACTAGACTCTAATTTGAATTGAGAAAACGAAAAGCTATGATATTTTAATGAAAAATTAAACTAAAAAGATTAATACATGATAAGGATATATAATTCAAATTTGAATCATTAAAAGTTCTAGGGTTTTCGATTTCACCAAACAAAACATGCTCAAAATTATAAATCTCAATCAATCAAAGTTTTTCATAATATTGATAGCGACTTTCTGTAAAGTAATTATCAATATTTCTCAAGTATCGATAACAATGAATGAAAATTACTAATCTCACATCTCTGTCAAGATTTAATATGTTGAAACTAGTAAGCATAGGAAATTATAATTATCTCTAACTTATGAAATTCTAATTGTGTCATAAACAAAGAGCAAATTTAATCATCAATTTTCAGTCTCAGAATTAAATCCAAAATTATGCATTAGTTAGTCAAACGATCACAAACATTAAGAATAACACTCTGTAATAATGAATACACATCTATTGAATTGAGAATCAAAATTAAAGAGAAATCATGGTTTGGCTTCATCGTAGTCCTGGATAAGAAAATTAGAACATACTAAAATAAGAAAACATCTTAATAATATCCATGAACATAGAGGAAAAGAGAAGAAAAAATAGATTTGAGGATGACATTGAAGTTGAGACTCGTCTCCCCTTTGGATCTGTCTTCGTTTCTTCTCCAAAAAAGCTATCTTCTATGCCTCCCACATCCCAAGAGTCCCTCTAATAACCCTCAAATATTCTATTTATACATTAGGGTTTGATAAGATAAAATTGGAGTGAAAACAGAAGAAAATAAAAAACATCGTCGCACTAGCGTCGTGATGCTAGCTTAATGTATACGCTGGGCGTGGGGCAGGACTGTGGCGCTGGCATGCTGTTTGCTCCCAGCAACACGACACGGTGATGTCACGATGCTGGTCCTTCTGCCAAGATCCCATTCTTTTATCATTTTAAACGCATTTTGGCCTTCCAACTCTTTTCAAAATCAACCCAAATCCATTTGAATATCATACCTACAAAATGAAAATAAAACAAACATAGATCAAACAATAAAACTCAAAGAACCAACAAAATTAAAGTTAAGAATATCTAAAATGTGAGTGTGAAACACACTCATCAAATACCCTCAAACTTAATTTTTGCGTAGTCTTCAAGCAAAACACAAATTGAAAAAACCATCAAACAAGAAAACAACTACTCTAATTAAGAAAAACTACGGATTAAGTGACAAAATATTTTGACTAACTAAACATGTCTCAAAGATTTCAAAATAGTGATAACCCAAGAAAAACTTCTGAATTGTATCATTTAGAATATCAACACAAACACCAACTTTCATTACACTTTGTAAAATCCCGAGTGCGTCTGTGTAACTTTAAGGCGCCTAACTTCTTAATCTCAAATGAGTTTATGCAACCAAATCTTGTAAAAGCGGATCCATTAATCTATAAATATATTTGAACTTCATAGGCCAATTTGTCATGTCACTCTACACTAATATAGACAAACCACAACACTTAGGATCATTAGGACTTTCATAGGCTTGTAATGTATGGCTAGGGTTTAGGGTAGGGTAAAAAATATTATTTCGGCTCAATCTTTATCCATAG
Source organism: Datisca glomerata (assembly GCA_003255025.1). Classification (NCBI taxonomy): domain Eukaryota; kingdom Viridiplantae; phylum Streptophyta; class Magnoliopsida; order Cucurbitales; family Datiscaceae; genus Datisca; species Datisca glomerata. The sequence goes on from QANY01004652.1 coordinate 395,547, forward strand.
TCACATATGCATTCTAGGAATCAACAAACTTGACCCAACTTCTCTTATCGCAACCCAAAACTTGTCAGTTTCACCTCTTGAATTATCAACCATACCCAACCATTCTTTTTTTTAATTTCATTTCCTTAAGTTTCTCTTTTTCTTAACGAGCTTTCAGCTAATAGCTCTCAAACCTGTTGGTCTTAGGGTATTAGGTGTTAAGACACCTCTTCGAGCTTAGTCAGTCAAGTCCAAGAGGCTACCAAATCAAACTTATACATAATTTTTTTAATATATCACAACTCCTCCCATCCACCCAGATTGTCATAACTCTAAGTATTTTCTTAGAACATCCAAATACTATGAGTAAGAATGATTACTAGGGAAATTTTTTTATACGGTTAAGAAACTGTCATGGGTGATAAAAAATGGTTATTTAGGCTGAACAGGAATGACTAGGTAAACAATTGTGCATAGGTTGCGTAAAAAGTTCAACCGGTCCAAATATGGCCTAAATCATGTCCTAAGTATAGTATAGCCTAGAATTTTGCCTCGAACAACAATCAAACTGGCCCCAGAGTTCTTATGAGATCATAATGATTCCTTAGGTCACATAAACATTCTCTAAGAAAAACAATAAGCTCAAGGCTAGGTGCTCAATATGTCAGGATTCTCAAGTGAAATGTAAATCAACAATTGGTTCAAACACACACATATACACAAATTCATCATTTTTTCTAAGTTATCAATAAATTAAACCAATCTCATCATAGGCATTAGTGTTGTTTACTACAAAACATCAAAATTTTACTTTTCAATAAAGCCACCAATCCCCGGCAACGGCGCCAAAATCTTGGTAGGATTTTTGTAAAGTGCAAGTGTACATTATCCTTGACAAGTAATAAAATTCTATGAAAATAGAGTATCATCAACACGATTGGTTGATATTCATTTTTGAAATTAACTAGACTCTAATTTTGATTGAGAAACAAAAGCTGGGATTTTGAATGAAGACTTAAACTAAAATGATTAATACTTGCTAAGGATAAATAACTGAAATTTGAATAATTAAATCTCCAGGGTTTTTTATTTCTCTAAACCAAACATGCTCAAAATTTTAAATCTCAATCAATCAATATTTTTCATAATACTGATAGCGACTTTCTCTAAAGTAATTATCAATCTTTCCAAGCATCGACAACAATGAATCAAAAATACTAATTCCACATCTCTATCAAGATTCAATATGTTGAAACTCTTTAAGCACATAAAATTATAACTGCTACACTAGATCCATAATTATCTCTAACTTATAAAATTCTAATGGTTTAATATCAAAGAGCAAATTTAATCATGACTTCTCAGTCTCAGAATTAAATCTAAATCAGGTAATATATGACCAGACGATCACAAGCATTAAGACCAGATTATAACACTCATTAATAATGAATAAACATCGATTGAATTGAGAATCAAAATTATACAACAATCATGGTTTGGCTATGTCGTAGCCCTATATAAGAAAATTAGAACATACTAGAATAAGAAAATATCCTAATAATATTCATGAACATAGAGGAAAACAGAAGAAAAACTAGATTTGAGGATTAAATTGAAGTTGAGATCCGTCTTCCCGTTGGATCGGTCTTCGTTTCTTCTCCAAAAAGTTCTATTCTTTGCCTCCCACGTTCTAAGAGCCCCTCTAATAACCTTCAAATATTCTATTTATACACTAGGGTTTGATAAGCATAAAATTGGAGCAAAATATAGAATAACATAAAAAAAAAAAAAACATTGTCGTGCCAGTGTCACGGCGCTCCCTTACTACATGCGCTAGGCGTGAGCCAGTGCTGTGGCATTGGGAAGCCAGCGCCACAGTGCTGGTGTTGGCATGCTGATTGCTCCCAGTGTCGCGACGTTGGGATGTCGTGACACTAGTCCTTCTGTCCATGTCCATTTTTTTATCATTTTAAACACATTTTTTCTTTCCAACTCTTTCAAAAATCAACCCAAATTAAAGTTAAGAATATCTAAAATATGAGTGTGAAACACACTAATCACATAGTAGAGGAAGGGAAACCATGCCCATTCCTCACCTGACAAAAGAAAAGGGTACCTTAACCAAGGCAGAGGTTCCCAGGCAAATATCGGGAAGAATTTGAAGCAAGTCCACTTGACCAGATCCCCCACAGGGAGTGACAGAACTCCTTAAGGGAACAACAAGGCTACTTAACTCGACCTCCTTCAAAATAGGGCAACTTGTCAAGAAAGGAAATAATAAAGGTAATTTGTTACCAAGGATAACATGGACTACTGTTTGAATATCTATGAAACAGGGTCAAGGTGAAGCTAAATCTCCATCCAGGCTCCATCATGGATAACTTAAAACTCCATAATGATAAAGATTGAGGAATCTAAAGCTCAACGAACGTCCAAGGTCGGACAAGTTATAACAAAAGAAAAAGAGAGATAGAGAAGTGATATCCTCTTTAAAAAGAAAAGGAAAGCTTACAAGCAAAAAAATTTACAAGAACGATAGAGCTCCAGAAGTGTCGGTAAGCACTCTAAATGGGCTTTGATGATAGGGGTTGAGTCCCCTCAGACTGATCCGAGGGTAACCCTATGATAAAATTTTCTTGGACAACCTTCGACGCTAGAAGATCAAGGGGAGTAGTAGAAGGTAGCAAACCCTTTGCATTAACAAGACCAGGAACCTGAGGACAGAGGAAAGTTAAAGAAACTCAAGTCTAACCTAGAACAAACATCGACAATTGTCATAACCCAAGGATAATTCTAGGAGTAGGGTAGCCTTGAACTTAGGGGATTCTTTAAAACCCTCCAGAAGATGAAACTTATTCAACAATGTGTTCTTATACTGATGAAGACTCGCGGTGACCTTATCACTATCAGATAGTTGAGCCTCCAGATCTCGACGAACTTCTTGAGCCTGAAGCAACTCCCCCTCAAGGCTCGTCATCCTCCCCGGTGCAACATAGAGCTTTTGAATCTCCCCCGCCAATCTTTCATTGGCCCATTGGAGGGAATCATACATCTGAATCGCGACGGTGAATTCGACCTCATACTTCAAAATGACCTCAGCCATCATAAACATTGTAGACCTACAACGGCCAAAATGCGCCAACATTGTGGCATTATAGGCAAGGACCTGCGAATGATGAACGAACAGGTAAGGAAACAACAGAATAGATACAAAAGGCATAAGAAAAGATGGTACTTACGCCTAGTGGTCGACATTATAGGCAAGCTCTATTTTTGGCAGTTTGAAAAGGGTGGCTCCATTCTCGGGGTCTACCTGAGTCGACTACCATTCCAATAACCTCCCCACGGGCTCGGTCTCGGGGACTGAGATTATTTTCCCCCTTAACCAAGGTGATCGAGGCCTTGAGTCTCTAACCATCAGAGCTCGACCGATTAAAGCCTAGAGAAGTAGCCCTATGAAGCTGAGACAAAGAGCCCTCAACTTCAGGATTAGCCACCTCGGACCAAGTCCCCACGTATTGAAAGGAGTGGGAGTACCCCTGAGGAGTCGCGTAATCAAATTCATACCGTGATAGGCTTTGACTAGAGGATGACTATGGCTTTTTAGGAAGGTTCTCGACAGTCTTTAGAGAAAATGCAGGAGCAGTAGAATGTGGAAGAGACAGAGGCGGCAATGGCGCTCTCGAGTCCCTCGAGGATGAGTACGGAGAGGAGGCATAGGGAGGGTCCCCCTCTCCTTCAACTTCCCAGCTTCTTATACCTAATGGCCTCCGGCCTCCACGCCTTGACACCCATAAGCTTCGCCTGGGGTTTGCTCAAAGAAGCCACTTGTACAAGAAATGGCACATCGATAAGGCAACATACGAAAAGGAAGAAGAGGGAGAGGAAGGAGCAAGCAACAAGATATTGGAACGACGTTACATACGCCGTAAAGAGTGAGTTTTGAACTACGGGGACCTGAACTCTCCGAAGTTAAACCTGCTAAACAGGCCTTGTCAGGAACCTCGACTATAAAATCCACTTGAGGATCCATGTATAGTCCTTCCTGGAACAAGGATGCGAGAGAGGTAAGGAAGATGAAGTGGAATTAATCCATGGGAATTATATCTAGAATTTGAATCGGGGTCACGAAGTTAGCAGAGAGTTCCTTTGGTTTTTGCCTCCCCACTACAAACAAGAAAAGCGAAAGGAGTTAATATACCTGACCAAGGGAAAGTGCATTTTCTACCTCTATAATGATCTTACTTGTTGCCCCAAAGACCCATGGTATCGAGCCCATGATCCTCGAGTCTCCAGGACGAAAGTCCCAAGATTCAAAAACCATGAACCAGCGGTCTTTCTGATCGTGACACCAGGTGGGGACGCTGTCTCCGAGCCCCCTCACCTCTTCCCCCGGACCTATCTCTAATATAGTACCAGCCTGGGGACCAAGAGGGGAGCCTTCTCACCTTCACCTGGTTTGGAGTCTTTAGCTGGAATAGGAAGTCAAATTCCTCTAACGTGAAATCCATGCCGCTATGTAGCTTCTATAAGACCCAGCATCCCACCAGGACCCTCCAAGAGTTGGTGGAAGTTAGGCCAAGGTTATCCCTATTGAGGAGAACCATCTTCTGAAGAAAGGGTGTAGGGGATGAAGCAGCCCGCCTTCCAAAGCCACCAAATACAAACCGATCTTTTTGTGTCTGGGGGCGCTGACTCTCTCGCCATCCTCCGAAAATCGTAGATGGACATAGTACAGAAGATGATACTTCTCCTATCGGTCGAGGAGGAGGGGTAGTCATAGACCCCCAGTAATTAAAATTCCCGCTCAGACTTACATCTCTTTCAGGGTCAGAGCGGGAACCACCAGTCCCGGTCAATGAGCTTGAATCCATGTGGTACTTAACAGCCAATTATGAGAAGGAAGAGGGCTTGGAAGGAGCACTCAGTGAAAGCTTCCTTGGGGGAAAAAGAGACTCACACATTTTTTGGGAAGAAGGAATTAAGGGAAAAAAACAAAAAAAATGGGGAAATTGCCAAAGAGCTCGTCTCTCTCACACGAAGAAAAGTAAGGGGTATGAAGAAAACCACTTATTTAAAGACCTTGGAGCAAGTGATTCGACGGGTCAAGGAGCCGTTGACTTTCGAAATGATAGGCCTAAGAAAATCGAGCGCATGCATCAACAGACTGGTGGCATTTTGGTAGCCAAGATCACGTGGTCCTCACTTCCCTCATCCACGCTCCATCATCACCCCTACTTCCGATAATGGTAAATTTCAAATTCCAATAAATTTGGGAACCCACACACAGGAAGTTTCACTTCAAAAGGGAACTTAGCCCGCTCTGAATTCGACTTCCAAAAGGTTCTAAAATTTGACTCGTGCTCAAGAAAGGAACATGAAAGTCTTCGGACCCGATCTGATAGGGCACGCACGCGATCCTTGACTGGGGGAAATTGTTATGGGTATTTTTGAACTACCAAAGTCGCGACATGACATGGTATGCCACAGCAGATGTCTCTACTCAACCCCGAGAAGAGGAATAGGGAGCTGAGCCCCTAATAGGGAAAAAACTTACCTCACCAGGTCGGCCCTAAAAGGAGCTCGGGCAACACTGACCAGCATAAACAAAAAGGCCTAGAGATGAGGGTCTGACACAGGGGCTCAGTTAGCCCTGTGCTATGAATCATCATTATTCGCCAAAAGTAGTAATGGTGAACACGATTTGGTTCACGTTCTAATAGTGGGTTAAAATTTAACCGAACTGAAATATTCAGTTCGGCTATATGCCAAACCGTATTGAACCATGAAGGTCAAAATAACTGAACTGAACCGTGAGTTTCGGTTCAGTTCTTTGGTTCATTAAAAATAATTTTTAAATGATATTATTGAAAAAAATAATATAAAATCAAATTTTTGTATCAGTTCAGTTCAGTTTAAATAAATATCAAATTATATATAAAAAATAAAAAAAATAATATGAATTTAATGTTTCGGTTCGGTTAAAAAACTAAACATTTTCTAAACTGAACCGAAGATTTGGTTTGGCAACTCTGCCGAACCGCAGGGCCATAAAGAACTGACTGAACTGACCATTTTTTATTCGATTCGGTTTAGTTTTGAACACCCCTAGAAAGTAGCACTCTACATGGCGTTTTCCCATTTGCAACAAGCCGGTCAACTTCAGTCACCATTATGAAACGTCGACTCAGCCATTAAAAGGTCGCATCCACCACGCCCAGCAGGATTAAAGGTAAATCGACATTAAATGCAAGTCCTTTCACATCAGCTCGGGGGACAAAGGCATTAAATGCCGCTCCCAGCTCATCACATCAAAAAATAGTCGTCACCTTTCCTGAAGTTTCCCCGACACACATGCCTCTTTAAGGCTTCATATATAAATTTCCCCTCCACAAATGGGGCAAGGTACACAACTCTTTCGTAAGGAAAAATCTGCCTAATTTTCTCCAAGATATTGACTTAAGCATAAGATACTCTTCAATGAGGAAACCACATTCAGTTCTCTTCGTCTTTAGAGTTCTTCGTTTGTGTTGTGCAGATTTCATACAAAGATGATTCCTATGTGAAGGAGAGATTGCACGCCACCTCACGGCAGATATGTTTGGTAACAACAAGTTTAATCCATTGTAAAAGGTTCCCATTGGTATGCAATGGGGATTTCCATGATGTGGACATTTCCTTAGAAATTCCTTAAATCTCTCTCATGCTTCATACAAAGATTCATCCTCTAACTGGTGGATTGAGGTACTCTCATTTCTCAGCTTGGCATTCTTCGTGAGAGGGAAATATTTCATCAAAAATTTCTTGGCAAGGTCATCCCACGTATTAATTGAGTCTTGAGGTAATGAATTGAGCCATGCTCAAGCTCCATCCCTTAAGGAGTAGGGAAACAGCCTTATCCTTAGAACTCCTCTAAAGCTTCAGGTATCTTAAAAGCATCACTAACCTCCATGAAAAGACTCAAACATAGGTAGGGATCTTCAGTGGGAAGTTCATTGAATTGCCCAACAGTTTGTAGCATTTGGAACATCATAAGCTTTAATTCAAGTTGTGGAGCTTGAATTTATTGCTCACTATTTTCATTGTTAGCTTGATTACAATTGTAATTCATGTTATCATTCAACACCACCTTTTCAACAGGTACAACCATCTCTCTTACACCAGCTAATTCTTTTTGCTCTCTTCTTAATTGTCTTAGAGTTCTGTCTATTTTTGGATCAAATATGAAGTCAAGTATTTACTGTCTAAGCATTAATAAATCTCATTTTCCTGAAACACAGCAATAACAGCAATCTCAGTAATAAAACTCATAAATTGAATTCATATTGATCTAAATAAATATATTCCTTCTCTATTCCCTGACAACGACATCAAAAACTTATTGTGTGATGTGTATACGTAAGTGCACATATCACTAACAAGTAACAAAGTAATAAGTGAGTGTCGATCTCCACAGGGAGTAATGAGAAATATGCAGTAAAATAGACCAAAATAATTTTAATTAGAAAACAGGGCAGTAGAAATGGTTAAAGTTCAATTGGTTCAAGACTTAAATGAAAATAATAATGCTGATTAAAATGGTTTAAAATGACACTAGTAAGGTATGACGTTAAGTCAATATTAATGAGATATTCAGTGGTGATGAGGGCTAGTATGGTCAAATCTCTTATCAATTACTTTCTCTAATTAACTATGTTCTAGTTGCTATAGCATCCCGATAGCATTAACCTTAGCTCAAAAGCACAATGGACTGGCATCCTTGCGGTTATCAACTCCAACCTTAATTAACTTATGTCTAAGCTTAATTTCATATTAGCGTCTCATTCTTTAAGTTCCAACCAATGGGTTTATAAGGTGAGCACATATGTCTACACTACTCATAAGTATCTAGATCTATACAATTTCAATACTCATGTATCATTCAAGTCATTTCCATTAAACTAAATCTTTTCAGACTTTAATTTAACTTGTCTTTCAGTAAAGATGGCCAGTCAATAACAAAAACTAACACTAAGCATACTTGAATGCAACATTAAAATGAGATAAAAAACTAAAACTTCATTAATCAGAGAGGGCAATATTTAGGTTCATTACCATACTAGCTTTAAAAGTGTAGCTAATATTCAGTTTAAGAACATAATCAAAATAACTCATTTCTATATTTTCCAGCAGAGAAAACACTAAGACGAAGATAATACAGAGAACAATATAAGCTAAAACAAGTAGAAAGAGAAAGAGAAAGATAAGAATATATTAGGGTTTCCTTCTGCGGAGTGTTTCCTTCACACACCACAATGCCGGCTCTTCCCTTCATAAAGGTGTACTTCCTATAAATAAGGGTCACAGGATTAGGGTTTCTTCTTTGCACAAGGATAGGTGTCGAGCTTCAATTCAGAGGGAACCATTGGCGCAGGTGCTAATGCAATCTGGAATAACGGTTTCTAAGCGCATGTGATTCTGCTTTGCTTTTTAGGGCCAGCTGGACTACACGATAAATCTCTCGCTAAGCTTGTATCAACACTGCTGCAACTATAACATAAACAGAATCTTCTATAGCATTCCTTCATCTCCTAAGCTTGTAAGGAGTCCTGCCCAGAAACAACACTAATGGATAGAACTACTCATAAACACTCAAGATGCTAGTATGACAGTTAAACTAAGCATAACATTAAATAAGAAAGAAATGACTAAGATTAAAGCAACAAAATACTAAATCCCCCTAACATAAGCAATAATTAAGACTTAAAAATGGTAAGATAACTCTAAAATCTTAGAGTTATCAAGTAGTAACTGAAGAACCTAATTATCATGATAGTTTAACTAGAAATACAAAGAGAAAGACATCTTAGCTATTTAAAAGGTTACATGTTTATTAGTGAAGATGTTCATGGTGAAGCAATTAGTTTTAATGATGCAATTAGTTCACCAAATTTTTTTAAATGGAAAGAAGCAATTGATGAGAGATAGAATCAATAAATAAACATAATGTACAGAAGTTGCTAGATTTACCTAAGAATAGAAAAGTAACTGGATACTTAAAAAGAAGTTACAAGCAGATGGAATCATAGATAAATACAAAGTTAAATTGGTAGCAAAAGGATATAATAAAAAAGAAGCACTATAATCAAAAAAATTGTTGCTAAGTTTACTTCAATAAGGATATCAATGTCACTAGTTGCATATTTAGACTCAAAACTACATCAAATGGATATTAAAATAGTTTTTTTTAGTGGACAACATAATGAAGAAATTTATCTGTCACAACCCCAAGGATATGAAATTGAAGATAAAAAAGTATAGCTTATGAATTGAATAAACTTTTATATGGTTTGAAACAACAGCGGTATTATACTTTTCATAGTGCAATCATGCTTTACACCAAATAGTTATGATCATTGCACATATTCTTAGATTAGAAAGAGTTGTTTTATTATTTTATCTTTATAGGTCGATAATATTTTACTTGCTGAAAATGATCTTATGAAAGTGTTAGAATTAAAGAAGTGATTAAATACTAAATTCGAAATAAGTTTATAGCTCATTATGTGCTTGGAATTAAAATTACTAGAAATAGGAAGGCAAAGAAATTGAATTCACAAAGAAATCTCTCAATTAGAGCCATAGGTGGTGGTTAAATGTGGAATCAAATAGAAATCTCATTCACTTGGTGAAAAACTCAACTCCACTATAGTCATCTTCTCGAGCAAAGCTCTCTCCATTTGTACTGCTTCGTTTTCTCCTTAATAAATCTTTTTTCCCTACAAACATAAACATAAATATACTTTTCAAGTAATCTTAGTAGTTATGGTAGTTGTGTGAAGTAAGTTTTTTAGAATATGAAAAATATTCACAGAATAGAAATTCTCTTACATGTGAAAAGACAATTTCACATGTCAAAAGACAATTTTGTTCATATTCGTGTTTTGGCAATAACTACCTCGTTCTCCGAATATATTAGAAACAACTTCTTGTTGGATTTTCTTTGTTTTTAGTAGTGTTTTTTTTAACAAAATTTGATAAAACGACCTACGTTTTTTAGATGATTAGAAAATGATACATTTTTTCACACGGTGATGAAATCCTCTTCTATAAGAAGCAAGATAAAGTGTCGTGGCACTTCTAACAAGACGTATAGAGACAAAGGTAAGATAGGAAATGTTTTTTGAAAAGACGAGTACCCGAAAGAAAATCTCCCTCTTGATTAGATGAGTTCCTTTTAATAAGAATATGTATCTTTAAGAGACGAATTCTTTTAATGACACGTTACGGTTGACATCGACTTTTTAACTTACCGAAACAATATAATCTTTTTAATTACTTTCAAAAGTGTATAATTTTAATAATATTTAGATAAAAGGTACTAATGACATGAAGCATCAGATTTAGTTAAAAAAAAACTATACAACATTCGTTAAACAGCCCTTATATTTCATATCAAGAGAGTGTGAGTTTTTCACGATAGCTCCAATTCCCGGGGAATGGTAATTTTGTTGGAAAAAAGGTAACTTGTCATGTTTGATAATAGAGATCGTAGAGTAACCACATTGCTAATCATAAGTCATGACCATACTAACCACTACTCTATTTTCATTGCTTTTTCCTGAAAAATTACATTGCAAATGCAAATTCAGCTTTGATTCATATTGACTCGCGTGATCTCATGGCATACACGACACAAATAAGATGACTAATTGTAGAACTATCTATCTAAGATGACTATTTTTATGTATACGTATATGTAAAATATATATATATATAGTTCACGTATAGTATAAGAGCTGTATTGTAGAACTATCTATCTATAATCTATATAATATATTAATCTATATAATATATTAATAATTAATAATAATATATTAGAAGGTGGAAGTAGGGGAGACACATTTTTAGATAATTTTGTTCACCTTCATTTTTCTTAATCCTAAATGCCCTTTAAAATATATATGTCGAATTTTCATTTGTCATCAAATAAAGATGTGTCAAAATATTTTGAAAGATGACTTTTAAAATTTGATTTTTGAAATGTGAGATAATGAGAAGTGACTTTTAAAATGTAATATTCATTCACATAATAATTATTGTATTCATGTGTTTCTACAAAAATTCCTTACATTTATCTTGATTTAATTTTTCTGACTGTACTTTGTGTGTATTACAAATGTTGTATATAAAAAGTGTCCATACGATAAGATATTTTTTATATTTTTTTCTATTTGGTTATGATTATATTATAAACATAGAGATTTTATTCGTGAATGATATTGATTACGAATTAGAAATTATGTGTAATGTAGTAGTTTTATAAAATGCACCTTACTTGAAAATTTGATTTTCACGTGACAAAATGAAGTTTTAAATTTTAAATAGTTAGGTAATTTCTTGAAAATTTCTTCTTCTTTTTTTAAATTCATCCTTTTCAATTTCCTCTCTTATTCTTCTTCTTTGTTTTCCTTTTTTTTTCCAACATTGATAAAACAATTTCAAATTTGAGAAAATGCAAGAACTATTAATCGTAAGTGGACATATTTAATTAACCATGTTATGATGCTACTGTCTTTTTTTAGTAACTATCTATCTATATCTTATTTATAAAAGTGTAGTAGTTGAGGAGATATTTTTAGACAATATTATTATTTCCAATTATCTTTGTAGTCTTCTACATTATTCTTAAACTAAAAAAATAAATATTTAAATCACATTAAGAGTTTTTTAACTAGTTTATTTAAATTCTCATATTTAAAAATGATTTCTCCTTATAATTACTATCTGAAATATAAAAACACATATTATAAGTAAATGATTAGTCTCAAATTAACTCAATATTTTGTAGCTAACTATTTTAGGTAGCATGAATTAAAAGAGTATCTTAAAACTTAATAAAATAAAAATAATATTAAGCACATTAAGCGAATCTTTTTTTTTATAAATAACTTGTTTTACTTCATTCGACTCGAAAATCTTTCATCATCATTATATATATCATTTTATACCTCGATGTGAAAATAATTTATGGATAAACTAAAACATCGTAGGTCAAGACACGTGCATCGCACATGTTGTTTGACTAGTAATTATAAGGTGTTGTTGCCCAGAAAATCGTCTTTGCCAAAAATGATTTTGTGAGGACATGACTATCCGAGCACTACAGTAAAGTCGTCTTCTGTAAAGAAGATTTCCAAAAAGTGGAAATGGTCTTTACTAAAGATGAATTCCAATAGTGCTATACCTGCAGAGCAAGATTCCAGATAGGCTGACTGTTTACGAGCAAAATTTCAGGATAATTTTTTGGAGTAAGGAGGAAGATGGAGGAAGAAAGAGGAAAGGAAACCCCTTAAAAGCAATTAGACAAAAGGTACGGATTCATTTGAGGAAAGCCATTATATGCATAAAGAAAACTTAATACTTCATATTAATTAATTTTCATCTCTAGATAATTTATTCCATTAGTTGACTCTGGAGATATGCGGGTGAGCGGCTTACCGTGAGCCTATGAGGTAAGGTCAGTGGCAAAAACCAGAAACAAGCTTAGTGGAGAACCACGATGCATTATACTGTATAGCTTATACATTTGACTTCTACTTTGTTCAAATTTGTTCGCAGATTTGGTCAGCTCTTTAAGTATTTTAGGTACATTAGGTTCAAAGTTATTGAAAAACTAAAGTTTTGATTCAGTTGAGAATTTTATCTAATTTCGACTCGAAATAAATCGAAACTTTAGTTTCTTAGTACATCTTTAGTTTTTATTATGTAATTACGAACCAAATCGATCAGAACTAATTTTCAAATGTATTTTTAGTTTTCACAATGTGTTTTTAATGTTGATGTTGTAATTTTATTTGAAAACCATTAACTATGTTGAAAACTTCATATTTTATGTTGAAATTTATACGGACCTTTTTTAACACTAATGTCAAATTAGTAGAACCAAATTGAACCAAATCAAAAGTTTTGTATCGATTTAGATCATTTTCAATTCATAGTTTAGTTCAATTTGACATATTGCTGAACTGAACATAACTTACCAGTGAATACATTTACTGCCTAGGTTTTTGTCCAACTATCTACCAAAGATGGATCAACCTCACTAGGACTGTAGAATTTTCTATTTATAATTTAAAACGTGGGCGTGAGGGCTTAGCAAGTGACGATAAATGAAAAAGTAATAATTAATTTTGCGGGGAAATGAAAGAGGAGCCGTTAGCCCTTACCGATATTTTTATAATTTAAAATGTGGGAGTGAGGGCTTAGCAAATGAAAATAAATGAAAAAGTATTAACTAATTTTGCCGGCAAATGCAAGAGGAGCCGTTAGCCGTTACCGATATTTTTATCAAAATAAATTGTTTTAAAATACGGGCGGAGTGGCTTGCACTTCGCCCCCCTTCTCTCTCTCTCTCTCTCTCTGTCTCTCTGAAAATTGAAGAGAGGGGGGCGTTGTTTGTTTAATGTATGAATGACTCTGTCAATGGCAGCAAACAAAATCAACCTCTCTTTCTCTTTCTTCTAAATCAGACATGTCAACCTAGCTGTCTCTTTCAGAACATCTTCTAGAGCCCTCAAATTTCAGAGATTAATTCGGGTAATATACATTTCTCTCTTTCTCTTTCTCTACCCCTTGCATTCTTGTCTAAAGGTTTTCTCTCTAACCTCTTCATCTCCTTCTTCTTCTTCCTCTTGCTTCATCTATTCATTGCTTGTACTTTATTGTGCTTTTGATTCTTCATCTTTAGAACATGTATATCATATTTAGGATGTAATGTCATTTTTCTCATAGAGATTATTTTTATCGAAGACAAATTATTTCTGTTTGTGGTTTTATCTGATTCTAATTTTGTGGTTCAAGGTGTAGGCTTTCTCAGCGAGGGCTCTAGTTTGGGATTTTCTTTCTGTTATATATGAGTGCTTGACTCTCCTGCGCTTTCGGTCGTTTTCCAACTTGAGCATAGCTTGCAAGATGACAACGATGTGCGACTCTATGTCTGGGCCTCTTGATCGACCTGTTAAACCAGGTAAATCTTTTCATCTGTGTAGAACGGGATTCGAATTTTTTGTTGGATGTGGAAGAAAAGAATGTAGTTCTGGTGATTCTTGAAAATGTGGATTCGATAGGAGAATAACAACCTCATTTCGCTCATTTGGCTTATGGGATTCCTTGTAAGCTTATTAAGTTTTATAGTTTTGTGAAATACAATTTCTTAAACCAACAAATCATAACTTCTCCCAAATTATTACTCATTCTCTTTTGATTTGGGTGAAGTTTTCTGCATACCAGTAGAGAAGATTATAATTTTTACGCGATCAATCATAGTTTTTATTTTTTCTACTCGTCATAATGAGAAATATGGGACTCATAGAAGATCAAAATAGGGAGAAAAATAGGTTCAAGAAACATCCAAAGAAAGCATACCCTCTACCAAGTATTTCATCTACTCTTCCAGACAGAGTTGTTAGTTAAACAGAGCATGACGGAATCAGTTCATTTTTTCGGAAGATATTGCAATTCTAGATTCATCTATGATTTGTTCTTTCAATTGGATTTCTAAAACCAAATTTGTCCGATGGATTTTTGAAAGATTAATTAGAACATCAAGAAGATAATATTTCCAACTTGTTATATCAGTCCTTTATTTCCTTGTTCACTTGCCTTGAGTTAATTATTTCATTCACGTTTCAGGCCTATCTGACTTTGAAAACTCCGAGGACGAGAGGAAGACGAGGCTTGGGTCTCTTAAGAAGAAGGCAATCAATGCCTCTACCAAGCTTAGACACTCCTTGAAAAAGAGGGGTCGAAGAAACAGTAGGGTCATGTCCGTCGCTATTGAAGACGATATTGATGCAGAAGAATTACAGGCAGTGGATGCATTCCGCCAAGCACTTATCTTGGAAGAGCTATTGCCCTCAAAACACGACGATTATCACCTGATGCTGAGGTTATATTTTTTCTTCCTGCTGTTTTTTTTTATATTCCTTGATTTTCTTTTCTTTTTTTTTTCTTTTTTTTTTTGTGAAACTGCATTGTGTATTCCTTGTATCATACATTGTTAGGAGTAATACCTGCTACTGCTAGTTCTGGTGAGAAAACTCTGGCAAAATCAATAGCTGGGTGGTTGACATCTTGTTTGAAATGCAGATTTTTAAGGGCCAGAAAGTTTGATATTGAGAAAACAAAGCAAATGTGGACTGACATGCTCCAATGGAGAAAAGAATTTGAGGCTGACACTATCATGGAGGTTGGCACAATATCGTTATCCCATATGCTTCTTTTATTAAAATTGTTAACAATTGAGACCCTTTGACTGAGTACTGTCCATGGTACCTGATATTTGTTCTCCTTCTTTCCCATGAAGGATTTTGATTTCAAGGAAATAGATGAAGTCTTGAATTACTATCCACAAGGACATCATGGAGTTGATAAGGATGGACGACCTGTTTACATCGAAAGGCTTGGTCAAGTAGATTCTAACAAGCTACTGCAAGTCACAACAATGGAGCGTTACGTAAAGTACCACGTCAGAGAGTTTGAGAGGACTTTTGCTGATAAGTTCCCTGCATGTTCTATTGCAGCAAAGAAGCACATTGATCAGAGCACAACTATCTTGGATGTTCAAGGAGTGGTATGTGAGGATTTTCTTCTTTCTGACTTTTATTAGTTTATACCAATCCAGCTAAAGAAACGCCAACCTTGTCCTTGTCAATAAAACTATAAATCTTATTTATTAAAAAAAATATGAAGAAATAAATCTACTAAAAAGAAGTGGGGGAAAATTATTATATAATATTCACCTTGTACAAGAGGTTCGGAGACTTACGAACATTACTAATGGCTCAGGGGCTTAAAAATTTTAACAAATCTGCAAGGGAACTTATCCAGCAGCTTCAAAAGATTGATGGTGACAATTACCCTGAGGTACTCGCCATAATCTACAGGCTTTTCCTTAATGCACAAGCTTCTTGGTTTGATTTTTAAACTTGGATGATAGATACGATCTTCTATGAGGGTTGAATGTTTTGTTTGATGCAGACCTTGAACCGCATGTTCATCATCAATGCCGGTTCCGGATTCAGGCTTTTGTGGAGCACTGTTAAATCGTTCCTTGATCCCAAGACAACTGCAAAGATCCATGTAAACAACTATATTCTATTTAACATTAACCAATGCCAGCATTGATCTGATTAGATGTTAAACGTTTTGGCTATTTTATTCTGACAGGTTCTTGGTAACAAATACCAGAGCAAACTGCTTGAAATTATCGATGCTAGGTAAGCTTTCCTAGTTCAATTCTTTAGGGTATATTTCTTGTCCATCTGCAAGTTCCTCTTCTGTGTGCATCTTCTTCTTTGCATAGTTATTTCTACAGTAATTAAATTTGGAGCTAGCAGAATTTATATTAAGAAGTAAACACACCTTTTTCTGCATATATACCAGTGAGCTTCCAGAATTCCTGGGAGGAACTTGTACCTGTTCGGATAATGGTGGTTGTATGCGTTCCGACAAGGGCCCATGGAATGATCCTGAAATAATGAAGGTAATACAATATCACTCATCTCATACATTAGAATTTCTTTTCCTACCAATCGTCAACTACAGCATAAATTCTATTAGTTATGATGGACTTGTTATTTGATGAGGCAGATGGTTCACAACGGTGAGGCCAAATGCACCAGGAAAACCTTGTCTGGCATTGAGAAGAAAACAATTTCTGAAGATGAGAGAACTTACTCAAAGGTACTCAATTCCCGTCTATGAATTTATGAATTCTATCTTTTAACTTTCCTTTAAAATCAATTTGTTCGTTTGTATTTGGCTAGATTCATGACTTACTGTTTTATTTTCTGGTGTTCTATAACATGAAGAGGTGTGACTCTTTCAATTCAGACACAGCTCCTGAGGTAGCTGCTGTGCCATGTTTCTCTCCAGGGCTTTTAAGGGAGCATGCAGAGCATCCAAAACTCTCCCCTGTTCCCGAAGAGGTGATTTCTCGTGCAGCATTACTATATCCCATGTTGGTCAGCACGGCAAGTCGAAAAATTCCAAAACGGATTATTATATCACTTATAAAACCAAACAAATGTGTAAAAAAATCAAGCGTGTTTGCTTAGATAACTGTGAAAATTTTATCAGGTACGATGAGATAGAGCTAATTAAGAATTGAATTGGTTAATAATACATCGAGGACAATGTTGCTAAGCTATAATGATGAAGCATTGAACTTTGGTTTCTTATTTTTTAGAGTTCAAACTGATATGAACGGATTATTTAAAACTTTTTAGCGGCAAGTCCTTGAACTTAAAGCAATTCGTATACTAATAGTAATTCATAAAACGCAGCTGAAGGATATTAAAATCAAACAAATCATACTTACAGTAATTCATACAAATCCTGTTAAATCTCTCACATTCAATCTTACTGCAGAGTCCCATCACCAAAAAGTACAATACTACCTTCAACTACGACAAATTCATTCCCATGGTTGACAAAGTTGTGGATTCAGCTTGGGTTAACTCAGTTCAAAATCACAACTTTGCCCTCTCCAAAGGTAATTCTCTGATTAAATATGATGCTTATAACTGTCAAAGTTCTTGAAATCTAATTATTTTTTCAATAATTTCAACGATATGTACTTATAGTGGCGTTGTTTTATTCGGATGCTGCAGAATGTTATCCACTCAATGGCGCTTGCAAGGCTCCTGATGGATTTAGTAATCAGATTGTTGGAGGAATAATGGCCTTTGTTATGGGTATTATCACAATGGTTCGCTTCACTAAAAATATGCCAAAGAAAATTACTGAAGCTGCCATTTACAGCAGTTCTGATTATTATGATGACACAATGGTTAAAGGCCACCAGTTGCCAGCACCAGCCATCTCGGCTGCTGACTACATGACCATGATGAAGCGTATGGCTGAACTAGAAGAGAGAGTCAGTGTTCTCAGCATGAAACCAGCGTCAATGCCTCCTGAGAAAGAGGAAATGCTTAATGCTGCTTTAAGCAGGGTTAGTACCATTGAGCAAGAGCTATTAGCGACCAAGAAGGTATATACTCAAATTCCATTTAACTGCCACCAAGTTTGACTAAGAGAGGGTTTTCTCTCTTTTTTTCTTCTTAAATTGAAAAGAAAATGTTTTACTAGAAACCCCAATGAGGTAATTTACTGTCGTTTCTGCAGACACTGGAGGACTCTCTGGCTCGGCAGGATGAACTTATGGCATATATCGAAAAGAAGAAGAAAAAGAAGAAGCTGGTAAGTAGTAAATCTCTTACATCGATTCAAATATATGAAAATCATGTTCACTTTGGATCTATTGAAAGTGTTTTCACGTCTAGTTTTTTGGACTATGAATGCAGAACCCATTCCGGTGGTGAAGCTGTAGGTGCTGTGTTACCATTCAAAGCTCCAAATAAAAAGAAGTTGATTGTAATTTGTAAGTTGGCGGCTATGTTGACTTCCCGGCCCCATTTTGCTGCTATTTAAGTCTCTGTTTGCCTTTGTTTGACACCAACTGAAAGCATTTGTATATTATTTGCATGCATTCTTTCATTTGTGTATTCTTGGAAGATTATTGACGATGACCTCATTATTTGGAGAAGATTGCCAGACCTCTCCAGTCACTGACAAAAGGATTTCTCTAATTAAAGATTCCGTTGTGACTTTGTGTTATTAATGTTTACTAGTTAGTCATACATTTAAAAATAGAGAGCATCTGGGAACCTTTCTCTCCTGCAAATCCACTATTTCAGATTCAGAGATCACATAGAAAAACTGCACAGATAGTCTTAGAACTGAAAGGCACAATTGCTCACACCAGTATATATCCTTAAAATGTAGATGGACATAATCATTGAATTATATAGTATATAGTACAGATCAACAAGGATGGTACATTTCCTCCGTAGACAGGCTAAGCTGAGGTTTACTCCACAGATTATCTGTCGCATCCTTGATCAAGTGAATCATCTTACCAGCAAAACTTCTTTTTCTGAAATATAGATAGAAAAATCATATAGAATGTACCACATAAGCATACATAAGACAGAAGCAGAGATTTATGACAATCTATAGGCTTTACCCGCAATTTTGCTTCTTCTTGGCTATCTATGTAGGCCAGCAGCTCTTCCTGTCTCATTAAAGCTTCATACAAAGCCTGGTCGTTGAGAAATACAGAAATAAGAGTTGATGTAGACTCCATCTAGTTTATAGAAAAATACTAAATATAGATTCCATCTGGCAAAACGCAAAAGGTACACATGCCATCATGGACCAAATATTGTAATTTCTAAAACAAGCTTATGTGATTCTTCCCAATTAAGAAAATGAAATAGCAAACATACGAGTTCCGCCCATAATATAAAAGTAAAATTATTATAAATTGCAGACAGAAACAAGTATTGATGAGAAATTATTAAGGCGATTCTGTAAAAGCGATTGGAGATATCGAAAGTGCTTTTAAAACCATCACTTGACACCATTAGCTGGAAAACCATGTTTATAGATATACTATCAAACATTTCCTGCAATTGGCAAAATATGTAAAAATGAATTGATAACCTCTTGCCTCTTCTACGTCTAGGTCTTCTCAACACCAGCCTAATTCCAAGTTTACATGCAAAACCCCCAAAGCCCCAACCCAATTACTAAGTAAATAAATGCAAAGAAGGTGACAGCAATTGAAAACAAAACCCTGATGCTGTTGCCCGAGAGTCGAGAGACCTTTGGCAAAGATCTCTTACCTCATTTACAAGCCTTTTATAATCACTCGAAAGTAGAAAAGAGCTAGGAATCTAATGTCATTGTTCTCACCAGCAGGTAAAATATTTCCAGAGTACCATATTTAGCATTTACCTTTTTGGTGGCAATCAGCTCTGCTTCCAAGGCATCCACCCTGCAGACAGCAGCATTTAGCAGTTCCTCTTTCTCGGAAGGCATCTCAGATGGCCTCGCTTGAAGTGTATCCACCCTTTCCTCAAGCTCACCCAATCTTTTCAGTATAGAGGACAGAGCATCTGCTGCATCTATGAATGCCGGGGATGATGGAGGCAGGCAGCCCTTCTCTTCGGTTGTTTCATCAAGCGTAAGTTCAGAGATACTTTGATTATTAGTAGATGATGAGTCAGGAATCTTCCCAGTTACACGACAGGCCATTGAGTAAAAGAGCGTATAAATGGTCATGAAGAAAGTTACTAATGCTACCAAAACTCGGGCACAGAGTCCTTCTGGTAATTTTTCAGTATTTGGTCCTGGAAGATCCCCTACATTGCATAATAAAATTTTATTCCTTGGCTACTACAGAAAACCACCAGATTCTAGGAAAGTCAGGCCGTTTTACCTAATAAATTCAATTGCTCAAAGCAATGCACCTTGTGTTATAGTCAAATTATTAATTTTATCAAATTAATATTTTCTGATTTAATCAGATAAAAGTTTTAGGTCGTCAGCAAGCATGTTTCAGACATTAAAAAATCATGCCCAAATCGCTAACCTCTGGAAGGACTAGGCCGTTGGAGGGACCCTTGCTTCTTCCAACTACCATCAACAGCTTTGTCAACCATGGGAACGTACTCATCATACCCTGCGAAGTTACCTGTATAACCTCCTTTCCCAACAACTTTAGCCTGAAATAAATAACAAAATTGTAATAGATTTCAATTATTAGAACCTGAATTCTTGTATACAGAATTGTTAAGTATCAATCCAAGTGCTTATATTTGCAAGAATGATCAGTATACCAAGAATATAACAAAATCCAAGATTACAAAATGTTATCCAAATGATTTTGATGTAGATATGCCTTATCAATTTGACAATCTAAGCAGTGGACAAAGTAGCTAAACCATAATAGCTTAAAAGAAATAATTCTAAAAAAATTGAGAACTTGGAATCTGTTACAGAGGTTATAATTTTTCAATAACATAAGATGATTCAAAGATTAAAAGGTACAGTACGTACTTCTTCACGAACAGGTGTCAACCGAAGATGTGAATAAGTCTTCATCGCTTTTGGAGAACCAATGTCTTCAGCTTCAGATCCTGACTCAGCCGTGGATGTGTCACTACCTTTTAACTGTGTTTGAAGTTAAAATTTCAAACTTCATAGAAGCAGAAGAAAATAAAAGGAAAGAGTTAAAAAGCCCTGACCGATCATTCCTTAGAACCTAGATGTTATGGAGAGGAGTACTAGAGCTTTATAACTAGTACAGAATGAGCAAGTCTAGGTGATATGGAACAATATTCCAACACACCCTCCTGGACCACAACACAGTAGCCGAA
Organism: Datisca glomerata; assembly: GCA_003255025.1. Lineage (NCBI taxonomy): Eukaryota > Viridiplantae > Streptophyta > Magnoliopsida > Cucurbitales > Datiscaceae > Datisca > Datisca glomerata. The sequence goes on from QANY01004652.1 coordinate 416,792, forward strand.
CTAAGCAGAACACCAAACAATCTGAACTAAGTGGACAAAGAACCGAATTAAAGCGGCACATACAAAAGCCCAACAAAGCTCTGATATCAAGTTGAAAAACCCAGCTTGATCACTCCTTAGAACCTAAGTGTTAAGGAGAGGGGTACTAGAGCCTTATAACTAACACAGAATGAGCAAGTCTAGGCGATGTGGGACAACGTTCCAACAGAAATTAATTACCATTGGGTACTGAGGCTTGGCATATGCAACAACTTTCCCCTCACTGTTAAGAACTTTAACAACCTGTCTGGCACCTCGTGCCTCGCCATTAAGGACCAACTGCAACAATAAACATTCAATGAAATGTCTCTAAATTTAAATGATATTTACAAGAAGTTCAAAGGCTAGAATTCAACCTTCAATATTTCTGGATTTTTCCAAGGGCCTTTGTCTGATCGAAGGCAACCTCCCTGATCTATGCAGGTACAGTTCCCACCAAGAAATTCTGGCAACTCACTGTATATATTTCAATAATAAAAGTCAAGTATTGAAACAAAGCATTTAAAGTTCACATTTTTTAATAAGAAACAAAGCATATAAAGTTATGCATGCGACTGTGAGATTAGCAATCACACTTAAACATTAATCATGAAGAAGGAAAGTAGTGCAAAAAGATAGAAGCAATCACAGATCAAACCATATATCCCGTACCTGACATCAACTATTTCAAGCAGTTTGTTCTGGTACTTGTTTCCAAGAACCTAGCACAAGTTTCAACAAAAAAATTATAAATAGATACATCGTATACAAGCTTAATGGACAAATAGGGTTGTCCAATAATGCTCTTGATATGCAAAAGAAGCTATATACACACATGGATCTTGGAGCTAGTACGGGGGTCAAGGAAAGTCTTCACTGTGTTCCACAGCATCCGGAATCCTGGACCAGCATTGATGATGTACATTTGGTGGAGAGTCTGCAGTAATTGAGAGAATTATAGTCACGATGGAAAGAAATGGAACGATAAACATCCCACCATAAATAATAATAATAATATCCACATGGCTCTAACCAGATAAAAAGTAATATTCAGATAGCTCGATTAAAAAAATCTATCATAGAAGAGTTGAGATTGTTTACCTCTGGATAGTTGTCACCATCAATCTTCTGCAGCCGCATGATCAGTTCCCGAGCAGTCTTGGAGAAGTTCTTAAGGCCCTGATAGTTGAAGTTTGAATCAACATAAGAAAAAGTTAAACCAACAGAATAAAGAATCATATATAACCGACTTGACTAAAAGGATACACAATGCACGAAATAGAATAGATTTGGGTAACACACCACTCCTTGGACATCTAGAATTGTCGTGCTTGAATCTATGTGCCTCTTTGCAGCAATTGTACAAGAAGGAAACTTTATTGCAAAAGTTTTCTCAAACTCCTGCACATGATACTTAATATAACGATCTAAAGTGGTAACTTGCATAAGTTTGTTTGGATCAACTTTTCCCAATCTTTCAATATAAACAGGTCTTCCCTCCTTATCCACACCATGATAACCTTGAGGGTAGTACTTCAAAACTTCATTCTTCTCTCTGAATTCAAAATGCTGATGAAATCATCCATATGGTAAGGTATAAATTAGAAGTAAAATTTGACTAAGATAAACAATTAATATAAATTTAAAAAGTAATTATGTCAAAATAAAGTTCCTGACAACCTCGTCAATGGTATCGACACCAAATTCTTTTCTCCACTGAAGCATATCAGCCCACATATGCTTTGCTTTTTCAATGTCAAACTTTCTTGCTTTCAAGAACCTGCAAATGATGTGGGCAAATAAAATGACGGTATCAGTCCAAAAATGTGAAATGGATTCTCAAAACTCAAAATATTGAGAACTGCACTGAATACAGCAAACATGACAAATACAAGGAAATTGGTTAAAAGAAGAACCTGCATGTCACCATCTATCTAGCATAGAAAAAGAGAAGACCAACAAGCAAGTCCACACGAGAAATACTTGCTCTATGATTATGAACCATCCACGGCATTTAAACCACTAAGATCAAGTTAATGACTAATCACAAGCTTTGAGTTCAATTTACAAGCAACCCACACATGTAACAAGAAGTTCTCTTCAAGCAGATAAATAATTGAAGTTTAAGCACAAACTAAAGAAAAACGGCCTGGTTTCATGATATGAAAATAAAGAAATACTCCTCAACCCCTTCAACATACTAGTCTAATGAATGCGTTTAAATTAAATAGAGAACCATCTCTAATGTCCTAGACTCTTGTGGAAACTAAACATTAAGGAAATCATGTAGGAATATATTGGTATAGAACAGTTACTTACAATAAAGATGGAGTTAGTTTTCTAAGTAGTATATGGGTATAATAGTACAGTTAAGACAGTCTCATAAAAGAACTACAGTTAAGATGGGAATGTATCATAGAGAATCTGTGCAGTGTTAAATAGAATGACTATTTAGGAGTTAATCGACATTGATATTGATTACTCGCTAAGACATTCAACCATCAGTGTGAGTATTGACACCAAGGGAAAGAATTTGTCTAAACCCGAATAAGAAAAGTGTAAATACAAATGAAAACCATTGCATTTCATATCATGCTACTATTAGATCATAAAAGAGCCATAATAACTTCTTCAAGCAAGGAAAATAAAAGGATATTTGCAAGAAAGGGAACAGGATTATGAAGATGGGCTTTTAATTTGTTATCTTACCAATCCGTAAGCCCAACTGAAAGAAAAAAAAAAGGAATTTCTAATCAATCAAGCATACATAAGGATCCATGCATCTTAGCCAAATAGACAATCACCCAAGCAAAGTCACTATTTGAAGACATCCAAATGAAAGTGACTGAGACACATAAATTTACGAGGCTAAAGGAAAAGTACCTCAGCATCATATGATAGTCATCATATTTATCAGGCAGCAATTCATCCATAAGCAAGGCTTGTCGAAATGAATCAACAGCTCTGAGCTCCTCAACATCTCGAACATCCTCAATTGAAACAGAGCTAACTCGCCCATCACTTTTTCTTCTGCTGCTTTTTTTCTTGAGTGAATGCTTAAATTTCGTAGATGCATTAAGTGCTTTCTTTTTCAGAGACCCGATTCTTGTTCTCCGTTCATCCTCAGAGTTTTCGAAATCAGATTTCCTTTCTCTTCTTCCATCATTACCAGAAAACCCTTCAAAGCCTGCCAAATTGCACTATTAATAATTGAATCTTTCATAGGGTGTTTGAGGTGATACAGTGCAACTCAGCATAATTCTTTTATAGGAAACATAAGATTATATTAATATAAAAGGAGTACAATAACAGTTTTAGGAGGATCAGAAATCCATCAAAACGGAGAAAACAAGTGTGCCTCAAGCACAATCCACTACTTCAACTGTCAACATTCCACTGCCTGATGATTTTCCAGACAATATAACGGTAATGTGAAAAAAGAAGCAAAAAAGCTAGAAACGAAGTCTGGTCAGTAAGAAATCCACCCGAAGAATAAAAATAGTTTATACAGGTAGATTCCGAAGTAAATTTAAAGTAAAAGGAAATAAACACAGTTCATTTGAAAGAACTAGGAAGAAAAAACAGGAGGAAAGATCATTATCCTCCATTACTCCAATAGAAAGAAAAGATAATTATCCTCCAATTTTTTTGTTGGTGTCTAGGCCTTTGAAAGATCAATACCCTAGGTTCCTTGCAAAAACGCATCCAAACATGGCTTTGTCTCCATCTCGGCGTGTGATGTGTGAGAAAAGCTACAAAAATATGGATCATCTTTTCATTCATTTCCCCTTTGTTTCTGTTTTCTGGTCTCGGTTGAAGTTGCAACTTCGGTAAAATGGGTTTTTAAGGAGAATGTGGATGCTCTTTTTGGCGAGATTTTTCTTATGAAGTTACCTAGGAAGTTCAAGATTTTGTGGTATACTGGGTTATTGCCAGTTTATGGTGTTTGTGGTCAGAGCAGAACAAGAGGATCGTCGAATACTTGTTTAAGGAAGTAGATTCTTTGTGGGACAAGATTCACTTTTTTACCTCTTTTTGGGTGCCTAAACTAAGGCATTTAAGAATTTCCCTTTGTTTTTTATCAACAATGATTGGGCAACTGCTTGAATAGGCTAAGTGAGTTTTTGGTGCTCGTTCAGGATTTCTTATCCGCCGAACCGTTTTTGTAATTTTTTTCTTTAGTACAATACAAATTTTGTTCCTTATAAAAAAAAAGAGCAAATAGTCCCTATAATCTTTTCTCAATTGCAAAAAAGTTTCTCTGACTTCTTCAAATTATCAATTATTCAGCGATGTAGTTTGTGGTGACCCCTAATTCTTGAAAGGACCCGTAAATTCCAAAATCTAACTGGAAAAGAAATTATGGTTATGGGATTAACTATTAAGCAGATTAATTGAACAACAAAAGGGACCACACGCAAGAAGAAGAAAGAGTGAAATAATGGATCTCTAACATCCACCACTTAGTAACGTTTATCTTAGTAACTACTGAAAAAGCTTAAAAATCTGATTTACTAAGAAGAACGAGTATCAGGGGGAAAACAGAAACTGATGGAAGAACGAACTCCTTTTGAACAACCTGTTATAAGAAGGGATTAATCTGGCAGAATATGTTATTCCCCACAAAAGAAACACACCAATATAACGGTCATAATGTTAGCCTAAGAAGTCTAAAAAAAATTAATGTTAGTTTAAGAAATCCAACCGCCAGTTGCAGTACGTGACTTTAAGCAATTACAAAAACAGCAGAATATGAAAATTATCTGCAAATTGGAATCTCTGGTTTATGCTACTGGAAATAGAACATTTCTTTCTTATAACTAAACATGATTTAAATTTTCATCACGTATTTACTGGCCAAACCGAAAAAATTCACACTAAAAAAAATTAAGAGAACGAAGATATGCGTGTGCAGAGCGAAAATTCAAATCTTATTCCTCCTTATCCAAACCCCCGTTTTTAGGTTTTTTTTTTCTAAACTTTCTGTTCCACTCTTTCCTCAGCAACCAAAGAGAGAGTAAAGTTAAACCCTAGTGCGAGCTAGAGCAAACACATATTATCAAGAACATAAATAAAGATATCAAATTTAACAACAGAGAACAAAAACAGAAGCAATATGAAGCAACATACAAGGCCTAGCGAAACGATCGAGCGGGCCAGACATCTCGAAGCTTCAGCAAACAAATCTCGAGACAATGAACAACCTTTTGAATTCTGAGATTCTCCTATCAACAATCACACAAGCATCACCCCACAGCCGTGCCTGATCGGAAACCAAAAGAACCCGACCACCACTGGAAAAAAAGGTGCTTAACAGTTCCGTTACCTCTCACACCCAGATAAAATTACGTTGTATATCACAAGTGGAGACAGATCAGACGGTCACAAACGCGTCGCCCAAAGTTTGTAACCGATTCAGCAGCTGTAACGGAGAAGTAATTGAAGAATATACTCAATATTAACGTTTACTCAGATAAAATAATTGCCAATTTGCGACGACGAAGAGAGAGAGAGAGAGAGAGAGAGAGAGAGAGAGAGAGAGAGAGGAAAGCTGAAAGGTAAAGCAATAAGATGTTATAGTTGGAAGCAGCTAAGGGAGGATGTATGGGACCCAGTGGTAGGGATGGCGGGAGCGTAGTGACACACTCGGAGAATGAGAAGAAAGCAGAGTTGCATTGGAGAAGGAATCTGCAGGCGGAACAGGATCTGTCTATATTATATTAGATTAAGATTACTGTCTTTTCTTTTAACTTTTTCTATAAAAATAAAAAAGGCAATATTATTAAATCACTGAATTTTAATTAAGTAAATGAAGTATCAACTTATTTGAGAAAAATATCTAAACATTACTTGTAATTTATCTCAAATACACATACATTTTTTTTAATTTAAAAATGATAAATAAATCTAATATGTAAAAAACCGGTTAGTTTAGGCGTAAAAATATAATATTATACATAATCAATATGATCCAACCATTTTTTTAATGTAAAACATAGGTCGAACTGAGTTTTTTGAGTTTAAGTAAATTTTAGTTTGAATATTAAAAAAAATAATTTTAACATTTTAAATATTGAGAATAAAATAATTAATAATTTTAATATTACGTGTTAATTAAATGGTGTTAGTTTAAAATTCAATATTTCTAAGTGTTATGTTTGTGAAGTTTAATATGAAGGGATATGTGTCAATTTTTTTAAATAAATATATGTATGTATTATTTAAACAAATTATATGAGTGATCAAAGTCATTTTCTCATTTATTTATCAAGAAGACCTGTTAAATACAAATCTACTTAAACTTCACACATATAACAAATTTTAAAATATGATGTACTAAATTAAAAAATAACAGTCTGATTAGATGGTTAGAAAAGTCAGCTGGAATATACTTTGCCAAGAATCAAAAAATAAGAAGTCTGCAATATACAAGGCAGCGTGCAGCTAAACTAATAATCATACGGAATAACTTTTGTGGAGCCCAAGAAACGACATGTAGGGTCCACGAAAAATTATCTTTTTGAAATAGAGTACGCGTGCTTAAATTGCTTGAAACATCCTCATATGATGTGAAAATATCAGTCCATCAAAAGGAGGAATTATAGAGATTATCCATTCATAACATCATGAGCGGTATTGGTATATGTTTGATTAAAAATGAACGATTTTATTTAAAAATAAATAAATAAATAAAAATTTATTTTTTTATTTTTATTTAAAATAGATCAGACTCATTCAAATATAAATCAACGAACTAGAATTAAAAGATATGAGATCCAGGTCACATTAATTTCTTTATCAAACGCATCTGAGAGTAAAAGTTACCCCTAATGTTTAGTCAAATTTATAAACTGAAAGAGAAGCTACCCACAATCTTTTAGATATATGCACGATGATTAAAGTTAAGATCTCTTAAATATGAGTATAAGAATTTAATCATCTTTATCAACTCAATTTCTTAATTATATTCATAATGTGGTTCAATGTGGCCTCTGTCTCTCTCGAAAAAAAAAATCTTTTTGATCTATTCATTTTTACTTTCGTTTCTCACTGAAAAAAGAGATCTTATTTCCCGATGAAGTTTTTTTGTCATTTTAATTTTGTTTCTTCTTATTTTATAATAAAGGTTTTTCCTCACTTAAATCTAGATTTATAATGATTTTTTCTCTATCTAGATCAAGATCGATGATGATTTTTCTTCCACCTAGATCTAGATCTATGGTGATTTTACTCTATAAATCTAGATTTATAAGTTTTGGTGGTCGATTTTAGCAGATTATTCATTGGATCATTTGACAGAACGTATTTCAACTAATTTCAGTGAGGTAGATCTTTTTGGTGGGAGAGGTATTTAGAACGAGTCAAGATGAAGAACTATATATTATCCTCCCTATTCATTCAGTAGTTTTCTTATTGTTATGGTTGATTTATATATTTTGATTGTTAAATTTTTTACTGATCTTTTGTGATTTTGTTTATCTTTATTGATAGATCTGTATTTTTTATTATTATCTCAATCTAGATCTGTATTTTTTTTAAATGAATGAACTTTTTATCAAAAAAAATTTTCATAAAATAATGTATTAATTTATTATTATGGGATCTAAATTCTCTCGTGTTTCAATAAGAAAAATCGATTCAACATGAATGGTCAACTACAAAAATGACGGTGCAAATTTATCTTAATAAAATGAAAAGAAAAACAAAACTATATTTTCACCTTAATGTTTATGGGCATGGACAGTCTCTATTTTCATTGTCAAGCACCGAAGCTATAAGAGTTGTCCAAATTAGAGTATCTTAGCACAATATGTTCTTCTTTATGGAACCTACTCCATGTGTCAGCGCACAAGATTTGACAAATAGAGTCAATTTTGTCCACACAAATCTTTTGATTATTGAATTTACATAATAGAACAAAGGACCAATCCACATGTCTGACCAAACTGACAGATAAATAGATATTTTTTCAAACAAAAATTTTGAGATACAACTATGAACCACGTTTTTCTAATTATATATATATATATATATATATATAATTAGAAAAACGTGGTTCATAGTTGTATCTCAAAATTTTTGTTTGAAAAAATATCTATTTATCTGTCAGTTTGGTCAGACATGTNTATATTTTGATTTGCTCATCAAATAAAGATGTGTTCAAATATATTAATTGAGAAGTCACTTTTAAAACGTGATTTTTTAAATGTAATGGAATGAGATGTGATTTATGAAATGTAGTATTCATTCACATAATAACTCTAGTATTCATGTGTTTTTACAATGGATTCATACATTTATCCTGATTTAGTTTTTCTAACTGTTATTAGTATATTAAAGATGATTAAAAGAATAAATGAGATAAAAATATTGTATATAAAAAAGTGTTCATACAATAAGATTTTTTTTATCTACTTTTTCATATTTGGCTATGATTATATTATATTATACTGACTTTTGTTCATGAATGACATAATACTAATTAAAAATGATATGTGCAACGCATGTAACGTTGACCTAGTTATACACAAAAAATGTTAATTTTATTACTTTTGCCGAACATCTCGGGGCGTTTCTGATGGGTTATATTAGATAGTGTCATGGAAGAACCACAAAAATGGTCAAATTTTCATCTCAAATTATAAAAATGGTTGCAAAACCTTTTTTTTTTAATAAAAATGACCTATTATAAAGTAAATAAATTACTTACATCTGTGTAATTTTGCGTAAATAAATTATTTACTTTGATCATTTTCGATAATTTTTACAAAAAAATCATTTTTATCAAAAATGTGATTTGTCTTGTTGTTTCCGTAGTATCATAGTAGATACAATATTAAGCATCACTCTTTTTGCTCCCTTGCATCTACTTATTTTATGAAATCATTTATATCAATGTAAATTTAGTGTTAATTATTTCATAACTAAAACAATTGGTCAGTTTTCAAGCGTAAAAAATCTGAAAATTTAGTAAAATCTTTTAGTGTGCATGACACATGGCATCATACAAAAGAGAAAAGTATAGCAACTAGAAGTCTCAAATACATTATTCTTCTTTAATACCGGGACTAGTCCTGTACTGGGATTGATCCATCCATACATCATACATATTTCGTGGTCTGACATGCTGACCAAAACTGATACAAAACTAAGCATTTGTCACATGTGTATAACATCTGCTTCCCCTTGTGTAGTTTACAATTAGGGATGGGCACAAATTTTATGAACTGATTCAACATAACCGAACTAAATAGAATTGAATCGATTCGGTCGGTATTTTTATTATAATAATTCAATTCGGATCAGATAAATTATATAACCGAATCTTCCATTTGATTAGTTCATATATTAAACACGTAATCTGTTTGAACCGATTATAACCATTTAATATATATATATATTAAAAAAAGACAAAAACAAAAAAACTCAAACCTTAAAATATTTTTTTTTATAAATTGATGTTTTCAATTTAATTATTCTTACCGTTTTAAAGAACTTTTATAATTACAGCCTAACCTGTTACAAATAATCGAATCGAACTTATTATCTCAATTTTGTTTGGTTCAGTTCTTGTTGTTACACCGGTTCAATTCGGTTCGGTGCTTTAAATAACCGTTGAATTCGGTTTGATTATAAAAGTACCTTACTAACCGACCAAACTGAACCATGCACAACCCTTGGTTCACGACAATAATTTTTAAGGAAAAAAATACACTTTTGGTCCTTGAAATTTTTAATGAGTTCCCAAATTGGTCCTTGTCCTAAAAACTAAAAACTTGTAAAAGACCAATCTCTTCTGGCTAGCCTAGCCAAATAGGTTTTTGCTTGATGATAAGCTCTCCACTCTCTGAGTGATTCCCTTGGTTTTTCTTCTTGGAGTTGGTCACTTTTTACTCATCAACGCCATGGACATCTTCTTCCTCCTCATTGGGTTCATCATATATCTTCATCTTTGCCTATCTCTTTCTCTGCCGTTTTCTCAGTCCAAAGGTAACTGGAATTAGCTAATGAACTCATAATGCATCTTCATGGGGAAACAGAGGGCTGCCACCAAATTGGACTTACAAGGACTGATTTGGGAATTGATTGAAAAAATTCAAGGACCAAAAGTGTTGTTTTGTTTTAGTTATTAATCACTCTGAATGTTATTTTCATACACTTAACCAACCCATTTGTCAATATTGTATCATTCATGAGCACTTTAAAAGACAAAAAATAGTTCCTCCAAGTTTGAAATATAAGTGCATGAAGGAAATTAAATCACTTCAAAGCCAGTTCCTTTAGATACAAGTCTCGTGGAATAAGCTGCCTCAAACATGTCCTTTTCATCTACATCTCTTGAACCTGTTGCTTAACTCCCCCATAACATTCCAAATCCCATCGTAACAATAACTTTGTAAGTCAATAAATAGAAGAAAACGTAATCCAAAAAAACCAAAAGTGTAGAGAATGTCAACTAGTCATTATCAAATCCATAGACCACTTAGGAATATCAATATGCTCTCTAACTTTGAGGATGTTTCGGAGCTTGGTATCATCATTGCTAAATGGAAAGAGGTTCTCCCCCTCGATTTCAATCCTTCCTTTTCTCATGTCCCTCAGGTTTGTAATGAGGCAGCTCATAGGCTAGCCCCTATTGTTGCCGACATTCTGTTTTTGGAGTAGTTTTCTTGGCTCTTTTGCCAGTTTAAAAAAAAAAACAGAGACAAAAGCCAGCACAGAGAAACCAAAGGCAAAGGAACTACTATTTTTCAAGGGAACAAAATAAAATATATTGCAAAAAACAAAATTTGGTTACTACAAGAATGATAACAAGAACAAATATTTAAGATTAGAGATTTTTTCTTAGGAAAGAAAAAAAACACAAAAAAGGAGCACGTAAACAGACTTTGATCACTAAAATGCACTTTTATATTCACTAAAATCAAAAAAGTCCTCATCACTTTCATCAGACTTCAAAGAGCTACGAACTTCGGCAGATTCTGCTTCCTTATCGTTAACATCTACCCCATCCAGCTCCGATTTTCCCACTTCTTCCTGTCAACACATCAATCCAATGGCAGCAAGTGTATCAGACTTCCACAAATAGTAGCAAAATCAAAACGTGATTTGCTGTAAACTACTTAATGAAGTGCTTTTTCTAACTGTTAATCAAGCAATAGAAGTTCATCTCATAAAATATTAGCATTTAAGTAAACGAGAGAGAATGTGACTAAAACAAGCCTACATTAGCCTCCAGTGTTGTTTCCTCTATCTCGTTCCTTGTATCATCAGTCAAATCGTCCCCATTAGACTCATCTTTTTCCTGAGCAGAAGCTTGCTTCAGTCGTTCAATCACTGATATAAAGTGGGAATGATCTGCAAGAGAGAACTTGATCATAATTTACAACAACGTACCTTTCACATCTCTTTAGAAACTGTTGTATAGCAAAGAAAACTAGATGTGTATTGACTAAGAGACCCAAACTTTAGAAGGTAAGAAAATCAACAAGTTCTAACCGATCCCATAATCAATTTATCATCATTAGCCAACAGCCCATGTCTACTTTCACCAATCCTTGGTCAAAGAGGAGACCACAGATACAAACTGAGTGAAAACTAACCCAATTCAAAGCCATAAATGAGGTAGACTGAGAAGATATATAAAGAAAAAGCTACATGAAGAAGAGAAGCACAATACTCCTGTTATAAGAAAGAGAATGACAACATAAAGGATAAAACATCAACAAATTTGATATCTTTTTTTATAAGGATTATATTAACAAGAAGAAAACCCCAAGGGCTGCTATTTGATATCTTAACCAAAGAATGAAAACAAATACCTTATATAGCCTGATGATAAAACAAAAAAAAATATTATTCACCATAGCATGACTACAAATAATGTTCAATAACGTCAAAAATGTACGAGCTCCAACCTATGTGTAAGTGAGACAGTTACCATATTCACGTTATTAAAAGAAAGAAAACATGGGGGGGGGGGGGNGGGGGGGAATAGACTTAGAATGAAAAGACAACCTTTGCTACGATTGTACGCTTCAGAAATTTCTAATGGATGACGACGCTCCTCATTCTTATACTTTAGTTTGATCTGACGGAGCGTCCGGCCAGGAAACATCAGATGTATCATTGAAAAAACTGGTCCGAATTGTCGAACAGCCTGAATAATATATCAGAAATGATATTAATTGAAACAGAGTGATCACCACCACGCTAACCATTCATGATACGAAATATTATCTAGGCAATTCAAAATAAGCCTTTTGTTAGTTACTTCTAGACTTTGTAATTAAGAAAAACTGTATATTAATGAGGAAGATCCTCATACATAACATGCAAAAAAAAACTTGCCATATTTGGATATTTAGACTAACGTGTTTCCACTATTTGCCTGCAACCTGCATAAGAGAACTGCTTTAAAGATTTCCAGCGGCTGGAGTCAAGCCTATTCTATAGATCCCTCTGTACCACAATCTTCATCTTCTTATACATTATGCTTGTTGCACTGGCATGGCAGGCATGCAAACACGACATAAACATGTAGTACATAAATATGACTCCAGGTGAAAATAATCATCTCTTTATACTTTTTGGATCTCTTTTGATCAGTGGAATCTCTTTTAACCTTCAATTGAGACTATTATGCAAGAAATGTGCTGTCTAAATAGGATTCAGCAACATTAGGAAACGTCAAATTAGAACTAACAAAACAAAGTAAAGTCAATCAAGCACCTGATGATCGAAATAAAGTCTCATTCGAACTTATGAGAAGTTATTCCATACCTCATAGAAACGTGCTGTCTCCTGTTTTGACCATTTTGCACGGGGTTCTTTATCCATGTAAGTCTGGTAATTTAAGTAAGTAGATTTCAAATTAACTTTACGAGCTTCTTCATCATCATCAGCAGCAGCACCTATACCTTGTTCCATGCTAAAGTCTCCCTCTTCATTGCGAGAAGCTTCGTTGTCAGCTCTAAACACCATTAATTACCCAAATCACAAGATATACATACAAACATATATAATATGCACTGCGATAACATATATTCTAGAATTTCAGGTACCTTTCACTTGGCAATGTTATTGATCCGTTGTCTTTATTCTACATCAGAAATATATGGACGGGGACGAAGCTCGTTAATAAGCTAATTAAGGAAATTTGGAAATAAAAGCACCATAAAGTTAAAAAAAAATAACGCCAATTATGTCTCAATACCACCATAATGAGAAAATCAAGGTTCTTACCGCTAATCGCTCTTTATAATCGCATAAAATAAGCATATCCTTTATTGGCACGTTTTTAAAGTCCATTTCATCCTCAGGAATGTCAAGTAAAGCCTTGTCCACTGTAAAGAGAAAATTAACAAATTTGCAGATAAAGACCAAGCAGAGTCACAGGGAAATGTTTTCAACAATCTTACACACCAGGATAAATAATTACCCTGTCTTCTTTTCCGACGAGTTGAATGCGGGAATTTTTTTGGACGTTTTCCAACTGAGGAACCTTCTGTTTCTTCATTGGCCCCCTTACACTTTCGTACAGGTTTTCCACTTTCGGCTGCAGATTTCTTCGACATGCTAGGTGCTTTCTTCTTCAATGTACTTCCCACTTCATTTTCATCAACGACATAATTACCCTGTGATTCATTGGGGGATTCTGTATTCTCATTATGTTCATTATCTAGATAATTAACACGCTCAAGAAAATTCTGAGCCCTTTGCTGCCTTGTTTTCTTGCCAAACTCAAACTCATCACCAGCATGACAAGATCTTCCGCACTTCTGATGAGGATTTGATGTTGTCGAGGAGATTTCGTTGGTACTCTTACTACTCTGAGAAGGTCAATAGCATAGATAAGAACCTACATTAACATGACTAACCTAGAATCTAATGAATAACAAGAATATGAATAAGATACAAGTACAAAAGGAAAATGTTACCATTTGTACAGGCATACTAGAAAGATTGTCAGAGTGAAGATTGCCCATAACTTCGTCATTAGAATTATGTGTTACTTCAAGGTTAGTTGGTTCCTCATTAACGGGTACTTCACTGTTAGAATCTAGGGAGATGAAATCATCAAACCTAACTGATGAGTAATTAAGAATGTCATCAGGCTGAGAGGCAGGAACTAAGCTTTCTTCCATGTCTCTAGTTTCACAAGAAGCTGCTTGCGAAGCTGGAGCGTTCATAATAGAGACTTCTGGATGATTGATGTCAGTGCTAGTATTTTCTATCACTTTCTTCAATTTGGGCTTTGGTTTAAATTTTCCAGCACGTTCTCCTGAAATTAGAATAGACATCATTAAACCTGCAACATTCAGAAAACATAAAAAAAACAAGATGATCCACTCAAATTGTCAAGTACTTACCACATGCAATTGTGCCCTCAAAATCGATAATGTCCAAGCTAGAATCTACAGAAGCATTCTGAAATCTGCAACCAATTGGTATAACGAAACATCATTTAAAATAAGATACTACAAGTGCAAAATTACAAACACCAGCTATGTTTCCAACCTTCCATTATCGATTTGAATGGCTCCATCATGATTGGCGGCCATGCATGTTACTGAATCTTGGATCATTAGACCACCAACTCGTTCAACTGGATCACATGGTGAAGAGTCAACAGCTCCATAAGCTGTAACATAAAGGTTCTTACTGAAATACATTTTGGAAAAAAATCTGATTTATCATTAGCAGAATGTGCATGAAACTTCTCTCTGATCAGCATGTCCATAAGAACCTTGAAGCGACTCCCAGTTAACAAAATTCAAGAAACCTGCCACAGTGAAGGAAAACACTGACAGTGTATATGTAGGACAATGAATGTTGATCACTCACCTACACCACTTGCAGGCTGAGTAAGCAAATCATCAACAGAATCTGATCCATAAAATATGTCTACATTCTGAAAATAATGGAAGATGTCAATAAGCAGTTAACAAAGTCGATACTAACGACAAATATAGGCAAGAGTCCACATTTAACAGTAAAAAGTGTACATACACACACCTCTACAACCAACTGCTGAAAGCTAGAATGCAAATCCACATTTCCATCAGACGCTATAATACTAGCCAGAGTGGTACCAGCCATTGTGGTTGCTTCCTTTTGGGGGCAAAGCTTCATCCCGGGTTGCTTGTCACTGGCACTAGCTGTAACCGAGTTAAAGATCAATAATTCAGATCCTCAAAGTAAAATAAAGTTCCCCACAGCTACAAGTCGTAACATCTAAGTAAGAGCAAGGCTTACCGTTGGCCATCGGAGCTTCAAGAACTGAAGGATGTAGATCAAAACCTGTAGAACCTACCTAAATTCAACAATTTGCCTTAATATCCAAAGATAAAAATGAAATCGAAAACCAAGATATTGAAACATTGAATGCCTACCTCCATTGCTCTATTTGTGAAGAGAGGGTGTGAATCACCATTAGACTCAATCATTATGTCATCCAAAAGCAGAGAATCTTCGGCTGCTACACCCTCTTCAGTACTTAGATGATATGTAGCCAACTTTCTGTTGCCATCACAGAAGGAATTTTCGCCGTTCTTCGATGGCTTGTTATTCAAAATACACTCTGATGCAACTATAGGCAGATCAGATACATTCATAAACATATTTTCTGTCATATCTACAGAATAATCACATTGTTTGTTATCGAAGTCAGCAGATGATACTCCAGTGGCCCTTTCCTTTGTATCACTGGGTAGTGTTGACGAGGCCGGTGCAGAACTTTCTTTTCTTGGTCGTGGTTTAGACTTTGGTTGGAATCTCCCCCCTGCACGGGCTGCAAATACATAGATATCAAACCACCCTCCTTGATGGGAGGATAAACAAAAGGAAATTGATAGAGGTTTCTAAAAATATCACGTACAAGTGGTTACAACAGGGTCAGGCAGAATATCATCAAAAAGATCCATATTGGCACCAAGCCAACAACTTTGTGGCACTATCACTGACAAGCCTCTTAACCTTAATCAGAATCGTCAACTTCAACCATAGCACGTGGACTACAGGTTTGGCAGATATCTTAGAAAAACCAAAGTCAATAATACGTCTGAAATTGAGATCAATATATGCTAAACCAAATTCAATCTCAAAGCATATTGGAGCAAATAACAGTGGCATGCATAACATAAAATTAACAAAAAGTCAATTAGAATTCCCAAGCCAATACATGTAATACATTCTTCAAAGATATTGATAAGTATCATCTCTATAGTTTCTCATTACTACTAAATATATATGCTGCTGATGCAACTTTTTTATAACCATGCAGCTAGTGATGTCCCAAAGAGCGGTTGAGGCATAAAGCAATTAAGCATTTGGTAAACAAATCTTTTTTAGAAGATCTACTAATTGCACAAAAAAAACTAGGCATTAAGGTAGTGCTGTAGGAGCCAACTAAATGCATTCTGATTTTGACAGGATTGCAATATATTTGATGCACAAACAAGAAACAACTACGACCCATATACATAGCCATCTGCGAGAATATAACTAATTCAACAGCATGCTGTCCGCCTAACGTCCTTCTAGAAAGAGACTTGGTACCACTATTGTTGCTAGGCAAAACATCAAGCAGGATGACACATTTGTTTTCCCATTGACAGTACAGTGACAAGTGTAATACTCATTTTATTTCAAAACTCAATGGCAGAATGCTGATTTCTTGGCCAAAACAAAACTAAGAACTGCTCTAACTTGTTATTTGCAAAGAGCTCTGAGAAATTAATGAAAGCAAGAAAACAATATTGTTTCTAGAAAAGTTTTAAAATCAAAAACATGTTTGGTAGTAATATCCAAGACTTGAGTTTGATTGTACATGTTCAGGATATAGTTAAAATAGAATACGTGGTTTTTAAATTTGTGTTGAATTCCTAAATTCAATCAACTATATATCCAACTCCAACACTTGTATGGTTGTTCCTACAAAGAGTTACCCAAAAGACATTTGTTTGAAATTTTGTTATTACCACATGCCAAAAAATATTAAAAGTAAAAAAAGGTGACACACAAAACATAAAAAACGCCAAACAACCAAATCATAGATGACAAACGACTGTAAATTGACAATAGAGTTATTGAGAGAGAGGACATGAACACAACACCAAAGTGAGTGTGTATCGACACCAGACCGCGGTCAATCTGGGAGATACTTTTCTTGAGAAACCTTTTAAAATTGTTTTTCCCTCAAATCTATGTATTGCTGAAAATTTGATTTTGCCAGAAAAAGGGGTCAAGTCCCTGGATTGGCAACTCCTTCATAGGCTAGATTAGTTGTATCATAACACCTTGGATACAAATACCCAAAAAGGAGTGGAAACCAATTGCCTATAACATATCAACCAAAACTGACTCCAAAAAAACCAGATCTGTCTCTCAAACCCATTTACGAATCAGAATTCAAAATCCACATGAAAGTGTTTGAAGGAGTCCTTCAAATAATCAGATTATTCAAATAATGTCCATGCCAACTGATTAAAAGGATAACAGAGATATAATTACGATCCCAATGGCATTTCCATAACAACTAACATAGATGCAAACTAGCATATTTAACCAAGAAAAAAGATATGATAAAATTTTTTGAGCAATATCGATACTGACCAGACAAGTTACAGATGAACCGCCTTCCCTGATCAATAAACTTCATGAACGGATTTATATAGCCCTTGCAGCGAGAACATCGAACTTGATCACTTTCCTCAAAATCAACAACCTATATAGTGAAAGAAAGGGAAGCTGTTTGGAATCAGTGCCATTACTTTGTCAAGTAGCTTGTCATGTGGCCAAGAAGTACTAAAAGATGATGAAGGTAAGAAATCATTTTCATTAAACACTAAATTTGGTGCTTTAGGTCTTGTACTCTATTAATGCGAATAGAAGCTTATCGCATAGATGTTGATGAAATGGCTACTTTTTCTTACCAAGACATAGATTTCTGCTATCTTGAACTTCAGCGGGCTCTTACTAAGAGCTGATAAACAATTAGATGGGATACTAATGCATGAATTTAAGTCTCTTCTCAACTCTCCTACCAAGGTCCTTGACTCCTTGATGTATTTTTAGTTAACACCCTCGAAAAATGTATTTGCTAAGATTACCTCATTTTTTCATATGAGTTAAGTACTCTATGGATACTGGTTCTAAATTTCATTTTTGGGAATAACTAAGTGTTCTAAACGTTCATTTGCTTCTGAGCTTCCTCAGATTATTTTGTTTGTCAGTTAAGTTTCCTCCCTTTTTTCCCATTCTCTCCCTCACACACCCAAACATATTGCATCAGTTGCTTCTTCTTCCTTCTCCTTCTCCTTCTTCCAAACATTGTTGAAAATTTCTGTTTTAAAGGAATTTGGATGAGCATAAAACATCTAAACTTCCAAGTCTTATATCCTATTGGTTGTTGATAAAGCATTATGAAAAAGTAATAGAAATCATTAAAGTACAGAGTTTTCTGTTACATTGTTTTGTGGATCATATTGATCCAATTATTTGCTTTGATATTTCCCTTTTGATTCATAACAGAAGCAATGGTAGAAGAACTCTGATGACACGGGCTTTAAAAGGAAAACTTACAAATATGAGCTTTTTTGGGGGCAACGGTCAGAAATGGTAAGCCTAGCCTAGACGCTAAAACTTGTTGACGATTAGTTCGTGATGAGCAGGGAAGGAAACAAAGCATACTTGAATAGGATCACCATACGAATGTGTAAGAGCAGAAGGTTTGATTTCTATTACTTTGGAGGAATTTGCCGCAGAGAGAGACCTCGGGAGAGAGAGAGAACTGTGGTCGCCGGAGAGAGACCTCGGGACCTCGTCGCTCGACTCAATGCTCGGGACCTCGTCGCCTGAGATTTGGGGGGAATTTGCCGTTGGGGAGGAGGGTGAGATTTGGGGGGAATTTTGGGATTTTAGGGCTTTTAGTTTAGAGGTCAAAAGTAAAAATTATTAAGGTTAAAATTGAAAATAAAGATTAAAACAAAATATGAATGGGGTCACAATTAAAATATCAGTGGAGTCTAAAATTGAAAAAAGTTAAAAACTAAAACGTTTTCCCTGCTAAAAATTAATAATATTTTGATAAAAGTACACATACATTTGACCTTTACCAATGACTACTTGAGACTAAAACACCCGGACCCGAGATTTCCCTCCATGGTTCAAAGATGATGATTTTTTAGGGGTTTAGGCCACTCATACCAATAGATTTGTGTTTAAACTGTTGCAAAATAAGTGGCGTCCACAAGCCATCCTGCAATATTGAGTAGAAGAAACACACGAGAAAGTGTTGATTAATAATTACGTTAGTCTCATAGTGATTCGGAAGGCTATAGTTCCCTAAATAATTGAGTTATAGAGCAAGTGGATAAAATTGACCACTGGTTCATCCATTTCCGAGAGGATTTCATTTCAACTTGTCAAGACTCTAGTTTCTAGAAGACAACGGAACTGATGCAAGAAGATGAAAAACCCAAATACATGATTCTCCTGGGTGCAGGCCCGTGTTTCTTAATAGGGTTACTTATTAGGGATAATTACATAGATACCCCATTTGGTCTACAAAGCAACAAAAAAAAATGAAGAAACCAGAAGGAGCATCGCGTAGAACAAGATCACAAACTCGTAAAATAGAAGAAAGAGAAATGAAAAAAATAGTATAAAAGCAACAAACAGAATTACAGCTACATGAGCTACCAGAATCGGAAGGGTTGTTCGAAACACAACCAACTACACAAGAAGAGGAAACGCAACCTATCACACAAGAAGAGGAAACACAACCTACCACACAAGAAATATAAACACAAGAAGAAGATGATGAGGAAAAACTGAAGAAGAGGATGAAGATGATAAAGAAGAAGAGGAAGATAATGATGAAGAAGAGGATTAACAAGAAGCAGATGAAGAAGAAGTAGTAGGAGAAAAATCTAGCAAGGAAGCTGACGACAATGACACATATAAATCAAAGGTAAACTATTTTTAAGCAATATCAATCAATAAATTAGATATTGGACTTATGTAATTTATTTATCATTGTTGATTAACCTACTACTCATGCTGCCAAGCAAGTGGAATACGAAGCAAAGGGTAAATCTGTACTCCAACCTCTCCCTAATAGCAACAATAAAGAAGATCTTGAATAGCAAACAACAAAGAGCATTCAAGGAAACATGTTTTGGCCATTTGCTCGATATTGAAATTCAAAGCTTCTCGTCGTAGTTATTGATGCATCTACTAAGAAGGCAGTGCCAAAATGTTGGCAAAATTGATGGAGTATGCTTCATTACCGATGGAACAGTCTTGACTTTCTGACTAGAAGAATTCCCCCTTATAACAGGGCTGAATCGTGGTAATTATCTGTTCATTCGGAAAGGCGGGTTGCCAACAGGAGCGTTTAGAGAATCTGTTTTCTCAGGAGTAAAGTCAATAACAAGAAAGAACATTGCCTTCTCATTCAATGTGATGAAATGAGCAAAAGAGGAAAACAAGTTAAAGGTGGCAAGATGGTACATAAATTTCAGAACAATGAACCATAAACTGAAAAACAATTAAATGTTGTATAGAGAATTATCCTGCTAGAAGGTATTGTTCACAAATTTTAACCATACAAACCATAAGGTATGTAGGATCAAGTACTTACCATTAGACTAAAAGTCATAACTTGTAGTTAATGCACAACTTTATTTCATTTATTTAATTCAAACATATGCGTTCAGGTTTCGACTATAACTTGGCCCCACCAGGCCTTTATCATATGGTAGGTTGCGGGCCCACCTACCAATAATCTCCCCCCAACACCTGCCTGCAAGCACAATGCTTTCCCTGAGTGTCAAACCTTTGACCACCAGGCTCTGATTCGATTGTAGGATCAAGCGCTTCCCATGGAACTAAAAGTTATAACTTATAGTTAAAGCGCGATTTTATTTCCTTTATTTAGTTCAAACACCTGCACTCAAACTTTGACTGTGACTTGACCCCACCATACCTCTGCCACGTGGCAAGATCCTGGTCCACCAACCAATAATGTATATAAATTAGATACTGATAATATCTAATTTTAATACTAGTTTAATAATATAAATGTGTATATGTTTAAATTGTGTTGTGATAATTGACATATGCTTCAAGTTAAGATATCTATAAAAAAACAAAAGAAACTAGAAGGAGCATCACGTCAGACTTCGATCACAGACTCATAAATGGAAGAAAAACAAATGAAGAACCATTAGCGTTGCAACAATCTGAACAGCAACTACATTATAAATAACATACACTATGGACAACAATGTAGATGATCTTGAATGAAAAAGAAGAGAATGTGAACTAGAATAAAAAAGAAGGCTAAACAAGGTCATCTACAATAATGTAGATGATCATGTTGAACGAACCAACAGAAGAAAGAAATCAAGAAACAAACTTCGACGAAGGAAAACACGCTGAAAAATAAGAAGAACAGGGTGCGAGGAAGATCAAAATCAAAAGTTAAAAATTTGAAATCGTGGTCAAAGAAAAACAATTGAAAATCACAATCAAAGCAAGAATCCCACAACTTGAAGAAGCAAAACCTGAAACCCTCAGCTGGAAGCAAAACCTCATATCCAAGAAGGAAACTCGAAACCCATAACTAAGCCTAAAGCTGCCGAATATGGAAACTCACACCTCAGCTTCCAGGAAAGATAGGGGCAAAAAGGAAAAAGGAATAAAAATTTTAAGAAAGGTATAAGACTAAGTAAAAAACAGTCATACATGCAAATAAAAAAAACATTTATGTAAATTGGCCATCAAAAAGTGATTAAATGTGTAATTTCCACTACTTATTATATGTTTCACTACTTTTACATCTTTCTTCTATTTTGTTTGTTTTTTCTTTTATAAGACTTTTGTTGCAACGTGCCTGCGACGCGGAGTGACGATTGAAAAAACTTTTGTGGAGAAAAGAAATTTGGAGTACCCACCAATCATTTTAGGGTATGATTGGTCACCCAATTTTAAAACAAAAGGTTTGGTCTACGAAACCTCAAAGTTGATTCGGGAGTCATATGTGTGTGGAGAAGATACTAGCACCCGACTTCACCCATTGTTGAAATGGTTACCAAATTCAATCAAATGCTATCCAAGTTATATTTTAAAAATAAGGTTGAAGAAATTCATTTTTGAATGTCCCATTTAGTACATTTTGTATCATAAAAATGAACAAAATAAATTATCTTTATGTGTGGTACAAAGACCATTGAAAGATATATTTTTTAATTTTTTGAAAATCAAAGCATTATTGGAATTATTACTGGTATCCTAGAAATAACATTTTATCTCAGTAGTTCGAGAAGTTTGGTATCTTAAAAATCTCAGAATGCTGTCATCGGAATTTTTAGTAAAAAATTATTGATCAAGATGATGTGATTTAAATTTACATGTTATTTTGTAACTCAAACATATACAAGTTATTACAAGTGAATAGAACATAAATCACATATATACACATGTTGATATAAATGAATGAGACATGGATAATATTTTAACATAATAATATAAGAGACCTAAATAAATAAATATGTAAAAAAAAGTTAAACTAACAGCTACATGAAAAAATAAAAGAAATAAATAGATGTAAATCACATACATTGTAGGATGACAAAGCGGGAAAGATGTGTAAAGTATAAAAAGATATGTAAACATGTAAAAGAAGAGGGCATGAAAAGATATGGAATGAATCAAATATAAAATAAATATATATTAAAAGAAAGAAAATAAAAATAGAAAGAAAATTAAAGTAAAATGAAAAGGGGGGGGGGGGGGANAAGTTTTTGTGCTAGAACATAATATACATAATGTAAGATGTGTATAATTAAAAATCAGATTCTTGGAATTATATAATATAACAATGTTTTTAAATATTATAGAAAAGGACTTTATTTTTATAACTTTGTCATATTTCTATGAAATGATTACATCGTTATTAGATTTTTGAAAAAATCCAATGTCTTCTTTAAATTCATAAATATAAATTTTAATGTTACTAATAACATTAATATTACATAATATAAAATTTACAATCCAGTAACAAAGAAATATAAAAAGCTAAAAAGTTAATACTCCTTGTACATAATTTTTTTTTTAAAATTAGACTTTATTTACATTATTCTTACACAATATTATTATAAATATTCAATTTGAAACTATTTATAAAATTTATTATGTAAATAAAGTCAATGAAAAATTGGTAAAGTATCTAATTTATTAAAAGTTTTAAAGGGGCTTAAAGGGAAATGGGAAATCTAAAGTTTCTCCCCTCTAAATATTTTTTAATATAGTAGTATAGAAGCACACATAATTTCAATGGAGTTAGCCGCTAGATTGCTTCTTGCCTTTGAGCTTGCACTTTATCCTTTGTGCGTTGCGCATATAATAAGTCAAATTCTTTGTTAATTCACCATTAACATAGAAAAGCATAAGCATAACTATTTTTTTTATAAAGTAATATAAAATGTATTAATTTCAAGATTTATGAAATTAAATTTATATTGTACATTGAATTAATAAAGTATCAAATCAAACTCTCTGCTTAATGACATGAAACCCTCTCGAAACAACATGCATTACACATTATATACAAAACGAGTAATCTAATAACTCATTAGAAATGATGGAATATGTAACTTAGATATTATATATATTAGAATTTTTCGTGCTAGAACATAGTATACATAATGTAAGATGTGTATAATTAAAAATCGGATGCTTGGAATTATATAATATAACACTGTTTTTTAAATATTATAGAAAATGACTTTATTTTTATAACTTTGTCATATTTCTGAGAAATGAGTACATCGTTATTAGATTTTTGAAAAATATTTTAATGTCTTCTTTAAATTCATTTATAGAAATTTTTATGTTACTAAAAACATAAATATTACATAATATAAACTTTACAATTCAGTAACAAAGAAATATGAAAAAATAAAAAGTTATTATTCCTTGTACATTAAAAATCTTAAAATTAGTCTTGTGTGTAATTTATCAGTACACAATATTATTTCAAATATTTAATTTGAGACTATTTATCAAATTTATTACATAAATTAAGTGAATGAAAAATTAGTGAAGTATCTAATTTATTTAATGTTTTAAAGGGACTTAAAGGGTAAAAGGAGAAATAAAAAGTTTCTCCTATCTAAATCCCTTTTAATAAAGTATCATGGAAGCACACGTAGCTTCAATGGAGTTAGCCTCTAGATTGCTCTTGCCTTTGAGCTTGCACTTTGTCCTTTGTGCGTTGGATATAATATGTCTAATTTTTTTGTTAATTCACCAATAACATAGACAAAATATAAGCATAATTATTTATATTTCTATAAATCAATATAAAATGTATTAAATTTTAAGATTTATGAAATTAAATTTATATTATACATTTAATTAAATACGAAGAAGATGATAATAGAAAAAAGAAAGGAAAAAAGGAAGTAGACAAGGGAGTTGGAATAATATTTTAATTCTCTCCTCTTTTCTTCCTTTTTTCATTATCTGTGTAATCTTTCTTCATACACATTTTGATGTCGATACCAATGTATTTGATGATTTGTGAGTTTGCCACTAAGTTCAACATGAGCTAAACTATATGTGGCTAGCATGGTGATGTAACTTTAGATTTTACTTTATCTTGTTAATCTAAGTTTGTCTGCTTGCTTATCTTAGCATTTTGATTATCGTGTGTTAATGCTAATTTCTCTTAGTATCTGCCTAATGCTACTAGAAAACAAGTTAGATTGATGCTTGACTGAGATTAATCTAGTGGAAAATCATAATCAATACATGAGTGCATAAGTTAAGAATACATGAGCATTTGATTCGTGTAAACTTTGGTATCTTTGCATGTTGCATAGAAATATGGACATGCCTTGTACCCTGTAAGCCGGTACTTAAATGGATCTTACGTACTTAGTTACAAAATTGGCTAAGGGATGCTTGATAATCACGCAACCAAAAGTGGTAGTGCCTTAGAGCTTAGGTTATGTTTTTGAAAAGCTAGAGCAGAAAACTTAGTTTGATAAAGATAAGGTAAATGAAAAAGGATTTGGCCCATGCTAGCGCATCTTGTTGAGATTATTATACATCTTGGTAGCTTTGTTGTAATTTTCTATCAATAGGTATTTAAGTCTAATAGTATTTTTTAGAATTTAAATTTAAAATCACATCGCTCAAAAGTATTTGCTACAGCGTTATTTAAACCTTGTTGCAATTTTACACCATAAACTTTGTCCTCCTTGTGGGTTTGACACTTTTCTTATCATTTTATTACTTGGTTGCAACATGTGCACTTGCGTAGAACATCTTAAACAAGCATCAAAGTTTTGGCGCCGTTGTCGGGGAAGGATTAATGGTGTAATTGTGTTTGAACTAAGTTAGTATTTAAGTTGTGAAAGTTATTTACTAGTTATTTTGTGGTATGTGCAGGAAAGTGAAATAATTTATTTGCGTAGACAACAAATTCTAGAAGCATTATTTGACCGAGAGATTGAGAGAAGCTTAAGAGATAACATGAGGGAACGCAGAATTGAAGCTGTAGTAGTTAACATGGTTGCGCCTAATTAATAAGAAGTATTGAATGAAAGGGTGAGGAATGCAGATGAAGCCAGCAATGCAAACAATGATACCACTAATGTCATTGTAATGGCAGATGATAGAGAAAAAGTAATACGAGATTATGTTGTGCTTCAGCCGCAAGCAATGAACCCAAGAATTGTCAGGCCAGAAATCTAAGGAGCCCAATTTGAGCTTAAACCTGTTATGTCCAAATGCTCCAAACAGTTGGGTAGTTTAATGGCCTACCCTTAGAAGATCCTCATTTTTACTTGAGAGTTTTCATGGAGGCTAGTGATGCATTTAAAATCCTAGAAGTTACTGAAGATTCTTTAAGGACGAGAATATTTCCCTATTCACTAAAAGATAGAGCAAGAGTTTGGTTGAATTCTTTACCATCTAACTCAATAAGAAGTGGGAATGACTTGACTAAAATGTTTTTGTTGAAATACTTCCCGCCTACAAAAAATGCCAAGCTCAAGAATGAAATTACCTCATTTCATCAGCTTGAGGATGAATCATTATATGAAGCATGAGAGAGATTCAAGGATCTATTGAGAATATGGCCTCATCATGGTATACCACATTGTATTCAAACGGAGAAATTCTACAATGGGTTGAATTCTGCTACAAGATTAATGGTTGATGCCTCAGCAAATGGAGCCATTCTATCTAAATCCTATAATGAGGCATATGATATTCTGGAAATGTGCAAGTAATAATTATCAATGGACGATAGCTAGAACAACTTCAGCTACAACATCTGTAATAGCAACCAAGAAGACATGAGGAACACATGAAGTAGATTCCATGACTGCTTTATCAGCACAAATGTCATCTTTGGAAAATTTAATAAAGACCATGAGCATGAGATTGCCCCTGGCGCAAAATCCAAACCAGCAAATACCCTCATTGTTGCAAGAAGCTATCAAGTAACATCCATTTGTTACTTATTTGAGAACTTATTTGAGCAATGCCTAGGAAATCATGAATATGTGAACTATGTTGGAAATTACAACAGAAACAATCAAGGGAACCAAAACTATAACCCGTATTCTAACACTTATAATCCAGGGTGGAGGCAGCATCCAAACTTTTCATGGACCAACCAACATCAAAATGTTGGAACATCTCAGATGCAGCAGACGCAAAATTTTCCATCTGGATTTGCATCTCATTAAGCTCAAATTCAAAAACCTAGTCCTGAGCAACCGAGTAATTTGGAGAGTCTGTTAAAGGAGCTCATGATGAAGAATGAAATCTGTAATTCAAAACCAATCTACAATGATTTATAATCATGCAATTTCATTGAGAAACTTGGAGAATCAAATGGGACAGTTAGCCACTGCACTTAATTGAAGACCCCAAGGATCTTTGCCAAGTAATACTGAAAATCCAAGAAGGGAAGGTAAGGAACACTGTAAAGCCATTCAGTTGTGGGTGGAAAAGGTGCCCCTCAGTAGGATAAGCCCAAGAGCACAGAAAATGGAGAATCCAACTCAAGTAAGGATACAGGTCAACAAGTTGTCAAAGAACCTCAAGATTTAGTGTAAAAAGAAAAGCCAGTAGTTGAAATTGAAGGACCTGCACCACAATTTCCTCAGAAACATCAGAAGAAAAAGATGGATGGGTAGTTTAGCAAATTCTTAGATATATTAAAACAACTTCATATCAACATACCTCTGGTAGAAGTTTTACAGCAGATGCCAAATTATGTTAAGTTCATAAAAGATATCTACAAAATAAAGAAGACTGGGAGAGTTTGAAACTATAGCTCTAACTCAGGAATGTAGCATGATTGTTCAAAATAAAATCCCACCTAAAATGAAAGATCCGCTTTACAATTCCTTGTACCATTGAAGATACACACTGTAGAAGAGCATTATGTGACCTAGGAGTAGGAATTAATTTGATGCCACTATCTGTATTTAAACAGTTAGAAATTGGTTAGTAACTCTTTAAATGGCAGATAGATCAATTGTGTATCCCGAAGGAAAAATCGAAGATGCCTTGGTCAAAGTAGGAAAATTCATTTTTCCTACTGATTTCATCATCTTAGACTATGAAGCTGACAAAGAATGCCCATTGCTGCTAGGAAGGCCAATCAATGCCACGGGGAGAACATTGATAGATGTCCAAAAAGGAGAGCTGACAATGAGAGTGAATGATCAAGAGGTAACATTTAATGTATTTAACACCCTGAAATTTCCAGAAATAGAAGAAGAAGAATGTCCATTAGTGACTTGGGTGGACTCAATTATATCTACTAAAATCTGTATTGGTTGTAACAAGGCTAATCTTAAAAAAAACAAACTTTTGATTACAAGAAAGAAGTGATGATGGCGTTGAGATTACAAGACTAGAAACCAGGTAAAGTACTAATCAATTCGAGAGACCATTGGAATCCCTTTAATTGTCAGAAAGGTTATTTAAGCCATCTCTACCTTCAGTGGTAGAACCACCATTGGTTGAGCTTAAACCTCTGTCAACTCATCTTAAATATGCTTACAAGGAGACAAAATCACACAGCCAATCATCATTTCAGCCTCATTGAACAATGAATATAAAGAACAATTACTAGAAATGTTGGGCAGATATAAAAAAGTAATAGGGTGGTAGATGGCAGACATCAATGGAACTAGTCCATCTCTATGTATGCATAAAATACTGCTAGAAGAAAGATGTAAGATCTCGATTGAGCAACATAGAAGATTGAACCCTATCATGAAGGAGGTAGTAAAAAAGGATATTATCAAGTGGCTTGATGCTGGAGTCATTTACCCCATCTTAGATAATTATTGGGTAAGTCCAATTCAGTGTGTACCTAAGAAATGAGGACAATAGTTGCCAATGGGCAGAATGAATTGATACCCACTTGAATGGTCATAGGATAGAGGGTATGTACGGATTACAGGAAGTTGAATAAAGCAACCAGGAAATACCATTTTCCCATGCACTTTATATATCAGATGTTGGATAGGTTGGCAGGAAAAGCATTTTATTACTTTTTGGATGACTACTCAGGTTGCAACCAGATCGCCATAGCTCCTAAAGACCAAAATAAGACTACATTAATTTGCCCTTATGGTACATTTTCCTTTAAAATAATACCTTTTGATTTATGCAATGCTCATGCTGCCTTTCAAAGATGCATGATGGCCATATTCGCAAGCATGGTGGAACACACCTTAGAGATATTTATTGATTATTTTTCTGTGTTTGGTGAGTCATATGTTTCATGTTTAACTAACTTAGAAAAGGTTTTGGAAAGATGTCAAGAAACTAACCTAGTCTTGAATTGGGAAAAATGTCATTTTATGGTTCACGAAGGGATAGTGTTAAGCCATAAAGTCTCCTTTAAGGGGATATAGGTTGACAAAGAAAAAATTGAAGTCATAGAAAAATTACCCCCTCCATCATCAGTCAAAGGTATTAGAACTGTTTTAGGTCATGCTGGATTTTACAGAAGGTTCCTAAAAGATTTTTCAAAAGTCTCAAAACCTCTTGCACGTTATTAGAACAAATTAAGTCTTTTGATTTTAATGATGATTGAATGAATGCATTCATTGCACTAAAGAAAGCTTTAATTACTTCACTTTTAATTGTAGCTCCTAATTGGAGCTGTCTTTTGAGCTAATGCATGATGCAAGTGATTTTGCAGTGGGAGCAGTACTATGATAGAGAAAGGTAAAAATTTTCATTCAAATTATTATGCAAGTAGAACTCTCTCTGATACCCAATTAGATTATACAACTACTGAAAAAGAGTTTTTTGCTGTAGTCTTTGCTTTTGATATATTCAGGGCATACCTCATGATAAATTCAGGGCATGCCTCATTGGAACCAAAGTCATGGTCTTTACAGATCACTCAGCAATCAAGTATTTAACTTCAATGAAGGATGCTAAACCATGATTGATCAAATGGACTTTACTTCTACGAGAATTCGATCTTGAGATAAATGATAGAAAAGGAACATAGAATCAAGTTGCTAATCATTTATCCAGATTGGATACAGAAGCAAAAGTGGAAGCAAAATTTACCATAGTAGAAACATTCGCAGATGAACAACTTCTGGCAGTGATAGTATTGTAAGCTCCATGGTTTACGGATACAGTAAATTTCCTTGCTGCAGGGATTATGCCCCCTGATTACACTCATCAAGAGAGAAAAAGGTTTTTCCTGCAAGTTAAAACTTATTTTTGGGATGAGCCATATTTGTACAAACAAGATCCTGATCAATCATTCAAGAGATGTATCACAGAAGAAGAGATGCAAGGGATCCTGAATCAATGTCACCCTTCCCCTTATGAAGGACACTTTGAAGGATCCAAAATTGTTGCTAAAGTCTTGCAAAGATGTTACTATTGGCCAACCTTGTTCAAGGATGCCAATGAGATAGCAAGGACTTATGATAAATGTCAAAGGGCTGGAAACATCTCCAAGAGAAATGAAATTCCTTTGACAAACATCCTGGAAGTAGAGTTTTTTTATGTTTGGGGAATAGACTTTATGGGTCCTTTTCCCCATCTTTTGGAAATCTGTACATATTAATGGCACTGGACTATGTCTCGAAATGGGTGGAAGCTACAACTTTGGAAACTAATGATGCAAAAGTAGTTTTAAAGTTTCTTCAAAAAAAATATCTTCTTAAGGTTTAGAACTCTAAGAGCCTTCATTAGTGATGAATGATATTTCTTTTGTAAAAAAATGTTAGAGTGAGTGCTAGTTAAATATGGAGTTAGGCATAACGTTACAACAGCTTATCATCCACAAATAAATGGATAGGCATAGTTGTCAAATAGGGAAATAAAAAAAAAATTCTAGAGAAAGTGGTAAACCCAAATAGGAAGGATTAGTCTCTTAAGCTAGATGATGCTCTATGGGCATATCGAACAGCTTATAAAACACCCTTAGGGATGTCTCCTTATAGATTGGTGTTTGGTAAAGCTTGTCACTTGCCATTAGAGCTGCAACATTAATCTTTGTGGGTTGTAAAGAAACTAAATCTGAATTTGCAAGCAGCTAGAGTTCAGAGAAAGCTACAGCTAAATGAATTAGAGGGATCCAGAGCTTTTTTCTACGATAATGCCAAACTGTACAAGGAAAAGACAAAATGATGGCATGATGAAAAGGATAATGATCAAGGAGCTAAAGTCAAAAGATAAAATCTTGCTTTATAATTCAAGGCTTAAGTTGTTTCCTAGAAAGTTTAAATCAAGATGGTCTAGCCTTTTAGATTAATAAAAATCTATCCACACGGAGCTGCAGATCTGTATGATGAAAAATCAGGGAAGGAATTCAAGGTAAATGGCCAGAGAATCAAACGCCATTGGGAGGATGAAGAATGCATGAGGGAATCCTAAATTCGTGTTCAAGATCCTTGAGCTTTAGGAAGTCAGGCTATGGACTTAAAATCAAGCGCTTGTGGGAGGCAACCCAATGAGGAAATTTTAATTTTCTTTCATTAATTAATTTTTTTAAAATAGTATTTGGTTTGATTTTTTTCTAATTTAGTACGATTTTCTATTTTAAATAGAGCAATATATTAGGTTAAAATTTGATTCTTTGGGTAAAATTTTGTATTTTTACTTTTCTAAGGTACGATGCTGTAAATATGCCAACTGTGCAAAGGATTTTGTAGGATCTCCCAATCATAAATAGAAGGGGAAATTTTGTTTCATGACGAAAAATCGATGAAGTGGGATCCATAAAATAATCCAACTGGCATTGGAAAGGAAATCTATTGGAGCTAAAAAGGCAGCGCAGGAAAGTGGTGGTCGATTTCGAAGTGCACCACCAGATATTTTGGAAAAAATGAGAATTAATCAATTTTGAAAATATGATAAAATCTAACTGATTCCCAAAATATTCAAATTTTTAGAATATGAATCATTGTCCCATTTTTCATGCACAAGATCATACGGTAAGGAAAAAGGCACGTGGCATGCTAGAAGCACTCGGAGTGTGCTTTAAAAAGGCACGAGCAGTCTTTTGTCTTCTTCCACGCAGTACATCTTTTTTTTCAGAAAAAAGCCTTCTTCCCAGTGCCAAAACTTTCGCCTGCCAAAAGCTTCAGCTTTAGAAAAATGTCTTCTCCTCCACTTGTTTCAAAAGGCATTAAACCCTAAAGCCCCTTTTAGGCGTCTGAAATCCACTCTAAAAATCCACCACATAAGCCGCTCCATTTCAATGAAAAAATTGTCTGTGTGGCTCCCTCCATAAAATTTGAGGAGGACATCTGTATGAGAAAACTTCATGAGCAGAAGGGCTTCCTCATCAAAGCTGGACCAACCTTAGGGCAACCGACTGATATCGTAGAGGTTATCCTCAATAGAGGATGTGAAAAGTTTTGCGAGCACTTTGACACCACTACGAGAGCTCTATGCAAACTTAATACGAGGGATAAAAAGATGATTATTAGAGAGAAGGAAGTGTCTTCCACGTCTGAGTCCATTGACGAGTATTCTAAAATTGCTGCTGGAATATATAATGAGGAGATGGAGAAAATCCTAAAGGAGCTCACGATTCCTAGCACCACTTAGTTCAACGATACCCCTGAAGGCCCGAAAACCTATTCTGTCTCAAGGCCACCCTTAGTTCCAACTGTAAGAGTCTAGTATCATTTCCTTATACACTCTTTAATCCCTACTTCTAATATCCAAAATGTAACCTAGGATAGGTTAGTTCTACTCCATATTCTGTTAACTAATAAATCCATCAATGTAGGAAAAGTTATTCTGAAAGAATTAAAAGCTACAACTATTGAAAAGAATGGCTTTATGTTCTTCCCATGCTTAATAACTAGGCCGTGTAAAGCATATGGAATTAAACTGAATAAGGATGAGGAAATTCAACCTAATAGAGCACCATTAAATTTGCAAAAAATAAAAAAGTTAAAAGAAGACAAGTTTACTAATAACCATGAGGAAGAAGAGCATGCCGAAGATGAAGATTTAGAGGAGCATTCTGAAGCTGGGTAGGAAGAGGAAGTACCAGAAAAAGAAGTTGTGGAATCTGAATCTGAATCGAGCTAACGCCGCAGCCATCCAAGAGAAGCATAACAGACAAAGGAAAAAGGAAGCTTAAAATGCCAAGCCCTAAGCCAAAGCATGCTGAGGCAGTAAGAAAGGGAAAAGAGAAGGTAGTACTAGCTTCAGATACAAATTCCTCTGTTGAAAAAATATTAAAAAAAAAAAAGAAAAAGGTGGTTGAGAGAGAACCAGATTACATTGAGAAAATTCAAGAAGAAATCAAGTCCGTGGAGAAGTGCCTATTAGAGTTAAAAGAGGTTTCCAAGAAGATAAGTGGCTTGCGTAGCACCTCTAAAAGTTGAATGATGGTTGAGCACTGTAGCACTCATCACTATAGCAGAGAGGGGAGTTTCTTTCCCTTAACTTTTTAATATCAAAACATTTTCTAAACTGTTGGTAAATTTTTCTGGATAATTATTGGCAGTGAAGGCACTGCATGGTTTAGTTGTGGGAGGGATTACTCCTTCTCCTGTCTATCTTTATGCTTTTTATGCTTGTTTTTAGTTACTGTTCTAATTTTGTCTTCTCACATATGTAGTAATTTTTGTTTTTAATTGGCTGAATCTTGAAGCAGTTGCTGTTTAAAGTTGCTGTGCTCAAGATGATAAACTTAGGTCCCCTTATCTTTTGAGAACTTGGAAGTTTAGTGTGCTGTTGTGAGGAGTTTAGGAAAATTTAATCTAGGTGAGATTCTTAGCTCTAGCTTTGTATTTCTCTGTCAACTAGAGCAGTATGCTGGTGTTTAAGAGATAAGTTTGGGGGTTTTTTGCATTGCTGCTAGGTTTGTTGTGGTTAAGTGCTAAATAAATAAAATTTATATAGTAATAATAATGATGGAAGAGTTCTGTTGTCTTAAAGTGTTGAGTAACCGGGTGTCTTCATCACTAATGATGGCATTCACATCAAAAGGTGTCCAAAGATATGAGCTAGCTATAACACCTTGGTGCGTAAAAGTTAACTGGCAATGTTGTTGTTTGAGTAAAAAGGCAGTAATAGCTATTAGGAATTCTATCTGCTTGCTTAAAAAAAGAGAAAAAAATATATAACAATTTTTTTATATTGATTGTTTAGCCAAACCTTCTTAGTTTGCAATGTCCCAAGCCCCTTTGCTAAGCTAAATTGTTGGGTTATGCTCTTGTTTGTACATTTTATGCTTATTGTTCAAGTTGATGTTTGGCATTAGGCTAGAAATTTAGAATCAATATTCTTAGGCTTGAAATATCCTTTGTCCCTTAATAATAGCAGCTTAACTCCTAACACACATTCACTGGTGGGGATTAGCTATATCCAAAGTCAACATTGTTTACATTTTTGTAGCTTTAGTAGATTGGCCAGTTAAATTTAAGTTTTACTCTTATGTTGAGTAGTTTAGCAGTTAGGTTTCAGTAATTTAGATTGCATCCCTCAGGACGAGTGATGATCTAAGTTTGGAGTTGTGATACTCTATGGAGCAGAGTTATATTAGCTCTTTTAGACCTATTTCATTGATTAGATGGGGGATGTTAGAGTTTATTTAGATTATATTTAAGCTAGTTTGCTTAGTTAGCAATTTAGGTTTACCTGTACTTGCCTGCTAGTAATTTTGAGGTTTTTAGAGTTAAATTGATGCCTTAAGATTTCTTGGTGTATGACTTCTTGTTTGCTAGAGCTTTTGAGGAATGCAGCTTGTTCAGCTGAGTCCCTGGCCGTTTAATGCCAGCACGGCAGGTGATCCAGTGTGTTTTGAGCGCGTGCAAAAATCTATTATGGAGATTAATCATTGCGTCTGAGTTAGTTATCCAGGTGTCGTGGCATCCGACATATGTGGTCCCCTTTCTCGCTTAATGCTCAACACGTGCCCTTTGAGCTAAGAGAAACCCTAAAATTTGATCATGGTATTTAAGGTTTTCCTTCCATTTTTGGAGATACATGGAGAAAGAGGAACAAAAAAGGGGATATTCATTTTTTGAGGTAGACGTCAGTAGCTTGTACGAAGCAGACCTGCGCGAAAAAGAAGGACGAAGAAGAAGATAACAAAAAAAGAAAGAAATGAAGGAAATGGACAAGGGAGTTGGAATAATATTTTAATTCTCTCCTCCTTTCTTCTATTTTTCATTATCTGTGTAATCTTTCTTCAAACACATTCTTATGTCAATACAATTGTATTTGATGTTGTGAGTTTCCCACTAAGCTTACCATGAGCTAAATTGTTTGTGGCTAGCATGGTGATGTAACTTTAGATTTTACTTTTTCTTGTTAGCTAAGTTTGTATGCTTGCTTATCTTAGCATTTTTTTTATTATCGTGTGTTAATGTTAATTTCTCTTAGTATCTGGCCAATGGTACTGGAAAATAAGTTAGATTGATGCTTGACCGAGATTAATCTAGTGGAAAATTGTAATCAATACATGAGTACATAAGTTGAGAATACATGAGCATTTGATTCGTGTAAACTTAGGTATTTTCCCATGCATAGAAATATGGACAAGCCTTGTAACCTGTAAGCCATCACTTAAATGGATCTTACATACTTAGCTAAAGACTTAGTTATGAAGTTGGCTAAGGGATGCTTGATAATCACACAACCAAAAGTTGTAGTGCCTTAGAGCTTAGGTAATGTTTTTGAAAAGCTATAGTAGAAAACTTAGTTTGATAAAGATAAGATAAGGCCAATGAAAAGGAGTTGACCCACGCTAGACCATTTGTCTTGTTAAGATTCTTATACATCTTGGTAGCTTTGTTGCAATTTTCACTCAATGGGTATTTATGTCTAACAATATTTCTTAGAATTTAAATTTAAAATCACATTGCTCAAAAGTATTTGCTACAGCATTATTTCACATCTTAAACCTTGTTGCATTTCCACACCATCAATTTTGTCCTCCTTGTGGGTTTGACACTTTTCTTATCACTTTATTACTTGGTTGCGACACATGCACTTGTGAATAAACATCTTAAACAAGCATCAAGTTTTTGGTTCCGTTGCCGCGGAGGGATTAATGGTGTAATTGTGTTTGAACTAATCTCATAGCTTTATTCATATGGGTCCATTTGGTCTCAAGAGTAGCTCATAAGGACATGAATGAGAAATAACATCAGTTGGACCAAAAATGTGTTTGGACCAAGATACACTTCCCGAAGCCGTATATGATGGGTCTCATAACTAAATTAGTGAAGAGCATTAATGTTCAAATTAATTAATTTATGATTTTCTAATTATTAGATAATTAGTAATTAATTAACTAATTGTAAAAGAATTAATTAACTAATTGATAAGCATCAATTTAATTTGTCAATTTGGATTGATGAATTTGGACAGTGTATTGGCTCTAAGAGAGATGTAAAAATCATAGAGAGCAGTGCTAGGAGATGGTGAATTTTGACAATTTACAATACATGAGTATAAATGTAAATTATGTAAGTATTATATAAAAGATGCAATAAGGTTGCATCCCTAACCTAAGCTTATCCTAATCACAATGTATGATTATTCAGAGCAAGAAAAGGTTTTCTCTCTCCCCCTCCCTTGTTGCTGCCAAAATCATAGTGAGGAAGAAGAAATTCTTCTTCCTCAATTGTTTAAAGAGCCCGCACTCTACTTTTGACAATATCCTTGAAAGAATACTTTGAATCCTACGAGTGGTTGTTGGTGTGATGATCGATTGAAGTTCTGCGAATCTCAAGAGCGAGGAACGCGAGATAATAAATTAGATCCCACCAATTCACAAATTATCCATTACAAGAAAAGGTAAATAATTTTTTATCTCTCTCGATACGTTTATCTAAATATGTATGATCGACGTATGGTTTTATATCT
Source organism: Datisca glomerata (assembly GCA_003255025.1). NCBI lineage: Eukaryota > Viridiplantae > Streptophyta > Magnoliopsida > Cucurbitales > Datiscaceae > Datisca > Datisca glomerata. Next base: position 453,227 of record QANY01004652.1, read on the forward strand.
AATATGTTTAAATATTTGTTTTGAAAATTTTTTGCATTCCACCCACGAATCATTCGTGGTTCATTAATTTTCTTCAATTTTTAAAACTCAATCCAACACCCATTTTGTTGGAGGCGCCATCCACATATAGGGTCCTGGGGGCTCCGTTGGTCTCCGCTTCCTCTTCATGATCCATTGTCATATCTGCTATGAAATTCGCCACCACCTGCCCCTTGATGGAAATTCATGGAACGGACCGCATGTCGAATTCACTTAGCTTAATGGCCGACTTAGCAATATTTCTCGAGGTCTCTGGTTTTTGGAGGACTTGCTAGAGTGGAGAGTTCGTAATAATTTGAAAGGAGTGGGTCTGGAAGTATGGACGAAGTTTCTACGCCGCCATGACCAGGGCAAGGGCCATCTTCTCTAGTTTTTGGTATCATTTATCCACCCTCACCATGGCTTGTGAACGAAATCATCTCCAATTTAGATTAGAGCGATGATGACGGCCATTTTAGAGACTGTCAGGTATAGGGATAACACATCCCCAAACACAGGTTTGGAGAGAGGAGGCAAGGAGCGTTCTTCCTCAGGGTTTTGAAGAAAGGAAGGCATTTATGTTGGGCATTTATTTTGGTTCTCTCAAAGCATGTGTAAAGACATTTTAATTTGAAATTAATAAATATACATTTTTCTTATATTGTCTTTTCTGAATTATTATTGAATAATTTGTATAAATATCTGAAAATTTTATATTTATTATTGAGACTATGATATTGTATTAGTACGAGAAGATTATGATCATAGATAATGAATAAAATAATTCGTAACATATTAAAATATGTAATCTTTAATGAATGGTTGCTAGACGGTTCGCTATTTATTAATGAATGTACATTTTTCTTATAATGGTCTTTTTTGAATTATTATTGAATAATTTGTATAAATTTCATATGTACTAATGAGACTATAATATTGTATTAGTATTAGTAAGATCATAGATAATAAATAAAATAATCCGTAACATATTAAAGTATGTAATCTTTAATGAATTGTTGCTAGTACGGTTCGCTAAACATTTTGAATACATGTGATCTAGATCCGGATTGTTGATGTGAATAGACATCTAAGTGAATGTACTTTATATAATTAGATTATATAGGATATGGCCGATGTGGATTAATATCTTTATGAACTTATTATTTATTATAAAAATTTAATACACATCAATCTGATGATCATATGTAATCAGTCTAAATCCTGAGTAGTCACGAACTCCTATACATGTCTATTAGATCTTTTGATTCACTCGTTAAGATTTGTTTGTAAAACAGACCAGTGACTTTTGTTTTGGAGATTGAGTGGCATGGATGACTAGGAACATAATCTTACAAGATTTAGAATCCAAGCTTTCCTAACAGGTCGTATATGGGTTCTCTTAAGTGTTGATTCTGAAACTGAATTGTTATTGAGCTCAAATTTGTAATACAATTATAAATTGACCGTTCACTAGTGAATTAATGGTATTTAAGGATCAAGAGTTAATTAGAGGGGTAAATGATAAGTTTGACCAACTCTAATTTACGAACCAATAATTAGAGGATAAAACTACATGATTTGATTTTATCGATGGACTAGATAAGATTACTCTGTAAATATATTCTGTAATTACTAAAATTAAAATTTCATATTTATAGTGGAGTAATAATAGAATAAATAAATAAAGTTATTTAATTAAAAAGTTTAATTAATAATTTGATTTATTGAAGCTGAAATCATGGGTTCATGGTCCCTGATCCACCTCAATACTACACAATCAATGGTGTGAATGTTTCAGGACATAAGAAAAGGATTAGCTTGCAAAAGGAATCAAATTTCTCGGGCAAATATATAATTATAAGATAATTATGTGAAATTAATTAATAAATTATTTATTTTAATTTTCAAAAATTACAATTAAATAATTATATGGATTAGTTTTGCACTAATCGATAAGTGAGACAGTATATTTGATTTATAAAATTAAATAATATTAAATTATTATGATATAATAATTTAAATTTGAATTAATTAATCTGTTAATTTTGAACTAGTTGATAAGTTAGTTGAGATGTGTGATCAGATAAGTTAATCGCATTAACTGATATCTAGATATTTATCTAATTAAAATAAATAATAAATTTAGAAAAATTGCCACGTGGCATGTTGGACTGCCACATGTCAATCACTGTTTTTTGAATCAAGGATTGACATGACACATTGTAGTGCCACACGACACTGTAGTGTAGCACAGACTGCAGTGGAAACCACTATTGTGACACATTTATAAATAATTTATTATTTTATGTAAACCCTAAAACCTAATGAGCCTTAATATATATATATATAATATTCTATTGGCCTCATTGAAGCAATCTGTGTGATTAATTGTTAAACAAAGGCTTTGTAAATTTCCCAATTCTCTCTCAAAGCTTTTTCTCAAAAAGTCATTCTTCAAATCTCTAGATCTCAGGTGTTGAATACATCTAGAGACAGAAAAATATTTGTGAATTATTCTATATGCCCACACACATCTTAGTGTGTTCGAGGATTGGTTCGGAAGATCTTGGTATGAATCTCACAGTTTATTGTTCGTGGAATCTCAAGTTCGTTGTTAGGAGGATGCTTGATAGTCTATAAGAGGTATAATTCCTTTCTTTGTATGTCTATGATTTAATGTATAGATATATAATGATCCGATGAGAAAAATTATTTGTCATTAAAATTATTTTCTAGAACCTGTGGCATCGTAATTATTTTTTGATCGATGAAATTTTTTAAACTAAGAGCCTCCGTTGTGCACACGCCGTGATTCCAACAATTTATTCGTGGCCTGGGAGATGAAGCGATTGAGGGAAGCAACCCGCCCCGTAGGACATTGGACCTCATTGATGCTTCTCGGGGCCTCCATCTCTAGTAACGCCTTTATCTTATTATAATTGGCTTCGATCCCTCTTTGGTTGACCAGAAAATTTCTGAGACAACATTGAAAGTACAATTCGAAGGGTTCAACTTCATCCAGTGTTTCCTCAAAGTGTCAAACATTTTGGTGAGGTCAGCAATGTGGTCCGCAGATGTCTTGCTCTTAACGAGCATGTCATCTATGTACACCTCCACGTTCCTTGATATTTGCTCGAAGAACACTTTGTTCACCGGCCTTTGATAGGTGGTCCCTACATTTTTTAACCTGAAGGGCATCACCATGTAGAAGTAAGTTCCTCGACTAGGGATGAATGAAGTTTTCTCCCGGTTAGGTGAATGCATTAGAATTTGATTGTACCCCAAATATGTGTCCATGAAATTAAGTAGATCATGTCCATATGTGGCAGCTAGAGATGGAAGGGGAAGCTATCTTTAGGACAGACTTTATTTAAATTTGTAAATTCTATGCATACTCTCCACTTGCCATTCGCTTTCTTGACTAACACGACGTTGGCCAACCATTCTGGGTATTGGACTTTTTTGATAAATCTGGTGGGGAGCAGTTTCTCCACCTCCATAATAATGGGTGATAAGGCGTCGGTCTATACCGTCATGTCCTTATGGGTCCATGCTAAAATGCCATTATTGTCTTAGAAGAACTTCATGAGTTCATCTTTCTACTCTAGGGTGAGCATCGACCTGATTTGGACCGTCTTCTCTCGTTGTTCTGATGAGAGAATAACTGGTTCCAACAGCCCCATGGGTTTGCCCCATGGCAGTCTCGTGAGCATTTTGTTGATTATAGCCATTCTCTTATTGGTTCCAACTTCGCGGGGTCACTCGTTCCCCACAAACAGCGTCAGCTAATGTTATCGAAAATCTCTACCGTGAGGTGGCGTGCAATCTCTCCTCCACGTAGGGATCATCTCTGCCTGAAATCGGCACAACACAAATGAAGAACTTTAAAGACGAAGAGATTTTTCTCGTCGAAGAGCATTCGATGTCTAAGTCAATATTCTAAAGAAAATTTGGCAGAGTTTTCCTTAGGAGAGGGTTGCATACCTTGCCTCGTTCGTAGAGGGGAGGTTTATATCTAAAGACTTGGAGAGGAATGCTTGTCGAGTAAACTTTAGGCGAGGTGATGACTCTTTTTATATGATGAGATGAGGGTGGTATTTAATACATTTATCCCCTAAGTTGACATGATGGGACGTGCATTTAATGTCGATTTACCTTTAATTCTGTGGGACGTGGTGGATGCAACCGTTTAATCCTGAAGGGACGTGCATTTAATGTCGATTTACATTATGACGATTGAAGTCGACCAGTGCTTGTCGTAAATGGAAAAACGCCATGTGAAGTTGTACTTTTAATGAATAATGATGATGCATAGCACAGGGCTAACTGAGCCCCTATGTCAGACCCTCCTCTCGAGGCCTTTTTGTTTATGTTGCTCGATGTCGCCCGAGCTCCTTTGGGGCCTGACCTGATTAGGTCAGTTTTTCCATTTTTGGAGCTCAGCTCCCCATTTCCTCTTCTCGGGTAAAGTAGAGACATCTGCCGTGGTATGCCACATGGTGCCGCGCCATTAGTAGTCTGAAAATACCCATAACAGAACCTTTCAACCAGATTGATGGTAGATGTTTCAGTAGGTGGAATCATATTGTCTAAGACTTATAATGAGGCTTATGAAATTCTGGAAAAGGATTGCAAGCAACATTTATTAGTGGCCAACTACTAAAGCAGTAACAGCTACAACAAGTAAAAGGTATAGGAGTTCATGAGTTAGATGTAATGACATCATTAATAGCTCAAGTATCTTCCTTCATAAACATGATAAAAAAACTGAGCATGGCACCTCCAGCAATTCATAATCAAACTCAAACCATGCAGCAATCAGTAAATCAAGTGGTAGAAGTATCATGTGTTTATTGTGGTGAAGAACAATAATTTGAGAGTTGCCCTAGAAACCAGCATCTATGAATTATAGTAATAACAACCCATAATCCAATGCATACAACGCTGACTAGAGGTAACACCTAAATTTCTGTTGGAACAATCAAAGTGCAGGCCCCTCAAATGCATAGAATATACCAGCTTATCCTCTTGGTTTTGCCCAACAAGCATAAGGGCAGAAGCAAGCAACATCTAAGCACTCTAGTACTTTAGAACATCTCCTAAACGAATACTTCGTGAAGAATGAATCAGTAATTTAAAACCAATCCGCAATGATCCAAAGTCACGTAGTATCTCTGAGAAATTTAGAGAATCAGGTTGGACAGTTAGCCAATGCAATGAATTTAAGACCTCAAGGAGCTTTGCCAAGTAATATTAAGAACCCTAGAAGAGAAGGGAAAGAACACTACAGATCAATACATTTGAGGAATGGAAACGTGGCAACCAAACCTACTGATGGAAAAGAAGATAAGACAGAAAACAACACCAGAGAAGTAAGTTAGAGCAAATATAAAGCAGAGTAGCTTGTTGTAGCATCACCTACTGTAGCTTTCAAGGCTACAAAACATAGACTAGAATATGTGGAAAGGCATTTACCTCCATTCCCTCAAAGGTTACAAAAGAAGAAGCTAGATGGTCAATTTGCTAAATTCCTGGACATATTAAAGTAGCTTCATATAAACATATCTTTGGTAGAGGCTTTACAACAGATGCCAAACTATGTCAAGTTCATGAAAGATATTTTGACGAAGAGGAGAAGACTTGGAGAGTTGAAACTATAGCCTTGACTCAAGAATGTAACCTGATTTTGCAAAACAAGATTCTCCCAAAGTTGAAGGATCCATGAAGTTTTACCATTCCATGTGGCATTAGAAAGGCCCACTGTGGGAGATCCCTATGCGCTTCCCTTATCCATCTTCAGAAAGTTAGGAATAGGAGAAGCCAAGCTAACCACAATCACTCTGCAACTAGCTGATAGTTCTTATGTCCACTCAAAGGTAAGATAGAAGATGTTTTGGTGCAAGTTGACAAATTCATATTTCCAGCTAATTTCATCATTCTAGACTATAAGACATATATAGAAGTGCCCGTCATATTGGGAAGACCCTTCCTAGACACCAAGAGGATAATAATTGATGTGCAAACAGAAAAGCTCACATTGAGAATCAATGACCAAGAAATAACTTTCAATGTCTTCAATGTTATCACTGCTACAAAATGGGGCTTAGATGACGGTGAAAACCCGTCATCAAAACCCTTTAATGATGGGGATGTGACTGTCATCTATCGGGTTGTCATCTAATCTCATTTTACCAAAATCCATCAACAAGAGGTGCCACCAAAACACTTTTTTAATGACGGAGGTTGCCCGTCATTATAGGTGCCGCAAAAACACCTATAATGACGAAGAATCCCTGTCATTATAGGGTCATTTAAAAAAACCGTCATGGAAAAGCAAAAACCTACCTTCCCATGACAGTTATTAATTAATATTAATTAATTTTAATCCTCAACACCACCTTCTCCACAACCACAAACTCAACTCAAAGAATTAAATCACATAATAGATGAAGTAAGAAAGTAAGTGCTGAATTAGCTAGAAATTGATAATAAAGTAGCCAACATTATAGCGACATGCTATAATTACAATTCAACTAAATTGATTCAGAATTCTTAAAGTAAGCAAAAACTTAAGAAACGAGGTTGTACACATTCAACTGCATAACCATAACCATTAGTGTTACTTACTTTAGAAGGTGTTGGGTTGAATCTAACATCAGTATCTACAACCACAACAATATTGTGATATGAAAATTTAATAATAAGTTCATAACTACACCAATGAAAAGAGTATAAAAATATGAAAAAAAAGTCGCTAATACAATACAACCAGCCTACCAATAAAGCATTTAACTCTTGGGCAACATATTTTCATTATGTGGGCCTTATCTCCCTTTTTATGCTTCAATTCCATAAACAGAAGCAACCCCTTTGGTAAATCAGAAGAAATTGTTAGATATAATAAGGAAAAATGCAGAATGGATAACCAAGTGGGTTGCTTCTACATTCTTTAACTAAACTAGAAACTGAATCAACTTACCCAACGAGCATCTGGAAGTAAACGACCAAGATGACAGATTGAGACCTGATTCAGTTTGTAAAAGTTATCCGCTAGACCATCCATTAGCTTCTAACTGCTCTAAAACCCTCTCCACATTTTATTTGCCCTACTAGATACAAAACCTTGGAAGTTTTCACAGTTAAGTAAAAGGAAGATTTATAGGAACTATAATCATACCTTAACATTTGGAAGATAGACACATTTTAGCCATGGATTAGCTTCTTCAGATGTCCGTTCACCTAAGACATTCAACATTGAGAACTAAAAGATACTCAAGAGCTTGACTTGTGTAAAATGCTAAACCATGCAGTCTAACATAACAATTGGGTAAAAAAATCAAAGTGTAGAAACTATGTAATATACACAAAAGAAAAAAGAAAGTTCTAACAAGAGGAAACAATAGTGACTTACGTGGACATTTGATAGTAGAATTATCATATCTGATAGAAAACTGAAGTTGCAAAACAAAATCAGGACCATTTCATATATGTCAGTTAGTCACAACAACCTGCCCTCCTTCAATTTCAGCTAAATTAACACCATTAACTTGATAAAGACATGATTTCATTCTCGAAAAAGCCTAGAGCTAATATCATAATAAATGATATATCATTTTAAAACTCACGAACATAAAGGATGCTCACAAAGGTGATCGAATAGAAGTGCAAGATAGATAAAGCCATTTTATGAGTGACAAAGTTAAGGTAACATTGTATATCAGCCAATGAATTATTCAACCTTGAATTCGATTGTTGTTAAAGTCATTCCTGTCTTGGATACTTCATCACACTGCATAATAAAATAGTGCATCAGAAAAATACTAAACTTGATAATCTACAAAAGCCTGTCTTGTGTGAATAAAGTTGCTAAGATGCAAGAAAGCTTAAGCTTTGAATTTTATCTTTTACAAATAGGCGTGGTTTTGAAATTCTATCAGCATAAGCATCCAATATGTCTTCCAACATCCTATAACATCAATGAAAACTCAGTTCAAAATGATAAATAACTATGACATGCCATACCAATTTTCTATCCATATTATTACCAAGCGTAGAGATTGTCTATTATTGCTCATAACAAGGCAATAATCATAGTTTGCCCAGTTGAAAAAAATAAGAGGCCAATTGATGAGATTTCAATGAAGTTAAAAGTAAGAAATTTTTGCTTAAAGATAATCATAGTTTGCCCAGTTAGCTAGCACTTTAAATCCTTTGCAGAATGTTAAATAAATAGAATACAAGAACTTGATTTCAGACTAAAAAGAAAAGATTTACATTTCTCTAATCAAACACCAAGCCCTAGATAGAATTCTTTGAACTGCATTCACCTAGAAAAGAGCAGTATTAACTATGCAAATCCCATCACTGCTCAAATTCAGATAAACCAAGTAGAACAACTATAAGAATGAAGAAAACACGAATTAGGTCACCTCAGGAGCACGCAACAAGAAATGTAATAGTAAGGGACTCAGTAAGAGCAGAGGAACCGTAATAGATCGATGCCCAGAAATCGGGAACATAAACCCTAATAGACTTAGAAAAACTCAAAAATCACAAAATTAGACAAAAATCACTCAAATCAGAGAAGAATTTGATAATGAAACCCTTACCTCTGTTCTTCGAGACCCTAGCTCGGTGGATGTGGTGACAAGACTCACAACCCTAGCTCAGCGGCTTTGGCGACGAGGCTCACGACCCTATATCTCTTCTTCGGGACCTTAGCTTGGTGGTTGTTGTGACCAAGATTGCGAACTAGATATGCTCTTCAGTGGTTGTGGCAATGAAGCTCGCGACAAAGGTCTCGACCCCAGCTCTATGTTCCTTGATGGTTGTCACGACCGAAATACAACAACAACTCGGGGATCTCTCCTCTTCCAATAGTTGTGTCGACAAGCTCTAGAGAAGCTGATCGGTAACCCTTATTTTTCTATTTTTGATATATATATATATATATATATATATATATATATNAGATGGAGTTGAGGGAGAGGTTGTGGAAATCGGTTTAGATTAGGGTTATAACATGGCATTTTGGTAATAATGAGAATGTAAAAATAATTGAATTAAAAAATTAAAAAGATTTTTGAGAAATTTAAGAATTACCTGTCATTATAGATAAGCATAGGATTACATGTTATTTAAAACCTGTCATAATATCAACAAGTAAAAAAAACCCTTCCACGCTTATTTTTCAATGACAGGTTTAAGAGACCGGTCATTAAAACCATTACCATGCTGTCATTAAAGCCCATATTTGTAATAGTGTATGAAGTACCCCATATGGAGATAGAAGAATGTGCAGCTGTATCTGTGACGCACTCCTTAGTGATGGAGAAGTTGTGCATAAGCTGTAGCAATACAACTCAGCCAGAGCCAACTTTGAACATTCTGGATGAAGATAAAAATGATGAGGAGGAAGCATAGGTCAGATGGATGGATGCAAGGCATAATACTTCTAGGTTTGGTAAGTAAATTGAGTCCTTACAGTTGTCAGAAAGAACATTTAAATCCCTACTACCTTTTGTTGAATCTCCTCATTTAATTGAATTGAAACCCCTTCCTGCCCATTTGAAGATGCCTATTTGGGTGAAAATAGTACACTACCTATCATCATTTCTTCCTCCTTAAGTAGTGAAAATGAGAAATTATTGCTAGAAGTTCTAGGGAGGTACAAAAGAGCAATTGGCTAGAAAACAGCTGACATCAAAGGGATAAGCCCTTCAATCTGTATGCATAAGATATTTCTAGAAGAGGGAAGTAGCAACTTCATAGAGTAGTAAAGGAGGATGAATCCAATAATGAAGGAGGTTTTCAAGAAAGAGATCATCAAATGGCTTGATGTAGGTATAATTTATCCCATTTCTGATAGTGCATGGGTTAGTCATGTTCAATGTGTACCCAAGAAATGTAGAGTCACTGTTATAGAAAGTGAAAGAAATGAATTGATTCCCACAAGAGGAGTTATTGGATGGAGAGTGCGTATGGATTACAGAAATCTGAATAAAGCTACTAGAAAAGGCCAATTTCCCCTACCTTTGATTGACCAAATGCTTGATAGATTGGCTAGTAAAGAGTACTATTATTTCCTGGATGGCTACTCGGGATATAGTCAAATTGCTATAGCTCCGGAGGATCAAGAAAAATTAGCTTCAAATGCCCTTATGGAACCTCCGCTTTCGAAAGTATGACTTTTGGGCTATGTAATGCTCCAGCAACACTCCAGATGTGCATGATGGCAATCTTCACAGACATGGTGGAACAAACTTTGGTGGTATTTATGGATGAATTTTCTGTTTTTGATGAGTCACACTTAAAATGCCTAACTAATCTTGAAAGAGCGCTAGAAAGATGTGAAGAAACTAATCTGATTTTAAATTGAGAAAAATGTCATTTCATGGTCCAAGAAGGAATAGTCTTAGGTCATAGAGTCTCATTAAAAGTAATAGAGGTAAATAAAGCTAAATAGAGGTAATTGAAAAGCTCCATGCTCCTAGCTCAGTGAAAGGAATTAGGAGTTTTTTAGGACATGCAGGATTCTATAGAAGGTTCATTAAAGATATTTTAAAAATTTCAAAACCTTTGTGCTTATTGTTAGAAAACAATAGGGCTTTGATTTTTTTTTTATGAATGTATAAATGCTTTCCTTGAGCTAAAAAGGCATTAGTCACAGTACCTATTATTGTAGCACCTGATTGGGAGCTGCTATTTGAGCTTATGTGCGATGCTAGTGATTATGCTGTGGGAGCAGTGTTGGGGCAGCGAAAAGGTAAGGTTTTCCACTCTATTTATTATGTAAATAGAACTTTGTCAGAGGCACAAATGAATTACACTACAACTGATAAGGAGATCTTAGTTATTCTTTTTGCATTTTATAAATTTAGAGCATATCTCATTGGTATAAAATGAATTGTTTGTATTGATCATTCTGCTATTAAATATTTGATCTCTAAAAAAGATGTAAACCCTCTTTATCAGTGGTTCTTGTTACTACAAGAGTTTGACCTAGAGATCAAGGATAAGAAAGGAATATAGGACTACGTAATAGATCACTTATCGAGGCTGGAAACATGGGACAAGGCTATAACAGACTCAGCTATAGTAGAAACCTTCCCTAACGAGTTGTTACTGACAATTTCAACAATAAAAGATCCTTGGTATGCCTTGGTATGCTGACATAGCCAACTATTTAGTAAGTGAAGTTCTTCCTCAGAACTAGATTCATAAGGACTGAAGAAGTTTTTCCAGCAGCTAAAAGCTCACTATTGGGATGATCCATATCTTTACATGTAATGTACTGATAAGATGTTTAAGAGGTGCGTACCAGAGGAAGAGGTCCAAAGTATGTTGTAGCAATGCCACTCCTCACCTTATGGAAGGCATTTTAGAGGGCTAAGAGTCGCTGCTAAGGTGCATCAATCATGATACTTTTGGCCCTCACCTTTTAAAGATGCTCATGAGGTGGCTAAAATCTGTGATAGGTGCCAAAGAACATGAAATATATCTTAAAGACATGAAATGCCTTTTAACAACATCTTGGAGGTTGAGCTTTTTAGTGTTTGGGGTATAGACTTCTTAGGACCATTTCCCCCTCATTTGAAAACTTGTACATACTTGCAGCAATGGACTATGTTTCAAAGTGGGTTGAAGTTGCAGCCCTATCAACTAACGATGGCAAGGTAGTGATCAAGTTTATTTAGAAAAATATTTTCACTCGATTCATGACTCCTCAAGCAAATTATCAATGATGAGGGTACTCACTTGTGTAATAAACTATTTGAAGGGCTTCTAGCTAAGTGTGGGGTGAAACATAAGATTGCTACAACATATCACCCACAGACGAGTGGGCATGTGGAGTTATCAAATAAGAAAATTAATAGAATTCTAGAAAAAATGGTTAATCCAAGCAGTGAAAGCTGCTGGACTACTGTAGCATCCTGCTGCAGTGGCAAGGGGAGTACCTTTCATATTCCCTCTATATATCTTGTTTGCTTCTATTCTTTTTGGTGGTTGCTTTGGTGACTTTTTATTCCATTTTGGGTGTTTAATCAAACTCTGGAAGTTATGTTTCTTGTCTTTTAGGTTATATTTCTGTTGGTGGTATTGCGCACTATGCCTTTCTTTTTTTGTTGACATATCTGAAATTTCTCTGTTTAAGTCTTTAGGAAGTTAATTTTATATTTTTACTGCAAGTTTTTAATTTTAATCTACTAGCCATTTCTACTCAAGTTTTTCCTTTAAGAAGAAGCATATAGTTGCTTAAAAAGGAATAAAATGAATTGTGTTTGCAAAGCATGCTGAATTGAGATTGTTGGTGCTAATTTCTTTTCTTTTTGCACTTAGAAGTAGAGTTAGCTGTTTTGGGAAGTTTAGGATGATTTAAATTTGAGTGAGGCTCAATGCTCTGTTTAGGTGCCTAGATCTTCTAGAAATCAGCTATGCAATTGTCCTTAATATCATCATTCAAGTTTGGGGGAGGGAATTTCCATTAAGTATTGTGATTATGTAATTATGGTGCTTAAAAATCTTTAGCTTCAAAAGAAAAAAAATTGTATGAATAAAAAGGTTAGAAAAGCTCCTCTATTTTAGGCTATTGAGTAACTGGGTGCCTTCATCACTAATGTTGTCATTCACGTCAAAAGGCAGCCAGATGCATGAGCTTGTTATAGCAATAAAAAGAAATAGCAATCAAAAGAGTAGCCGCCTTGATTGTTATATTGCTGAGTAACTGAGTACCTTCACCACAAGTGTTGACTATTCACGTAAAAAGACACTATGACATAAAAGGTCTTCTAATCCTTATATATATATATATAAGAGAGAGAAAGTAGAAAAAGAAGCCAAGTCAATAGAAGATTTCAACTCAGTATTCCCTTGTACTTCACGAAACTTATTTACCCCCTTTTGGATTATAATATTCTTAATGCATGTTGTTTCTGCTTGAAATAGGATTGCCTGATTAGAGTGCACAATTAAGTCATTGATCTTGGTTTAAGTTGTCCTAAGCATTTTGAACAAGTAATTTTAACTTCTAGCACACACTCACTTTAAGGGAATTATGCAACAGCTTATTTCACCGTGTTGATGATAGAAATGCTTTTGAACTTTTATGCACTAAAGTGTTGAGCAAGTTAGCTAGTATGTTCAAAATTTTAGCTTAGTTTGAGATGCAAGATTGATCGAGTCTAGGTAGGTAGTTGTCTAGGTTTGTGTTTTAGTTTATGTAGATCTTCGTCACTCGAGGAAGAGTAATGGGTTAAGATTATGAGTGTGATAACTCTAAGATTTTAAAGTTATCTTAACATTTCTAAGTTTTAATTATTGCTTATCTTAGGGAGATTTGGTATTTTATTGATGTAATCTTAGTTATTTCTTTTTTATTTAGTCTTTTGCTTAGTTTAACTGCCATACTAGCATCTTGAGTGTTTATGATCAGTTTTATGCATTAGTGTTGTTTCTGTGCAGGACTCCTTGCAAGCTTAGGAGATGAAGGAAAGCTATAGCAGATCTGTTTCTATTATAGCTGCACCAGTGTTGATACAAGCTTAGCGAGAGGTTTGTCTTGTAGTCCAACTGGCCTTGAAAAGCAAAGCAGAATCACATGCGCTCAGAAACCGTTAGTCTACATGGCATTAGCGCTTACGCTAGTGATCCCCACTAAATTAAAGCTCGACACGCGTCCTTGTGTAAAGAAGAAACCCTAATCCCGATGCCCTTATTTATAGGAAGTACACCTTTATAAAGGGAAGAGCCGACACTATGGTGTACGAAGGAAACACTCTATAGAAGGAAGGCTGAGGAAGAAGACATAAAAGGAAATGATAGAGAGCAAGGAAGAAGACAAGCTAGAGAATATTTGTTTATTTTTCTCCTTCTCTTTCTACTTGTTTTAGCTTATTGTTCTCTGTATTATCTTCGTCTTATTGTTTTTTCTGCTAGAAAAATATAAAAATGAGTTATTTTGATTTTGTTCTTAAGCTCAATATGAGCTAAACTTTCAAAACTAGTATGGTAATGAACCTTGATATTGCAATGTCTGATTAATGAAGTTTTAGTTGCTCATCTCCTTTTAGCGTTTCATTCATGTATGTTTAATGTTAGTTTTCATTGTTGATTGGCCATCTTTATTGTGAAACACATGTTAAATTAAAGTCTGAAAAGATTTAATTTAATAGAAATGACTTGAATTATACATGAGTATTGAAATCGTATAGATCTAGATATTTTATAAGTAGTGTAGACATGTGTGCTCACATTGTAAACTCAGTCTAGAACTTAAAAAATGAGACTGTAATATGAAATTAAGCATAGATACAAGTTAATTAAGATTTTGAAGTTGATAACTGCAAGGATATATGTTCATTGTGCTTTTGAATTAAGGTTAATGCGATCGGAATGCTATATCAACTAGAACAAAATTAATTAGAAAAAATAATTGATAAAGGATTTGACCATACTAGCCCATCACCACTGAGTATCTCATTAATATCCACTTAACTTCCCACCTTACTAATGTCAGGTTAAACCATTTTAGTTAGCATTATTATTTTTATTTTAGTCTTGAACCAATTGAACTTTAACCACTGCTACTGTCATGTTTTCTAACAAATTGACTAGTTTTTCGTTTTATCTAGATAACCTTGAAGTGAAGGCATCTTTACTTTTAATTACTCCCACTGAACCATCATTATGACGAACTATAAATTTATAACCAATTGAATTTTCACAACATCCAATAAAAGTACTTTTATTGCTATTCATGGTTTAGCCTGACATTAGTTCATAGGCTAAATTTATAACCAATTGAATTTTCACAACATCCAAATATTGAATTTTCACAACATCCAATATTTTCTGCTAAACCATTATCTTTTATTGCTATTCATGGTTTAGCCTGATATTTTACTGATCATGGTTTAGCAGAAAATATTATGCTAGAACATGATCTAGCAGAAAAAAATTATTGAGAAAAATAAAACAATACAAAAATGGAGAGCTTTACTTGAGAAGATGACTGTAGTGGAGTCAGTTTTTCACCAAGTGAATGAGATTTCTAATTCATCTGTGTGTTTCCTAGGTAGAGTTATTCCCTTTAAATAGAGATCACACACCCTTCAATATCTTAAACGATCGACACTTTTTTCCCAACTCCCTGCACTCAAATAGCAACAGTTCCAAGTGGTAGGTATCCACTTGATGATCCCTCTAACCAAGTCAACACTGACAAGAAAAGATTCAATCTAAATGTTGATTTATTAAATATGCAAATGCGATGTATGGCATGCAACATAATTCATTTCTTTCATTTTATCCAATAGCATGAGTTTTTTTTTGGGATAAGCATGTGGTTTTATTTGTTTCTGCATTTAACCACCAACTTATGGCTCAAATTGAGGAGAAATTATTTAAAATACTGGTCACAAATTATGAAAATTTGATCTGTTGATTCAAATTTGATTGATTCTGATTTATTAAATACGAAAATCAAAAAAATAAATTTATTATTTATTTTTTTAAATTAAATAAAAAAGATCTTAATCATTTATATATTAATCTAACGACTATAATTATCGATCATAACGTGGCTGATATTCTAAATAATTTCTCTAAATTATTCGTAAAATCCGACAAATAGTTGTAGATTTCACAATGACGGGACAGGGATATAGTGAGGCATGGAGACGTTGGAGAAAATAAGGAGATTAAATGTTTATATTAGGGCTAGGAATGTAGTGCCTAGCATAAAGTGTTTCAAAAAGGCAAAATCATACTCGAAACATTTCATATTTTCAATGTGTAAAAGACAATTTCAAAATCTCATGAACTATTGCCACAAAAGATGTTATTAGTATATTTGTCACAAAAGATTAAAAGAGTAATATTAAAAATATGAAACTAATAACGAATGTATTATAAACTGTACGCATATGTTTTTCTAACATAAATAATTAATTTTGAGAAATGTGAGTAGGATTTATATAAACAAAATATTATTTTCTTATTTTATTTACAAATAAATATATTTCATTAAATTTTTCATTTAAATAGATAAATAATTTATAAGAAACAATCAAAATATAAAAAATCATACAATATCACGTACATCAAGCGTGTGATTTAACTTAGTCTATTGAAGATGCGAGTTTTTATTTACTAGAACTCGACTATTTGAGAGTTCCTCCTCATTAAACTTGTCTTACGGCATCGAAAATCATGTCTTCAAATTACAATTTTCATCTGATGTGGAAAAATGGAAATCGGCTCGAATACTAAGAATTGAAAACCTATTAGCTGTCCAAATCCCCCATTTATATGCATATTTTTAAAGATAATTCCACTAGCAACTCTATGCATAAATAACACAAATACTCTTTTATAGTTTGAAAAGCGAGCCTCTCCTAATTTAAAGTTATTTAAAAAATCCAAAGACTTATTTTTCAAATTAACACTATTAAACATAAAATTTAATACTATGATTGCCCTTAATTCTTTTTTTATTGCAGGTGTGATACCGAAAACATATTTCTCCTAAATCGTGTTATTTTAAACCACACTGGTCGGATCTAATTTTTCCTTAAGTTCAAAAGTTAGTCGTGTCGAGTCTAAGAAACGAGTACTACGGTACTTTTATAAAAAATAACGATTATTAACAGAGTGGGCCTAAGTGTTATTTTTCAAATAAGATAATGTATTCGTATTATTTGAGCAACTAGAAAAGACGCTCGAGTAATGTTATTGTTTTAAAATTAGAGTAATGCTACACCGATAAAATAATTGATAAAGTTTTAAGTAATTAAATAACGTAATAATTATTTATATGTTATTTTATTTAATCATTTTAATAATTCATAAAATATATATTATTAAATCATTTAAAATTTAATTAATTATTTATTGAGTCTAGACTTATTCTTAAAATTAAAGTCAAATTTCCATTTAATACATTTAAGAAAACTAGACTCCAAAACCATATGAAGCCCTAACTCACTCTTCAGACTCAAAGGCATCAGTCTTTTCCCCTCTGACTTCTAGAAAACTCCGTTCATGGCGGCTGCACAGCTCTTCGCTCGTACTCCCTTTTTTCCGGAAACAGTTAAAAACCCAATGTACCAGAGTCCATTTACCCAAACACCGATTCTCCCCCTCAAGCTCTCCAGAAAATCGTTCTCTCTCAAAGCCGTAATCTCTCAAGAATCCACCAAGAACTTGACTGAACAGCAACCCCAAATTAACAATTTCCAGCATTGCTTCTCCAAATCCTCAGACGGATTTCTTTGCTGTGATGGCCGTAAGGTTCAGGATGTCATGGATACCGTTGAGAGAAGGCCTTTCTACCTTTATAGTAAATCTCAGATTACCAGAAATTTTGAGGCTTATAGGGAAGCCTTGCAGGGGCTGAGGTCGATAATTGGATATGCGATCAAGGCAAATAATAATTTGAAGATTTTGGAGCATTTGAGACACTTGGGTTCTGGTGCTGTGCTTGTCAGTGGAAATGAGCTCAGACTAGCTCTTAGTGCTGGATTTGACCCCACTAGGTAAATGCCATAGTGCTTCATAGATTAGGCGTATATTATCATTTTAACATTCACACAATCAGTTTCAACATTATGGCTCTGCAGTTGGAAATATCGGAATGCCGTGAAAAAGTCAGATGGGTGTTGAGTTTTGGTTCACTTTATGCGTTTCACATTGGTTGATATCTTTCTTTATTTTAAGTTTGAGCTAGCACCGTGGTTGTAAGTCTGTTAGTCTTCGCTCATTTGACATAGAGATTTTGATGAACAGGTGCATTTTTAATGGGAATGGAAAAGTATTGGAGGATTTGGTCCTCGCTGCTGAGAATGGCGTTTTTGTCAACATTGACAGTGAATTTGACTTAGAAAATATTGTGGCAGCTGCAAGAATAGCTGGAAAGAGGGTTAATGTTTTACTTCGTATCAACCCGGATGTGGACCCTCAAGTACGTAGCTTTATCTGGTTTGGTTATGTAAATGACAAATAGGGTAATGGGATGGACAAACATTTGTTTAGTCCTCTCCTCTTAAAATAGTTATCATTTGACTACTTTGTTTCAGTCACATTTCCCGTTTAAGCGTGGTGTTATGTTCCCTAGTGAGATATTATAATTGAACCAATGAATTTCATAACACAACTAGCATCAAAACAAAGCTTTATCTTTTTAATGTAGCTCTCATCTTAGTTCTAAAAGGAAAAGGCAGTGAATGCCACAGAATTACTAATGTGTTACCTTTTGCCTTCGGTCATTCTTATCTTGTGGAAAATTCGAATTTGAAAATCTCGCTTGTATACCTATTAATCAGTGACTAGCACAGATAAGATGAGCCTTTTTCTATCTTTAATAATTTGTGTAGTCTTTTGAGTGTAAACTCACATTAATTCTCTTTTTGTTTATGAATAATTAAAATCACTTGGTATTAGAATTGTGTAAGTGGGTAAAAGTTGAAAACTAAAAAAAAAACAATGCTCATAAATTAAATGCTTAGGAATATTAGAAGAAGACACTTATTGGTTGTAGTGATGTGACTGCAAAATATTCAACTTACAGGGGTGTTGTTGCGTACTTTAATTAAATTTAATAAATAACTATTGTAATGGACCAAAAAAAAACCATTTGTCATTTTTTCTGCAATTCGGTGTAGGTCCATCCATATGTTGCTACTGGAAACAAGAACTCCAAATTTGGTATTAGAAATGAAAAGTTGCAATGGTTTCTGGATGCAGTCAAGGCGCATCCTGATGAACTGAAGCTTGTTGGTGCCCATTGCCATCTTGGTTCGACCATTACCAAGGCATGTTCTTAAATTTGGTTTTATGATTTTTAAATCTTGAATTATTTATGGGATATTATCAAGGTTGTCAGGATCGCGATCCGGATCCTACGATCCTACAGGAGCCCAATGATCCGGATCGCATACAATAGTCGTATTTTAGTAGGATCATGTCAGGATCGCGATTCAGATCGTAGGATCGCGATCCTGACAACAATCTGGTAAAAAATTTCAATCACAATTTCACATGCTTCTTTTATGGGTTGTACATGGATGGATGAGTTGCCTTTTTGGAAATCAATTGAGTTTTAAAATATTGAGTTGTTAGCAATTCTGTAGAAATTTATGTTTCATTTTTATATTGGTGATAATGATGTGTTTGAAAATTTTGAGAAAGAAAAAGACATGGAAATACATGAATTATGTGATGGTGATCAAAACTTAAAAGTATGAGAACTCTACTTAATATTATGTTGTTTTAGGTGACTTGGTGTTATTTTTATTTAATAGGTAGGTAATTTGGTGTTATATAATTATTTCCTTCAATATATTGAAATATCATTAGCATATATATATTTTTTACTAATAAATTATAAGAATTGATAGGATCTTACAATCCTCGATCCTAAGCCGTTACACCGATCCTAGGCAGGATCGCGATCCTGACAATCTTGGATATTATTATTTACATGGGAGATGTCCATTTTCTTTGTCATGTGTCCTTCCATCTCTCTTCATGAAAGTTTTTTTTCTTATTTATATTTTTAGGTTCCTTAGTTATTTACTATTTTACTTATTTAATTCTACACTCACTCATTCTTTTACTATTCAATTTCTATTCAAATGAAATGAAAATATTACAATATTTTATTACATTTATTCTTAGATTTTCATTTCTTCTATTTAGAATTCTGAATACAATCTAGGGGTGTGCAACCGTCCCGAAAAACCCGTCCCGTCTCGAACCAAGCGAGACGAGACGAGTTTTTTACTCTTGGCGAGACGGGACGGGACATGGGACAAAAAAGTTTGTCCCGGCTTGTCCCGTCCCGTCCTGATTTTTCATAAATTACTCAATATTTTTATTTTTTATGAATTTGACCCTTAATTTTTAAATTTTAACCCTTAATTTTTAAATTTTACCCTTAATTTTTTAAGTTTTAACCTTTTAATCTTTTGAACTTCAAACCAATTTTAATTTTAAAAATACCCGTCCCGCCCCGACCCTTGTCCTGTCCCGCTTGGGATTTTCCCTCAACAGGGGACTCAAAAACCGTCCTGTGCACACCCCTAATACAATCTACTATCTGCTACTAATATCTTATAATATTTTTTCTTTGTTATATTTTCTTTTTCTTCATATGAATATTTATGCCGGAAAGTCTATCTTTTTGTCTGTTGAAGCATGACATGCATTTCGGGATATTTTCTCTAGTTACTTCTCTATCTGTCAGAAGAAGGAGAATGGATCTCCTATATTAACTCTAATATTATTCTGAATTTGGTAATAAAAAACCGTTAAATGGAAGTCTCGTTCTTGCATCTATTCTTTGTCACATTGTCGGAACTAAAAATTTCATATGTATCAATTTGGAAATGTTTGATACACGAAGCCGTGATCTAACATGATCTGGTATATTATCTATCTTAGTTCCAAATTTCCAACTGGTTATGGTTTCATCTGTGGACTTATTCTTCTCTATGTGTTGTTGTCATCTTCCATTCTTCCTGATTGCTTTTGTCAAACCTCGGTTCTTTCTTTTGGGCTGTTCTTGCTTCCTGTTAAATTTACATGGTAAGTTTTCAGGTTGACATATTCAGAGATGCTGCAGTTCTTATGGTCAACTACATTGATGAAATCCGTTCTCAAGGTTTTAAAGTTGATTACTTGAATATTGGGGGTGGACTTGGGATAGATTATCATCATACTGGTGCTGTTCTTCCTACTCCAAGAGATCTAATTGATACTGTGAGTCATTTTAATAAATTTCAAGAGGATAGACTTTCCAGCTAGTTTTATGGCTTTTTCATGTCTCCATTCATTGATGATGTAAGAATATGAGCACGTGGAATTCGGTCCTATAAATGTCTCACATACTAATTGGTCCTAATCAATGAGTCACATACAATTGTTACATGGGAATGTCAATC
This sequence comes from Datisca glomerata, assembly GCA_003255025.1. Taxonomy (NCBI): domain Eukaryota; kingdom Viridiplantae; phylum Streptophyta; class Magnoliopsida; order Cucurbitales; family Datiscaceae; genus Datisca; species Datisca glomerata. The sequence continues at coordinate 474,184 of QANY01004652.1, forward strand.
CAGTCTCTTTATTTTAGTTCGCTTTCATAAATCTATTTCTGACATTCGGATGACAGAATGTAGTTGAAGGTTTTATGTAGAACTTAACACATATTGGGTTTTTGTTAGAAGGATTTAATGGTTGAGTTGATGACGTGTTGGATTTTAAGATATATATATATATATATATATATTAAATGACTTTTCTGTTTGTGTAATCAAAATGATTAAATCGTTCTAACGTTTGTCAAATTAGTTTCCTCAACTTTTGGTTGTTGATGTAGGTAAGGGAACTGGTCCTATCGCGAGATCTTACTCTTATCATTGAACCAGGGAGGTCTCTCATTGCAAATACTTGCTGCTTTGTAAATCGGGTAACAGGTGTCAAAACCAACGGAACTAAAAACTTCATCGTGATTGATGGCAGTATGGCTGAACTTATCCGTCCCAGTCTTTATGGTGCTTACCAAGTAAGTAGAAAACTTTATTTAGCTGATCATAATGTGCTAAAATCAAGTCATCTTTGCGGATGAATTAACAACCGCTTTCTGCCTCATTTTCCATCCAAAACTAGAATTCAAAAGATCAAGTCTCTTGAAAGAAGTCTTTGTTACTACCTCTCCTACTGTGTTCCTTCCCATTTATGTAATGAAAAAAAGTCTAGTATGGCATCATGTATAAATTCTCAATTCAGTCGCTTACCTCCTGCAAGTATACTAATTCAGTAGCCTGATGTAACGGTCTTGGCTATTGTCATACCAAACTAGCATTTATTAAAAGATGTAAAACTTTATGTGCCAAATCTTATGGAAGAGAAAAAAATCTTATGGAAGAAGGGTATTCATTCTGTTCTTCATATCGAATACCTCCATGACCACAATTGTTCATTACCTTTTCTACACCCCTTTTACATTTCTTATAGCAATCTGGTGTTTATGCAGCACATAGAGTTGGTTTCTCCTGCCCCCGCCGACGCGAAGATCTCAACTTATGATGTTGTTGGACCCGTCTGTGAATCTGCAGATTTCTTGGGGAAGGATAGAGAACTTCCAACTCCAGCCAAGGTATTTTTTTAATCTTTTAATGCATCAGAAAAAAGATTATATTAAATGACTTTCCAAAGTATTGTCCTAGTCTTTTAAGTTTCTAATCATTTTTTTTTCTCTTTGCAGGGAGCAGGTCTGGTTGTTCATGACTCCGGTGCTTACTGCATGAGCATGGCATCAACTTACAATCTCAAAATGCGTCCCCCGGAATACTGGGTAATTTATCTTTAATTACCAATGTTTCTTTATCGATTGGATGATAATTGACTCGAATTTTTAACCAAAATTGTCTAACTTTGCTCAATCTGTCTTTTCCTACGGAAATTTTATATTCTACCATGAACTCATTTTTCTCTTATTTTACGGAATAATTTGGTCCAATTCTTATCGAATATGTTGTCCAGTTAGAATGCTTGCAAGCTTGTCTTGAAGGACTAAATTGGCTATGAATTTTTGTGTGTATTTAGGTTGAAGAAGACGGATCAGTAACCAAAATCCGCCATGGGGAAACTTTCGAAGACCACATGCGGTTCTTTAAGGATCTTTAGAAGCTTGAATTGGTTCGAATCTTTTAGCCACACGTGAGGGGATTAGATTTCACTCTTTAACTGTGTGGTTTTGGATTTTTCCAACCTCAGATTTTCATTGAGTTATTTTGGGATAGTTTGTGATTAATTGAATTTTTTTATTAATTTGGTAATTACCAAATTGTAAATCAGTTCTTAACAGTTGGGGTGTGATAATGATGTTGTAGCATTTACATATCAAACGATTTAGCTAGACCAAAATGTATGTATTTTAAAAGTAGTATCAGACCAAAATTATCTTCAATATCGCTCCAAGATTCTCCCAAGATCCCAAGCTTTCAAGAAAGTCAATGTTACTCGATGCAACTCAATGAAGAATTCCTCTGTAGTGTAAACCCTATTTGATGAGTTCAACGAGAACGATGAGATCGAAAGGTGATTAGAATATGTAATTCCCCAACGTCCTTACCCGGACGTCTTTTTTCATGCAAGTTTTTGACCCCTGAAAATTTAAATAAAATGCTGCGTATGTGAGTAAGCTGCACACTTTGTTTCGGTATACCCCCTAGACAAACTTGTGTTAGAAATCCTTCTATGCCTATCTCACTCCTTGAGATCTTTTGAGATCTTTATCGGAGGAAGACAAGGAAATCTACATTGACGATCTGCTACCCGAAGAGAACCAGTCGGGAAGATGCTCATGATAAGATGATCAATACATCTAGAATTGCTTCTGTTCTTAGAAGAAGCTGGAATATGGGCTATGACCTGGATATCAAGATCTTGGAAATAAATTTGTTTATGTTACAATTTGGAAATGTTGAGATTTGGAGAAAATCTTTGCCAAAGGACCATGGAGCTATAATGATGCCTTACTAATAGTTAAGATGTATAAACCCGGATCCCAACCCTCTTACTAATGCCTTACTATTAGTGATGTTCCTCTGAAATCACTTTTGACTCATGCCCATTATGGTTACACTTCAAGATCTGCCTTCAGATTGGATATTAGAATCTGTGATCAGAAGATTAGCCTCAATAGTTGGAGAAGTACTAGAAGTTGATCTTTATACACTTGAAAGTGGACTTGCAAGGTCTGTCAGAACAAGGATGAATTTAAAGATTGATAAAGCTCTGAAACCAGGAGTTTGGGTGAAGAGAGCTTCAAAATCATCTGTCTGGATTGAAATAAAATACGAAATACTCCCATAATTCTATTACTACCGTGAGAATTTGTCATGAAGTCAGAGGATGTCAAGAAGATAAAGAAGTCAAGCAAAACCTGTTTGGTGAATGTATGAAATCTGAGGTTAACCTGAAGACCGCTCTAATGATAAGGGAAGCTTTCTTGAAAGCCGACCCTGAAAGAAGAAAAGAAACAAGGATAAGTGAAATACACCATGGGAGTGCTGAGTCAATCACACCAAATACCTGTAAAGGCCTTATTCTAAAGGTACTGGAGAACAATGAATACCAGTATGGTGAAAGCAAGATGGAGACTAAGACAAAGTTCTTGTCAGGAGAAGAGTTTAAAGGTACAAACATTAGTAACATATCACAATAATGGGAGGAAACATAAACCAATAAAACAGTAATAAAGGAGGAGGGAGAGGTAGGCCAAGAACAAAAGGAATCACTATTCAAGAATTGAGTGAAGGTGGTGGGAAGAAACTTAAATTGACCGACTGCAAAGAATTGGATGAGACAACTAACATTTCCTGTGCGAACAAGGTTCTGGTGGCCTGCCTTAAGCCACCACAAGGATCATGAAGTTCATAGTTCAGAATTGTCAAGGGTTGTGTCCTCCCTTGACGATTCAGGCCCTTAAGGATCCCATTTGTGTATAAACCAGCTTTAGTTTGCTTATACAAACTAAAATGAAAAAGAATAAAATAGAAAGTATGAGAAGAAGATTGAAGTTTGTCGCAACGTGCATGCAACGCGGAGCGGCGATTAAAAAATCATTTTTTGAGAAAAAAAATTCGGAATCGTCACCAATCATTTTAGGGCGTGATTGGTCACCCAAATTTAAAATCAAATATTTTGGTCTGCGAAAATTTAAAGTTGGTTCGGAAGTCATTTGCGTGTGGGGAAGGTATTAGCACCCCACACCGTCCATTATGAAAAATGGTTACCAAATTTAATCAAATACTATCCAACTTATTATTATTTTTTAAAATAATGTTATAAAAATTTAATTTTGAATGTCCCATTTGATACATTTTGCATCATAAAAATGAGCAAATAAATTACCTTCAACGGGTGATATAAAGATCAATGAAAAATTATTATTTTTTATCAAAGCGTTATTGGAGTTACTCTCGGTATCCTAAAAATAACTCTTCACCTCGATAGTTTGAGATATTTGGTATCCCAAAATTCTAAAGTCTGTCATCGGATTTATGTTTAGTGAAAACTAAATAAAAAAATTTACAAAATTTAAATCAAATTGTTATGGTTTTAATTTATGAGTGTCAATTTTGATGATAAAAGAATAAAATAATAATCACATACAACCGTGACATATGAAAATAATACATAAATAAATAAGAAGAGATAACAAATATAAATACAAAAAAGAATAACAGAAATGAATGTTAGAGATGATAAATATGTATGGTAAATTTTAATAAAGAATATGCATGGTAAAAATAATGAAACAAGACGTGAAATAATTAAAAATAAATATAAAAATAAATTTCAACAAACTCATAATATCTACTAAAAAATAAAATAATAAAAAACATAAAAACAAAAAAAAAAAATATAAACAACAAAAAACCAAACAAAAATTAAAGTAAAAAAATAATTTTTTTAGAGAGGGTGACATCACCCCCTGTCTTTTTTTTTTTCAATTTTTCATTTTTTTACATATATAATTGTTTTAGTAAATAAATATTTTATGTCTAAAATAAATTATTCTATAAAAAAAATGCTTAATTTCATACATGATTAGTATTATCATACTTTTTTTGCTACATGATCTATTAATTACCATTTTTTATTTCTTCACCTAATGCTAATCAAATAGGAAAAGAATGATCTTGAATGATAATTAATTTAAACAAGTGTCACTAAAAATAAATAAATAATTTTGTTTGGGATATAAATATACCATTTTTACTTTTAGACTACTTAGTTAACTAATTACCGTTTTTCCTTTCTTCATTCTTTGCTAGGAATGATCATGGATGATAACTAGTTTAAACAAGTGCCACTAAAGAAAATCCACAAAATATTCAAAATAAAATAATTTTTGTTTGAAATATAAATATACTATTTTTTATTGGACTACTTAGTTCACTAATTACCATTTTTCCTTTCTTCTTTCATTGCTAGGAATGATTATGTATGATAACTAGTTTAAACAAGTGTCACTAAATAAATTCATAAAACTTTCAAAATAAAATAATTTTTGTTTGAGATATAAATATATCATTTTTTTTTATTTTGGACCACTTAGTTCACTAATTATCATTTTTTATTTCTTCCTTCATTGCTAGAAATGATCATGGATGATAACTAGTTCAAACAAGTGTCACTAAAAAAATTCATAAAACTTTCAAAATAAAATAATTTTTGTTTGAGATATAAATATACCATTTTTTTTATTTTGGACCACTTAGTTCACTAATTATCATTTTTTCTTTCTTCCTTCATTGCTAGGAATGATCATGGATGGTAACTAGTTCAAATATGTGTCACAAAAATGATGGTCAAAAAATTAAAAAGAAAAGAAGAGAAGATTTGTAAGAACATAAAAAAATCAAAGCTTAAAATATTTACATAATCTTGTATAGAGGTTTTACTTTCTATTTTATGCATTTTTATGTAGGAGAAATTATCATAGGAGATATTTTCATCAAATGTACACTTTGAACCCATTAAATGGTTGATTCAAATTGAGTTAATTTTACACCCTTCAAAATTTTATCCTCATTCTCATTGATTGAGTTGAGGACAAAAAAAATCTCATCATCAAACTTGTAGAGAGATAAACAATATAAAATAAAACTTAAGATTAAAAGTAGGAGAAATGATAAAGAATGAGCAAACAAACCTATATATGAAAAATGAAACAAAAAAAATATCAAATACATGAGTATGAAAAAGAGAGATGATTAATTAGAATGAATAAAATATGTAAACTAAAATGTAAGAGATTTGAACTAGCTTAATAAAAAGAAAATGAGAAGATGGAAGATGAATAGAAATGAAAATTCACATTCTTTCTCTTTTTCACTATTTTCTCAAAACCTCTATTTCCCTCTCTAAAATCTCTTCTCTTCCTCACTTTTTCCAAATCTCTCATTTCAAGTGAAGACATCCCCTCTATTTATAAGCAAACTTTGGACTTCACTTTTTTAATTTTAGTCTTTTTGTTCTTTTTTTAGTCATTGGACAAATTTTCATATTTTTTAGGCATTGTGCTATTTTTCAAAATCATATACATAGTCTTAGATTAGACTAGTATATGGGCAAAACAAATAAAATTTGCATTTTCAAAGTATTGGATCAGACAAAATACAGTATCCACAGCTGCCCCCATTTGTTCATGCTTCTAAACTTATAAGGTGTACAAAGGTGTAGATAAATATTTTGATCGAGAAAAAACTATATAGATAAAGGAAATAGAAACCTCGACTTATTCGGGTTCTATGAAATGATGGAACTTATGAAATGGACCTGGATAGACACAGGCTTCGACCTCGACTCAATTCGGGTTCGATTTAACCATATTAATTGAGATGGACCACGCGCTTACACCGGGCTTCGACCTCAACTCAATTCGAGTTCGATTTAACCTAAGATAAAGAAAGGACGCGGACCTGGATAGACGCAGGCTTCAACCTCGACTCGATGCGGGTTGGATTTAACCATATTAATTGAAACGGATCAGGCACTGACACCGGGCTTCGACCGCGATAAAGTCGGATTCGATTTAACCCTATAAATTGAAACGGACCAGGTGCTGACACCGGACTTTGACCGCGACAAAGTCGAGTTCGATTTAACCTAAGATATAGAAAGGACGCGGACCTGGATAGACGTAGGCTTCGACCTCAACTTGATGCGGGTTCGATTTAACCATATTAATTGAAACGGACCAGGCGCTGACACCGGGCTTCGACCGCGACAAAGTCGGCTTCGATTTAACCCTATAAATTGAAACGGACCAGGCGCTGACACTGGGCTTCGACCGCGACAAAGTCAGCTTCGATTTAACCTAAGATAAAGAAAGGACGCGGGCCTGGATAGACGCAGGCTTCGACCTCGAGTCGATGCGGGTTCGATTTAACCATATTAATTGAAATGGACCAAGCGCTGACACCGGGCTTCGACCACGACAAAGTCGGGTTTGATTTAACCGAGATTTTTGAAAGGAAACAGACCTGGATAGACGTAGGCTTTGATCTCGACTCGATTCAGGTTCGACTTAACTAAAGATGTTGAAATGATATTTGATCTGATATTTACAAGGTTCATATGGTGCAAGAGCTAGACCAATGCATGCTCTAAATGTTGGAAAGTCATGTATGGATTTCGAAAGAATATCTTTAAATGATTCATGCACTTGAACTGCATCAAAACAGATCAATATGATGCATGTCTATGCATTATAATTATTGAATATAAATGCAAAGTAGTGATTTTAAGTGCATGCGTGCTATGCATGATTGAAAACATTTGTGAGAAAATTATTTGATAATTTTTTTGAAAGTTGACTAATGTCGCCATATCTTTCACCCTTCAAATCAATCACTTGTCCTAAGGTCATGGACTCGCAATGAAGTATCGAGCATACTTTCAAGAAAATGATGCATCTTTATTCATTGGTTTGTGCCCCAGTATTTGGCTTCACGTCGATGATGAAAAAAGTGGATAATTTCTCGACATTTTGCTTCTTTTCTGTTCTTTAATTGCAATCCTCCAATCATGCTTTAGCCTTCGTTATATGCATACCAACTTTCTCGTGATGAATTTTCAGATTCCCCCTCATACTCAGACCACTTTTCTTAGTTAATGTTCTTTTTTAATTAGCTTTCACCTAACCAAGTTTATGCTTCTGAGTTATTTCAAGAGTAATTAATGATATTTTAGAATTGAGAAGAATAAGAAATAATGGAAATAAAGAGATGATGAAGTATATGTATTTGTCAACTGAGAAAGAAAAAAGACTCTTCATTGATGATGAATAATATTTACAAATGGTGATTTGGAAAAAGAAAAAAAATGGAGGAAGAATTTCTCCAGTATTCGAGACAGTTTTTTTCTTAAACATTTTTTTCGCCTAACTTCATTTTTCCCATACTTAGAGCGGTCAAACGAAGTACTTCTTGACTACATCATAATTAACCGTGTGCGGTAAATCATCTCCATCCATGTTTGTTAGCATGAGAGCTCCTCCCAAGAAAGCCTTCTTGACAATGAAATGTCCTTAATAATTTGGGGTCCACTTCCTCCGGAGATCCTTTTGATATGAGAGTATCTTTTTTAATACCAAGTCTCCTTCTCGAAAACATCGGGGACGCAATTTTTTGTCATATGCGTGCATCATTTTTTTTTGATATAATTTCCCTCTACATAATGTAGTCAATCTTTTTTCCTCGATGAAATTCAATTGTTCATATCGTGTTTGTACCCACTCTACTTCTTCTAATTTCGCCTCCATTAAGACTCTAAGGGAGGAAATTTCCACCTCTATTGGAAGGACCGCTTCCATGCCATATACCAAAGAGAATGGCATTGCCCCAGTTGATGTTCAGACTGATGTGCGATACTCATGCAGTGCAAACGGGAGCATCTCATGCCAATCCTTATAAACTTCCATCATCTTCTCTATGATCCTTTTTATGTTCTTATTGGCTTCTTACACTGCTCCGTTAATTTTCGAACGATAAGGAGATGAATTATGATGCTTAATTTTGAACTGCTCACATAATTCATTCATCATCTTGTTATTTAAAATTATCCCATTTTATCTGTGATGATCCTTCCAGGTAGACCATATCGACAAATTATCTCCTTTTTAATAAACTTAACAACTTCACTTCTGGTTACACTCGAATAATGCCTCCACCCGTTTGGTAAAATAATCTATAGAGACCGAAATGAAACGATGCCCGTTAGAGGCTTTGGGTGTGATGAGACCAATGAAGTCTATGCCCCACATAGAACGGCCAAGGCGCGGTCATTACATGTAAATGGGATGCGGGTACGTGAATTTTATCCGCATAAATTTGACATTTATGATATTTTTTGTCCTACTTGATGTAGTCAGATTCTAGAGTTAACCAATAATATCATGCTCTCAAGATTTGTTTGGCCATCATATGTCCATCAGCATGAACTCCACAAATTTCTTCGTGAACTTCCTCAACGATTTGATTCGCTTCCCTTGCATCAACATATCTTAAGAGCACCATATCATGGTTTTTTTTGTAGAGTATTTCACCATTCAAGAAGAAACTCATGGACAATCTTCTAATATTGCGTTTATTATTCTCAGAAGCTTTGGATGGATATTCTCCATTCTTTATATACTACTTGATGTCGTAATACCACGGTCTTGTGTCTGGATCTTCTTCAATACTTCTACAGTGAGTAGGAAAATCTCGCTTCTCAATTTTTAAGGGTTGCACTTCTTCCTTAAAGTCTGCGGTGAACATGGATGCTAGAGTTGTGAGTGCATCTGCAATTTTATTATTCTCTCTGGGTATATGGTCAAATGAGATCACTTCAAAAGTTCCGCTTAGCTTAGTTACATGTTTGTTGTAAGGTACCAGCTTGGAGTCTCTAGCTTCCCATTCCCCGTTTAGTCGTCGTATCACCAATAACGAAACTTCGTACACTCGAAGCTTCCTTATCTTCATATCATAAGCAACTTGAATTTCCATGGAACATGCCTCATATTCTGCCACATTTTTTGTGCAATCAAAGCATAGTTTTTTCGTGAATGGGAACAACTTTCCCTTGGGAGATATGAGGATTGCTCCAATTCCATGTCCTACATCATTAGACACGCCATCAAATAACATTTTCCACAATTTTGGATCCATAGATTCTCCTTCATTTTTTATATGACTGATATGTTTTCATCAGAAAAATCAAACTTCATAGGTTCATAATCTTACACTGGTTGATTTGTAAGATAATAAGCAAGTACACTTCCTTTTATTGATTTTCTCGTGACATAAACAATATCATATTTCGTGAGCAACATTTGCCATATAGCGATTCGCCCAGAAAGTGATGGCTTTTCAAAGATATATTTGATTGGATCCATCTTTGAAATTAACCAAGTGGTGTGGTATAACATGTACTGTCTAAGCCGATGAGCAGCCCATGCTAATGCACAACACGTTTTCTCCAACATCGAATAATTAGCCTCATAATTTGTGAACCTTTTGCTTAAATAGTATATTTCTTGTTCTTTCCTTCCAGAGGCGTCATGCTGACCAAGTACGCAACCCATGGATTTTTCTGTCACTGTAAGATACAAAATGAGTGGATGCCCTAGAGTTGGAGGAACAAGTATAGGCAGATTTTGCAAGTATTGCTTGATCTTCTCAAAAGCAATTTGACAATCATCATTCCATCCTTCTGTATCACTTTTGTGGAGGAGTTTAAAGATAGGTTCACAAGTTACAGTTAGCTGTGAGATGAACCGGGCTATGTAATTTAATCTCTCCAAGAAACCTCTAACTTCCTTTTGAGTTTGAGGTGGCGGCATATCAATGATGACTCGAACCTTGTCAGGGTCAACTTTTATTCCTTCCTTGCTCACTACAAAACCAAGTAGTTTCCCTGATGACGTTGCGAATGTACAATTTGTCGGGTTAAGCTTTAACTGGAACTTTCTCAACCATCTAAATAGTTTTCGCAGAGTGATCGTATGATCTTCCCCTTGACGAGATTTGACAATCATATCATCAACGTACACTTCGATTTATTTATGCATCATATTATGAAATAATGTTACCATTGCCCGCTAGTAATTTGCCCCTGCATTCTTCAGACCAAATGGTATAATCTTATAACAAAATGTACCCCACAAAGTTAAAAAAGTAGTCTTTTCACGGTCTTCAGGAGCCATTTTCATTTGGTTATACCCCGAAAAACCATCCATGAAAGAGAAGGTTGAATGTCCTGCAGTGTTATCTACTAAGACATCAATATGGGGTAATGGAAAATTATCCTTGGGGCTTGCCCGATTTAAATCTCTATAATCGACGCACACCCTTACTTTCTCATTTTTCTTCAGCATTGTGACTATGTTAGCAACCCATTCAGGGTATTTTGCTACTTTTAGAAAACTCGTATCTACTTGCTTTTTAACTTCTTCTTTGATCTATACTAGTATGTCTGGTTTCATTTTTCGTAACTTTTGTTGCACTAGTTTACTTTCGGGCATAAGTGGCAAATGATGAACCACGATATCAGTGTCTAGACCTGGCATGTCTTGGTAAGACCATGCAAAGACGTCAATATACTCTTTGAGTAAGTCAATTAATTTTCGGCGGCTTTGGACCTCTTTCGTCTCTCCCTCCAATCCCAAATTTATCACCTCCGTTAACTCTTGATATGGTTGAGTTATTTTTTCATCCTCCTCTACCATTCTTAATATTTCCGGAGATGGTTCAAAATTATCTTCGTCACTTTCATCTGACTCTACACTAAGAATGAGATTGTCAAGGTTATTGCTTATGCTTTTGTTTTCAAAATCACCGTTCTTGAACCTGAATCAAATTATTGGATGAAAAGAAAGCGAGAAAAAAATAAATGAATAAACAATGCATGAGTATGAACAACACTTCAGAAATGGAAAAAGTAGACATAAAAGGAAGAACAAAAAGAACTGGAATTATATTTATCATTAGTAAAAGGAGACGAAACAAGTTTTTAGATTTTCATTTAAAGAGATGACATGAAATAGACGAGAACATAGGCCCATAACAATGAAATTCCTAAGGCATTAGATAGAATCATTAGAATTTTGGCATGAACACATTACTCTTGAAAATTCTCGAGAAGTATTGGTAGCTCGATGATGTCCCAATTGTTAAGTTCATGATCTGAATCGTATCGAGAAACTAAGTCATCTGTACTTGCACTTGATGATTTTCCCAAGATTGCGGATATTGAAAGCTCGGCGATATCATTTTCAAGGTTGAACTGCTCTACTATAACCAGTTCTTCAAATGAAATTCCCCCATTTCTAAAGGATTTAGAAATATGGGGAATGATCGCTATTTCCATATCGAATTCCCTATTTTCGAGCCTAGCAATCCTATTTTCTTTTTTTTGAGCTTCCACTCTCCTTCTATCAGCCTTGGTCGGTATATATCCAAGCCCAAACCTTTGTTCATTCTTGTCCCACTCGATTAATTTATTTATGCTTTGATGCTTACCCCCGAGTCCTTTTCCTGGCTTGTATCCCCCCTTTTATCATCAACTTTGCCACCATCTGAGATGCCTTTGATAGGCTTGACGTTGGAGTGAGTTTCCCACTAGCAACAAATGTAGTGTTCGCAATCTCAAATGATCGAAATGAGCATTCGAATGCTTCTTCTGCCGTCTCAATATACGGCATGGTAGCCGGCTTAGATACCAATAAATCTTTTTCCCCATATATACATATGAGTTTATGCTCCATTATAAATTTTAGCTTCTGATGTAATGAAGTCCGTACTGCCCTGGCAGAGTGAATCCATGGTCGACCTAAAAGAAAACTGTATGCTGGATTTATGTCCATCACTTAGAAAATAATATTGAATAGGCATGTCCCGATCCGAATTTGTATCTCTATATGTCCGACTACTTATCTTCAGGTACCGTCGAATACTCTTACTATCATCATGCTTGGTCGCATATGTGTTGCTTCCACAGGGAGCTTTGCTAGTGTGGATCTTGGCATTACATTTAGAGACGATCCATTATCAATCAATACTTTTGCGACAACATAATCCCCACATTTCACGGATATATGTAGAGCTTTAGTGTGTCCGGTACCATCGGCAGGGATTTCATCATCTGTGAAAAGTGATAAAATTTGGTGCGGTAATATTTTCCACGATTCCACTCAACTTCTCCACCGTAATGTCCTGACAGACATATACTTGATTCAAAACCTTCAATAATGCTTGTCGATGTAGTTCAGAATTTAGAAAAGAGTGACAGTAAAGATATGCGAGCAGGTAAGCGATTAAGTTGTTCTATCACCTTATACTCGCTTTGCTTGATGAGCTTAAAAAATTCACATACTTCTTCTTCTTCAGACACTGCTCTTTCCTTCTCCGTACCTCTTATTATATCTGGGTCTATCATTTGACCGCCATGCATTTCTCCTAGGAATTCATGATCATTGTCGCCTTCTTTGGCCTTCCCTTTCCTTTGCCTTTCAAACTCATCGTTTTTATCCATTTTCAAAACTTCTGGCGTGTAGCATCTGCCACTCCTCGTCATCCCACCTACTCCCGAAATATTTGTTATGGAGAGATCGAGGTCAGACGGATTTAGCTCTTGAGTTTTGTCATTACTGCTTGAAATAACCTCATATTCGTACGTCCATGGTACTGCTCTTGAATCTTTGTAAGCGAACGCACCCGGTATTTGAATGGTGATAGGCATCGGAGCATAAGACGTAGTGGTGTGAGTTGACTTTTTCTCATAATGTATTGTAAGAGGTTTTGGGATATAGGATGACATTTCAACATTAACTTCAGATGATTCTTTAGTTATCATGAGGACTAAAGAGTCATATTCCTGGTATTCCCTTTCTTCTTTGTGACTTATTGTAAGTATCTTTGCATCTATCAACTTTTGCACTTCTATTTTAAAATCATCACATTCCTCAATTGTATGCCCCATCACATTCTTATGAAACAAATAATCGAAGTCATGCATATGCTTCCTAGAAACGCCCTCATCCTCTGAGCGTGTTGGGTAGGTGTACCCTGCTCTAGAAAGAAGATGGAAAAGTGTTTCCATTGACGTGCTCACATCTTCCACGTCCCTCTTTCCATATGAAAAATATTGCATTTACGGTAGGATTCCCATGATTTGGTAGAGGGTTGGAATTGATATCTGAATTCTCATTAGCCTTTTTGAAATTCAACCATCCAGCCTTGATCAGTGCATGTACTCTACCTTTTAATGCCGTGCAATTCTCAGTCGAATGTCCCACTGCCCTAACATGATGATCACAGCGAGCAGTCGGATTATACCACCTTGGGTATGGTGGTTGTAGAGGTTCATAAGGAATTGACACCAATTGATTATTCCGTATCAATTGAGGTAAGAGTTCTGTATATGACATGGGGATTGGATCATATTGGATAAAATGTTGATTATGTCTATTTATCCTCAGAGACTGATCAGCCTGACCAATATTTTGCTGGTGAGTCGGTGGTCTGAAACCCGATCTCGGGTTATTTTGATATGCTGATTGTTGAGTGTGATAATTGTACGGAATTTATGAGGTATTTGCCACATATGATGTCACAGATTTGGGCCCCTCACTATACTTTGGAAATTTCGATCTCGAGTTAACAGCTTGTGATGAGTACCCAAAATTGATTGTCTATAAATCCCCTTCTTTCCGCTTCAACGGTGACCCCTTTTTTACGGATGATGTATCGGATACGACTTCCAAAATTATTCCATTCTTTACCCCATATTCAATCCTTTCACCAATCACTATAATGTTAGAGAAGTTGTTTGAAGCATTTCCAATCATCCTATCGTAGAATGGAGATCTCAAGGTGTTGATAAACACTGTAGCCATCTCTTTTTCTGACAAGGGGGTGTACATGATCAGCTAATTCCCTCCACCTCTGCGCATATTCTTAAAGCCTTCAGTAGGCTTTTTCTCCATCATTTGTAGATCCAGACGATCATGAGCCATGTCTATGTTGTACTTGTATTATCTTAAGAAAGCAATAGCTAAATCTTTCCACCTTCGAATATGTTGGTTATCCAATTGGATATACTAGCGATATGCAGCCTCCGTCAAGCTATCTTGAAAGAAATGAATCAGTAGCTTATCATTATTTGCATAAACAACCATCTTTCTACAGTACATAATAAGGTGGCTTCTCGGACACGTACTACCATCATATTTTTCAAACTCAGGTAGTTTGAATTTGTGTGGGATGGTAACATCTGAGACCAAACATAATTGGGTGGCATCAATGGTACCATATGCATCTGACCCTTCAATGGTGTGCAATCTTTCCTCTAAAAAGTCCAGCTTATCTTTCGACAGCGGGTCTTTGCTTGGTTTAGTAACAGGCCTCTACCCCTTTGGGTCATCAACATCGGGTATGGTGATTGGCTCATTAGCGAGTTTTCCTTGTGGGGTGAAAGCTTGGTTGTGGCCAGGTGCTATTGTGGATGAGTTGTACCCACTTTTCCCTGTCTGCATAATTTCCTGAATACTTGGAAATGGATAGTGCTGGATATTTACTGGTGGTGAAGCATGCTAAAAGTGGTCGATCTGATGACGTTGATAGGCTGGAGTGAACCCAGGAGGGTAAGGTGGAGTATCGTTTGGCAGTTGATTTTATAATGATTGAGCCCCTTGCGGATTTTCAAGACAAGTTTTTCCCTTACTCACGGCGAGGAGTTCCAAGACTCTTGCCATTTGCTCTTTTAGCTCCCTAATTTCTTCTTTCATTTCCTCTCGCGATTGCTCTCTTTCTTGCTCATCCATGATCCTAACTTGAGCTCGAGTTCGATAAGGATGTCGGAGTTGACGGGCTATCTTTGAAAAGTTTTCTTAATAAAAAGAAAATGACAATGAGATGGTAGATTTTGCTAATGAAGAAGAATAAATAATAACAATAATAATAATGAAAGTGAATTTATGTATGAGAAATATATTGCGCAAAGTGAAAGTCCAAAAGTACTCAATTTCATTCAAATAGTAGAGTCATCCACTACATTTGAGTATGTAGAAGTCAAACTACACTACGCCGCAATATGAGTTTATACAAAATGACCAAAATGACCCAAATCTCTGTTGATTTCTTCCAAGAACTTAGACAAGTTCTCCCCATTAGGATGGATAGGCAAAACACTTTTTTTCAAAAATGATGCTCGTTCCGCCAAATTGCTCGCTCTCACAGCCACGCCTTTAAGCCATTCTATAGCCCGCCCTGATCTTTGTCGAATCAAGTTGTGCTCTTGTTGCATTAATTGGTAATCATATCTCAGTGCGTCGACATTAGCATCATTATTTCTTGCCAATTTCTCTGCCACGTTCTGATACGCTCTAACTTGGTGCTCAAGGCTTTCAATGGCTTTCAATAGTTCTTCACTATCATTTGGTGACTCAGTCTTTCTAACTTTTTGATTCTCTAAATCAACTTGTAAATTATCAGCAATTTGTCGTAAAGAGTCATATTGTTTTTCTAACTCAATGATGTACGCATTCTTCTTATCGACAGCCCCTTTAACATTTTCTAAACCTCTTGTACAAGCTTATTTTTTCTTTCTAGCTTCATGATTCGATCATCTTGATTATAGATCACCACTCGTAAATTCTCATTGTCCTCTGCCATCCTTCTGATTTTGTTGTTCAGTTTGCGATTGTCAGTTTCCAACTCTAAGTTTTTCCGCTTCAGATATTCTTGATCCTTAATTTTGTTTCTCAAATCTCTGAGTTATTTTTCCGCTTCGATCCTGTGCTGGCCAGACAAATTCGTCTCGACCGATAGACGTCTATTTTCTTCCAAGAGAGCTCAATTCTTTTGACGCTCCTCATATAACTCCTCCCGCTCCTCAGTTTTAACAATCTCCTGATAAGCTTCTGGTAACTTGTGTGATTGTAAATCCTCAACTGGTAAGGCAATAATTACTTTGCCTCTGCTCTCAAGCCATGTTTTATACTCCTTTGTGCAATTCATTTGATTCTTCTCATTTCGCACTCTTCTCGTTATTTTCCAAGCTCCAATTAGCTGCTGTAATTTTTGTTCAATATCTTGAGAATCATAACTGATCTCAATGTCCTTTAATGCGTGCGTGGCAATGATAAACTGTCTCATATATAGTTGATGGAGCACCATTAGCGGAGCATAACTAGTACAATCCCATGGTCTTGGGAGCGGAACCCATTGATAGTCACCACATTTGTAGATCATCAATGTCAACGGCATCCATTGAGCTTTCCAGATAACATCCTTATCTTTCAACTTTGATAGGTGTGAGAGCCACACCTCTTTTGTGGAAAACTGCGGATCCCATTTGGCCATTCCAAATTCTGCAATGGGAATTCTCGTCTTCATCCATGGACTTGAAAACTTAACTTGAGGACATTTGAAATCTGGTAGACATCTTAGATGGCTGAGAATCCAAATACACAAAAAAGATGGAAAGCTGATGAACTTCCATTTTCCAAGCGCTTATATGTGATTTAAGGAACGAAAAGTCTCAACTAGAATTGAGATAACAGGGTTAACACCATGTTCAACTTGCAGGAACATTTTTATCACTTTATCATCCACATAACTTTGAATTTTTGAAAACAATACGGTGTCATATATACACATAGCATATAGAGCCATACCCTTATCTTCCTTTAAGACATTTTAAGCGAGATCTAAGAGGTAGTCCAGCAGCACACACTCATTCCCCCTTTAACTTTCAACATTTTATCAATCTCAGGTGCATGGAAAGTACCCAAGAGCTTGGATAAAGCTCTCTTCAATGTGAGCCTTTTGTCGTAATTATTAACTTTATCCGTGCTTTACATTGAGACATCAATAGTGCTTGATATTCTTCAATTGTAGGAGTAAGATAATTTGTTCCAAAGGTGAAACATCTGTACAGCCTTAAGAATGGGAGCATTGACTGTAATATACAGATTGTCAGTTCCAAAGGTAAAGCCTTAAGAATGGGAGCATTGACTGTAATATACAGAAGATAAGCGATGTGACCATATTTGCCGACAAACAAATTTTTCTGCTCCAGTGAAAAATCCTCTCATATCTTCTTCAACCTCTCCAAGTTAGTGTGTGAGAACTCTATTTTAGTGATTGGTGGTAGGAGAATGACATTCTCTTTTTCCAGACAATCTTCTTTTCGTTTCTGCGTTTCCTCTGATCATTGGGCTACTGTAACTTGATCTTCTATCACACTTGGAGTAGAGGTCATGGTCTCTAAAATATGAATGAATTGAATACTTCTCTACCATCCTTATTACGCAACATGATGCATGTATGCAAAAAAGGAGAGACGAAGTCAGAAGTGAAACAAAGGGAAAGAAAAGAAATGTTTAAATAGCGTAGGACACATATACATGAACAAAATTAATCAGATATCATAGTTAATCAGATATCATAGCTAAGCAGAATCTCTATTTCTATCAAACATTGGTCATGAGATAGGTTTTAAAAATAAAATGCATGTGTGATTGGGCTCTCAAATCTTTTAATAGGCTCTCGGGTTATCCTCACTATTATCCTAATGGAGTAACAGGCCCCCCCAAATGGTATCCCGAAAGCGTCGATCTGAGTGAGAACTTTCATGAGCTTGCATAGGAACCGTAGTTCCACGAAGACATTCCACTACTCATTCTCGCTAATCTTAAAGGGAAGGCCCGGGTATAGGGCTAGTGTATATGTGTGAAATTATGAATTATGTAAAAAAATATACTTCGTAAGAAAAAAGACTTACGTACAACTACAGTCACGAATTAGAAAAAAATAATGAATCAAATAAACAAACAAAGAACTAAACAAAAGGATAGCATATGATGAAATTTTGACTTGACTCTCTATTGATCTAAAGATGGTTAGACCAATTGTTTCTCCCAGTGGAGTCACCAAGCTGTCGCAACGTGCATGGGACGCAGAGCGGAGATTAAAAAATCATTTTTTGAGGAAAAAAATTCAGAGTCGCCACCAATCATTTTAGGGCGTGATTGGTCACCCAAATTTAAAATCAAATATTCTGGTTTGCGAAAATCTAAAGTTGGTTCGGGAGTCATTTACGTGTGGGGAAGGTATTAGTATCCCACATAGCTCATTATGAAAAATGGTTATCAAATTTAATCAAATACTATCCAAATTATTTTTTTTCTAAAAATAATGTTATAAGAATTCAATTTTGAATGTCCCATTTGGTACATTTTGCATCATAAAAATGAGTAAATAAATTACCTTCAACGGGTGGTATAAAGACCATTGAAAAAATTATTAGTTTTTATCAAAATGTTATTGGAGTTACTCTCGGTATCCTAAAAATAACTCCTCACCTCGGTAGTTTGAGAAATTTGGTATCCCAAAATTTTAAAGTCCGTCATCGGTTTTTTTAGTGAAAACTAAATAAAGAAATTTACAAAAATTAAATCAAATTGTTATGGTTTTAATTTACGAGCGTCAATTTTGATGATAAAAGAATAAAATTATAATCACATACAACCGTGACATATGAAAATAATACATAAATAAATAAGAAGAGATAACAACTGTAAATAAAAAAAGAATAACGGAAATGAATGTTAGAGATGATAAATATGTATGATAAATTTTAAAAAAGAATCTACATGGTGAAAATAATGAAACAAAACATGAAATAATTGAAAATAAATATAAAAATAAATTTCAACAAACTAATAATATCTGTTAAAAAAATAGAAAAATAAACAAACATAAAAAAAATTAAAATAAAAAAAAATGTTTTTTTACAAAGGGTGATGTCAGCATCTATTAAGTGGCAGAGGGAGACATCACCCTCTGTTAAGTGACAGAGTGGTCACCCTCAGTCTTTTTTTTCATATTTTTTACATATATATACACACACAAACACATATATAATTGTTTTGGTAAATAAATTTTTTATGTGTAAAATAAATTAATCTATGAAAAAATGCTTAATTTCATATATGATTAGTATGATCATGCTTTTTTTACTACATGGTCTATTAATTACCATTTTTTATTTCTTCACCCAATGCTAATCAAATAGTAAAAGAATGATCATGAATGATAATTAATTTAAACAAGTGTCACTAAAAATAAATAAATAATTTTGTTTGAGATATAAATATACAATTTTTATTTTTGGACTACTTAATTCACTAATTACCATTTTTTTTCTTCCTTCATTGCTAGAAATGATCATGGATGGTAACTAGTTTAAACAAGTGTCACTAAAAAAAATTCACAAAACTTTCAAAATAAAATAATTTTTGTTTGGAATATAAATATACCATTTTTTATTGGACTACTTAGTTCACTAATTACTATTTTTTCCTTTCTTCCTTCATTACTAGGAATGATCATGGATGGTAACTAGTTTAAACAAGTTTCACTAAAGAAAATCCATAAAACTTTCAAAATAAAATAATTTTTGTTTGGGATAAAAATATAACATTTTTTTTATTTTGGACCACTTAGTTCACTAATTATCATTTTTTCTTTCTTCCTTCATTGCTAGGAATGATCATGGATGGTAACTAGTTCAAATATGTGTCACAAAAATGATGGTCAAAAAATTAAAAAGAAAAGAAGAGAAGATTTGTAAGAACATAAAAAAATCAAAGCTTAAAATATTTACATAATCTTGTATAGAGGTTTTACTTTCTATTTTATACATTTTTATGTAGGAGAAATTATCATAGGAGATATTTTCATCAAATGTACACTTTGAACCCATTAAATGGTTGATTCAAATTGAGTTAATTTTACACCCTTCAAAATTTTATCCTCATTCTCATTGATTGAGTTGAGGACAAAAAAAATCTCATCATCAAACTTGTAGAGAGATAAACAATATATGAAAATAAAACTTAAGATTAAAAGTAGGAGAAATGATAAAGAATGAGCAAACAAACCTATATATGGAAAATGAAACAAAGAAATATCAAATACATGAGTATGAAAAAGAGAGATGATTAATTAGAATGAATAAAATATATTGTAAACTAAAATGTAAGAGATTTGAACTAGCTTAATAAAAAGAAAATGAGAAGATGGAAGATGAATAGAAATGAAAATTCACATTCTTTCTCTTTTTCACTATTTTCTCAAAACCTCTATTTCCCTCTCTAAAATCTCCTCTTCCTCACTTTTTCCAAATCTCTCATTTCAAGTGAAGACATCCCCTCTATTTATAGACAAACTTAAGGCTTCACTTTTTTAATTTAAGTCTTTTTGTTCCTCTTTTTTTATTTTTAGTCATTGGACAAATTTTCTTATTTTTTAGGAATTGAGTTATTTTTCAAATCATACACATAGTCTTAGACTAGTATATGGGCAAAACAAATAAAATTTTTATTTTCAAAATATTGGACCGGATAAAATACAGTATCTACAAAGTTTGATTTGGTCCACCCTGTAGATCCTATTAGGCTATCAGGAGGGTTGGCTACCTTTCGAAATTGAAACCTCAATATATTTTCCATCTCTAATGCAAAAAACTATGTTGACTGTTTGTATGAGTCTCATGGAAGGTTTACCTTTGTTTATGGGAATAGAAGTGACATGATTAGATGGAGAGACTTTGATGACATTTTTGGTTCTAATCAAGGAGCATCGTCTCCATGGATGATCATGGGAGACTTTAATGAGATGCTGTTGAAAGAAGAGAAAAAATCAGATGGTAATGGTTTTGACTTCTCTAGGGAAAGAAAATTCAGAGAATTACTAAACAAATGTGAAGTCATTGACATCCAACCTAAAGGATGTTTTTTCACCTGACGGAATGAGAGGAAGGGAAAAGAGCTTATACAAGAAAGAATTGATAGAGTCGTTATAAATCCCAACTATGCATATTTTCTCAAACTGTGAAGTTATGGTTCCTCCTAATGTGAGGTCTGATCAAAACATGATGGTTATTGATCTCTACGGGAAGAAGCCCAAAGCAAAGAAAAGGTTCAGATTAGAAAAAAAAATAGATACTTGAGGAGGTTTACTCAAATTTAATCCAAAACAACTAGGATAAGAATGATGAGCAATGAGGAGTGGCCGATCTGATTTTAAAGCTGAAGAACTATAAATACAATCTCAAAAGGTGGAATGGCTCCCTAAGAGGGTACCCTCAGCATAAAATTAATAGTATTAAGAAAAAATTGAGAATCTGAGAGATGAGATTGGTTCTAAATGTATAGAAAAAGGCTGCTTAAAGAAAGATTAGTAGAAGTCAGGAATAAGGGAGAAGTTTACTGTCTCAAAACCTGTAAAAGATCACTTAAAATGTGGAGTCATTCTCTTAGGGGTAACCCCAAGCTTGAGATAGAATCTATCAAAACAAACTTTGTCAGCTTAATGATGAGATTCCTGTTGGGTGGGAGTAGAAAAAATCCTAAAAACTGTTGAATAAACATTAAATGTTATTTTTAGTGGGTTTTTTCAATTAGAAGTCACAATTTAGAAGTTACAATTTAGAAGTTAGTGGAAACATAAAAGGTCAAGAGTCTTAGTATATGAAAGATTTGTAGATGAAAGGCCAAGGAGTGATATATTTAATTATTTTTCAGTTTTTTTTGGCAAGAGTAGAGTCTATATAAATGCCTTGTTGAGTTCATTGGAAAACACAACTTAGAGGAATACAAAAGTTAAATATTTCAAGTGAGTTTTTAGTTTACAAATTGGTATCAAAGCCAATGGCGAATGTGACGGGTCAAATGCCGCTACCACAACTAATGAAGGTGAACTACGAGGACTGGAGTATTCAAATGAAAGCTCTTCTCGGCTCTCAAGATGCATGGGAGGTGGTCAAAGAAGGTTTCGAAGAACCAAAAAATACCACGGGATATACGGCGGCTCAAAACAAGGCGTTGAAAGATGCGCGAGTGAAGGATAAGACGACGTTATACATGTTGTTCCGAGCCGTTGATGAGTCGGGCTTTGAGAAGATTGTCGGTGCAACTACTTCAAAAGAAGTGTGGGACATTTTAGCAAAAGTGTTCAAAGGAGCCGACCGAGTCAAGCAAGTGCGTCTCCGAACTCTTCATGGCGAGTTGGAGAGCATGAAGATGAAGGAGTCATAAAGTGTATCGTAATGGCGAAGCGTTAACCGATGCGCGAGTTGTGGAAAAGATTTTGAGATCATTAACCGACAATTTTGAGAATGTTGTGCGCGTAATAGAAGAATCAAAGGACCTTGCGACGCTCACAGTCGACGAGCTTGCCGGCTCTCTCGAGGCACACGAACAACGTAAGAAGAAAAAAAAGGAGGAGACACTCGAGCAAGCACTTCAAACCAAGGCGTCAATCAAAGACGAAAATATATTCTATTCTCAAAATTTCCGATGTAGAGGGCGTGGCCGTGGAAGTCATGAAAATGGTCGAGGTGGTCAAGGCAATAGTCATGAGAGGTACTATAAGGAGAAGGGACAGTCGAGCTAACCAAATTGGCGTGGAAGAGGACGCAGTTGAGGAAGAGGTGGCCGGTCGAACTATTCCAACATCAAGTGCTACAAGTGTTACAAGTATGGTCACTATGCGAAGGATTGCAACTCCGACAAATGTTATAATTGTGGTAATGTGGGCCATTTTGCAAAAGATTGTCGAGCCGATAAAAAGGTGGAAGAAACAACCAATCTAGTCTTGCAAGACGAAAATGAAGGCCTTCTCTTGATGGCTCAAAATAAAGTCAACATCAACAATTACACTCTGTGGTACCTCGACCCGGGGGCAAGCAACCATATGTGCGGTCACGAGTACCTATTCAAAGAGATGCAAAAGATTGAAGATGGTCATGTGTCATTTGGAGATGCATCAAAGGTGGAGGTCAAAGGCCGAGGTACGGTTTGTTACTTACAAAAGGATGGCTTAATAGGGTCAATCCAAGATGTTTATTACGTACCAGACTTTAAGACAACATTTTGAGTATGGGGCAACTCACGGAGAAAGGTTACTCGATACCTTTAAAAGACCGAGTACTACACTTGAAGGACAAGCAAGGGCGTCTGATTGCTCTAGTCGAGATGGGAAGAAATCGGATGTACAAACTGAATTTGAGAAGCGTGCGAGAAAAGTGTTTACGAGTCAACGTAGAAGACAAGGCGTCGCTGTGGCATCTCCGCTTTGGTCACCTATATCAAGGTGGTCTAAAAGAGTTAGCAAAGAAGAACATGGTGCACGGGCTGCCGGACATGGACTATGAGGGCAAATTTTATGAAGAATGTGTGCTTGGCAAGCAAGCGAGAACCTCGTTTCAAAAGAAGGCAGAATATCGAGCTAAACATACTCTCGAGTTGATTCATACCGACATATGTGGTCCAATCGCCCCTGAATCTTTCAGTGGTAAAAGGTACTTCATTACCTTTATCGATGATTTCTCAAGGAAAACTTGGGTTTATTTTCTGAAAAAAAAATCTGAGGCATTCGAGGTGTTCAAAAAGTTCAAAGTGATGGTGGATAAGGCAGCTGGTAAACACATCAAAGGCGTACAATCCGATAGAGGTGGCGAGTATACTTCGACGGCCTTCATGGAGTATTGCGAGGAGCAAGGCATAAGGAGATTTCTAACCGCACCGTACTCTCCTCAACAAAACGGTGTGGCCGAGAGGAAGAACCGGACTATTCTCGACATGGTTCGATCAATGCTCAAGAGCAAGAAGATGCCGAAGGAATTCTGGGCAGAAGCCGTGCAATGTTCCATCTATGTACAAAATCGATGTCCACATGTGAAGTTAGATGATCAAACACCACAAGAGGCATGGAGCGGACAAAAGCCGACAGTTTCTCATCTCAAAGTATTCGGTAGTGTGGCTTATGCACACGTACCGGATCAACGAAGAATGAAGCTCGAAGACAAAAGCAAAAGGTATATTTTTATTGGGTATGATGAGAAGACAAAAGGGTACAAGCTACTCGACCCGATAAGCAAGAAGGTGATGGTGAGTCGTGATGTGCGAGTAAATGAAGCAAGCGAGTGGGACTGGAACAATTCGACGGAGGTTATCATCGACGTTGGAGAATCATCAGTCATTGCACCAACAAGTATACCAACAAACTCTGAAACTACCGATGATGAAGATGAACCACAACAACCAAAAATGCGAAGTTTGCAAGATTTGTATGATGCGACAAATGAGGTACACCTTGTATGTCTTTTGGCAGATGCTGAAAATATCAGCTTTGAAGAGGCGGTGCGAGACAAGAAGTGGCAAACTGCCATGAACGAGGAGATTAAGGCGATTGACCGCAACAACACATGGGAGCTAGCAGAATTGCCGAAAGGCAGTCAGCCTATTGGTGTGAAGTGGGTGTTCAAGAAAAAGATGAATGCGCAAGGTGAGATAGAACGGTACAAGGCGAGACTTGTTGCGAAGGGATACAAGCAAAAGATAGGAATCAACTATGACGAGGTGTTTGCTCATGTTGCAAGAATGGAGACAATCCAATTACTCATTTCACAAGCTGCTCAATTCAAATGGCAAATATTTCAAATGGATGTCAAGTCGGCATTTTTGAATGGTGTGCTTGAAGAAGATGTCTACATCGAACAACCACCCGGGTTCATGAAAATTGGAGAAGAGAAGAAGGTGCTAAAATTGAAGAAGGCGCTTTACGGGTTGAAGCAAGCACCGCGGGCATGGAATACACGTATCGATACATATTTAAGGAGAACGGGTTCAAGCAATGTCCCTACGAGCATTCCCTTTACGCAAAGAAGAATGGAGGTAACGTGTTATTTGTTGCTCTTTATGTCGATGACCTCATTTTTATGGGACACAATGATGAGATGATAGAAGAGTTTAAGGGTACAATGACACGGGAATTTGAGATGACAGATTTGGGCTTGATGAAGTTTTTCCTTGGTTTGGAGGTTAGACAAGTAGAGACGGGTATTTTTGTATCACAGGAGACATAGACGATCAGAAAAGTACATCGGGATATGTGTTCTTTATGGGAGATATTGCATTTACTTGTTTTCAAAGAAGCAACTGATCGTGACACTCTCGACGTGTGAAGCTGAATATGTGGTAGCATCTTGGTGTGTATGTCATGCGATATGGCTTAGAAATTTGTTAAGCAAGATGGAGCTAAAGCAACTAGCTGCAACCGTGATTCAAGTTGACAACAAATCAGTAATTGAGTTGGCAAAGAATCCAGTGAACCATGAAAGAAGCAAACACATTGACGTTCGTTTTCACTTTATCCGAGATCATGTGAAGGAAGGAAGTGTGGAATTGGTGCATGTGGCAAGTCAGGATCAAGTTGCGGATATCTTCACAAAACCGCTATCGAAAGTACTTCTCGACAAATGCAAGAAAATGATTGGCATGACGGATGGTAGAAGCATTTATGTTTATGAGGGAGTTTTGTTGAATAAACATTAAATGTTATTTTTCAGTGGGTTTTTTCAATTAGAAGTTACAATTTAGAAGTTAGTGGAAATATAAAAGGTCAAGAGTCTTTGTAGATGAAAGGTTTGTAGATAAAAGGTCAAGAGGTGATAGATTTAATTATTTTTCAGTTTTTTTGGCAAGAGTAGAGTCTATATAAAGGTTTTGTTGAGTTCATTGGAAAACACAACTTAAAGGAATACAAAAGTAAGTGAGTTTTTAGTTTACAAAAACTAGATTAGCTGAAATCTGGAAGAGGGAAGAAGTGTTTTGGAACCAAAGAGATAACAAGCTTGGCTCAAATGTAGTGATAAGAATACTGAGGCTTTTCACAATTCTGTGATTAGGAGAAGATCACAGAACAGTATCTCCAGAATTAAAAATTCTTATGGAAATTGGGTGGATAAAGAGGATGATATAGTAAATGTTTTTAAAGAGTTCTGTACTGACATTTTTACTGCTGAACCTTGTTCTGAGACAGATTGGGTTCTAGATCAGTTTGACTTCAGAATCAGTGATGAGAATAACGGAAGATTGACTGTTGAAGTATCCATTGAAGAGGTTAAAGTTGCTGTAGTTGCTGTTTTTTCCTTGGATCTTGATAAAGCCCCAGGACCTGATGGAATTCCAGGGTCTTTTTATCACAAGCATTGGGATAGTATTCAGCTGGATTTTTTGAAAGCAGCCTCAGATTTTTTTCAATAATGGTTATCTTCCCAAATCTTTCAATGAAACAAACATTATCATTCCCTAGACCCAGAATCCTGACTCTCCTTCCTAGTTCAGGCCAATGCCTTGTGCAATTTCACTTACAAAATCCCGTCAAAATTTTTGGTGATCAGGCTTAAACCTATTCTAAACAGCTTCATCTATTGCAATCAAGGGGCTTTCATAAGTGGCATCCAAGAGAATATCTTGATAGCTCAGGAAGTCTTCTTCGACATTAAGAAAAAGAAGAAGGGGAAAAAACGGTATCATTGCTATCAAAACTGATATGGTAAAGGCTTATGACAGGAAAAATTGGGATTTTTTTGGAGAAGCCGCTACTTAAACTTGGTTTTCATCACAAGATTGTGCACTGGATCATAACCTGTGTTTATTTTAGATTTCTTTTAAATGGTATGCCAAGCTTCATGATTAAGCCATCTAGAGGGTTAAGGCAGGAAGATCCTCTCTCTCCTTACCTATTCATTATAGTGGGTGAGTGTTTGTCCAGGTCTATCAATTCTGCTATATTTAGAAGAGAGATCAAGGGTGTTAAGATTTGGAAAGACTGCCCTGCTATTACCCATCTGTTCTTTGCAGACGATAATCTATTTTTTGTGAAGATGATGAAGATTCTATTTGGAAGCTTAAATAGTGTATCAACAAGTACTGATGTGCATCTAGCCAAAGAATCAGTTTTGCCAAAAGTTGCTCCTGGTTCAGTAAGAATTTTAATCCTAATAAACATATACGTTTGTTTGCTGTACATTCCCATTTCTGATATTAGTGGAAGTTACGTGGGTTTGCCTATGGATTAGATTAAATCCAAATCTGCTTAATGCTCTCTTGCTGGATAAAATGGAGTCCAGAGAAGGTCATTGGAAGTCTAATTTGTTGTCCTTTAGAGGTAAGGAAATTCTGCTAAAATCCATTGCTCAAGCACTTCCCAATTATGTTATGAGTATTTACAAGCTGTCTAAGAAGACTTGCAATAGACTTCAATCATCCATGCTTAACTTTAGTGGTATAAGAAAGGGAAGATGCAGGGTCTGAGATGGTATTCTAAGCAGAAATTTCAAGATAATAAGGAGAATGGTGTTTTGGGTTTTAGAGAATTGGAAGCATTTAACCTGGCTTTGCTTGTAAAACAAGCCTGGTTAATTCTCAACAACCCTGACAGCTACTGTGCTCAGATTTTAAAGGGCATTTACTTTCCCAGTTCGAACTTTCTTGATGCTGCTGTTCCCAAATCATGCTCTTGGGCTTGGAGAAGCCTTTGGCTTGGGAAAGAAATCATAAAAAAGAAAGGGTTATGGAGGATTAGGAATGGTAATACTGCGAAGATTTGGGGTGATAGGTGGTTGCATAATAATATTCAGGATTTTAAAAAACAGCAACATTCACGAAGTTTCTGATTTAATTCATCTATCTGGTGCCTGGAATAGAGACTTGATTTAGAAGTTTTTCCCCCTTGGATTGAAAAGGAAATTTTGTCTTTGCATGTTAGTCTCAATAGAGAAGACAAGTTTATTTGGCCCTACACTAAAGATGGGACTTTTTCTGTTAAAACTTGTTATCATTCTGTTGATGCTGACAAGGTTTTAGCTCTTGGTGCTCCCTCTTCTTCCTCGAGTGCTTTTTCTCCTCAGCAATGGACATATCTTTGGAGCATCAACCTTCCCTAAAAAATTAAACATTTCATAAGGAGACTTGTTAACAATTATCTTCCTTCAAGACAAAACTTGTTTAAAAGAGGTCTCATCTGTGATGCTAGCTGTCCGGTTTGTAAATCTGTTGAGGAATCAGTTGAACATATTATTTTTGGGTGTGATTGGTAGCTGCCGAACTTGGAGAATTTCTTCTCTTCAACTTAACTGTTCTTGGTTTCAACATCAGCTCATTGGGACTTGGACTTTAAGCAGGATCAAAGACATTCAATCTCCTCCAGATTGTAACAAAAAACTTCATTTGCTTTTTCGAGAATCTTCTGCTACAAGGTATGCTGTTTCTTTTCTAATGGTAGAATTTTAGCTTCTCCTTCTTTTTGGCGGCCCCCTAGTACAGGAACTATCAAGGTTAATTGTGATGCTTCACATCATCACTCTCCTAATACGGCTGCTATAGGGTGGGTTGCAAGAGATTGTAATGGTGAGGTTATCAGTTTGCTAGGTAAGCAAGTTTATGCTTTCAGTATTGAGCATGCTGAAATTATTGCCATTAAAGAGAGTTTGATTTATGCTTCCCTTGCTGGTTGGCTAAGGTTGAGGTGGAGACCGATTTCAAGCTTGCTGCTGACTGGATTAGTAATGACTCTTGTTCCAATTGGAGATTTTCCAATATTATTGCCGATATTAGTTCTCTAGCTAGTAGTTTTGAGTTGTGTTTTGTTAAATGGGTAAGTAAGAATCTAAACTCAGTTGCTGACGCTTTAGCTAGATTTAGTTCTAGTCAGAACTGTGTAATTTTCAGGGATTCAAAACTTACCTTGTACTATAGTATCTCTAATTGCTAGAGAGAAACGGTTTATAAGTGAGAGTTTCAAACCCCCTTGATTTGCTCTCTTTAATAATAATAATATGATGTTTGATAAAAAAGGGCCAAACTTAAACGGATAAGGGAGGGTGACAAAAACACAAAGTACTTTCAAGGAGGAGTTATCAATCACATCAGCAGAATTAAGGATGTGAATGAGACTTGGACTGACGATGAAAGAGACATAACATAGTCTTTTAAGGTATTTTATGCTGATATTTTCATATCAGAACAGACTGATGATACTGATTGGATCTTAAGCCATTTTGAAACAAAGATAGATGAGATCATTAATGAGGATCTCACTTCTATAGTCACTTTGGATGAAGTATAAAATGTCGTCTTCTCCTTGGGAGCCAAATCTCATGGAGCAGATGGGATCCCATGTGTCTTTTTTTAAACGCATTGGGAAATAGTTTGAGGTGACATGCTAAGGGCAGTTACAGGTTTCTTCAAAAATGGATACCTACCTCAGTCTTGAGAAAACCATTATGCTAATCCCAAAGATCAAACAACTTGAAACCCCATCCCAGTTCAGGCCTATAACACTGCAACTTCACATATGAAGTAATCTCCAAGATATTGGTTAACAGGCTGAGACCAATCCTTGACAAGATAATATCAAGAAGTCAAGGTGCTTTTGTGGAAGGAAGACACGTCTAGCAATATAATGGCGGCTCAGGAGATGTTTTTCCACTTAAAGAAGAAAAAGAAGGGAAGGAGAGGCATTATGACACTAAAAACAGATATGATCGAAGCCTATGATAGGGTGGAATGAGTCTTTATGAAAGAATTACTTGTAAAAGTGGGGTTCTTTCCCAAATTGATCAATTAGTTGGTAATGTTATGTATCCGTACAATGAACTACAATGTCTAAATCAATGGTCCCCCTAGTTTTATGCTAAAATCGTCTGGAGGCTAAGACAAGGTGACGCTCTCTCACCCTATCTTTGCATATAAGTTGTTGAATCCTTATCTGAATGCATAGATAAAGCTGTGTGTAATAAACTGTTAAAGTCAGAATGAATAGCCCCTAGTTTTTCGTTTGTTCTTTCCTTTTCAGATGTGTAATGATAAAATTATTAATAACTACTTCTATGAGGTGATCTACCTTTTATTTTTTTGTCTGTCTTTATTCGGCTTTATTTTTCCTTTGTCAGCAACATTATAACTATTTTCACCGCAAATACTGTGTGGTAAGGACCACATTAACTCTTGACCTACGACCTCTATTTCTACCGCAAAGACGAAAAATCTAAAAAGCTCCCATGAAAGCAAAACGTCACTATGTTCATTTGGAGTAGGGGTGTGCAAGAGTTTCTAAAAAATCGTCATGTCCCAAAAAATCATTCTGAACGGAGGGAGACGGGACGAGTTTTTTGTTTTAGTCGAAACGGGATGAGACATATAATTTTTGTCCTGTGCGGGACGGGACGGGACACAAGAAAAGAGTCCTTGTCCCAACTTTGTCCCGTCCCGATATATAATATACACTCACATTGTATTTTTTTAATTTTAACCTTAATTCTTTTGATTTTTAACCTGTAACTGATTTTTAACTTTTATAACAGTCTAAATCTGTAAAAAAAGACCCAAAACAGCCCAAAATCCAAAACAAAAATCAAATTCAGCCCAAAACAGTTCAAAAAAATGCAGTAAAAAATAGAAAAAACCCGTCCCGTCTCGATCCCCATTCCGTCCCATCTCGTTCAGAATTTTCTCTCTATACAAGACGGGACGAGACTAAGAAAAAATTGTCTCGTTTCAATTAGGACGGGACAAAAAGGCCCAAAATCCGTTCAGTGCACACCCCTAATTTGGGGTAATAGCCCTATTCATGAAAAGCTCATTGGGAAGCTGACCCTCCATTGATTATTTATCAAAATTCTCTCACATGTAACATTCCACTACATATGACTTCTATGATACATCCTCATGATCAGAAAGGGTTCTCGTTCAATTTGTTTTTTTGGGTAAGCAAAAGTTCTCATTGCAAATCTCAGTTCTCATTGTCGTATTATGTTTTCTGGCCAGTTTCCTTCTCTTCTTGCATCGGAGTCTCATCTGCACCTACCGCTCCAGCGATTTTACTATTTCATTCTGTCTCTTCTTCTTCCTTTTCAGAAACTCAATTAGGTCTCTCATTGCCATATCAGGCTCCTCATTCTTCAGCAGCTCTTCACCTACTTCTGCAGGAGTCACCTTCGTAGTTTCCATGAGCCGTTCGATATCCGAGAAAAGGGAATGCTCTCTGATTCCAAAGTAGTTGAAAGTCAACATTTTGAACCCAGATGGGGTGCAATAGGACAAGTGGATGTGCACGTCCATGCGCCCAGGGCGCAACAAAGCTGGGTCTAGCCGCTCTTTGCAATTAGTAGTGAACACTATGATCCTCTCGTCCCCACAGCTCGACCATATCCCATCAATGAAATTAAGAAATCCCGATAATGTCACCTATAAGTTACATACATATATGAACCCATCATCACACAGCCAAATTTCATCATTTTGCTCTAAGAATGCAATCCTTGTCCCCATTAACAGGGAAAAACTGAGTCCTAGATTTAGCAATATCAACATAATTTGGCATTTTTTGGGAGACTAATTATATGGATTGGCATCGTAATCGAGTGTTGAAGGTAAAGGGTGTGGAGCAATGAGACTACCTGAGATTTCTGATCAAAAGGATCAGAAGATGGTTGAGGGTTCACAACCACTCTGTTTGCCGCCGCAAGCCTATCCTGCATTTGGATGGAGCAGTCAATGTCCTCCACCACGAGAATCGATCGGTTAGCCGTAGATACCAGCAAATTCCTGAGCTGAGAATTACGCTTAATATCAGTGAGCTCCAAATCATAAACATCAAAATTAAGGTAATTCGCCATTGCTGCGATCAAGCTCGATTTCCCAGTACCCGGAGGGCCAAACAGTAAGTACCCACGTTTCCAAGCTTTCCCTATTTGCCTGTAAAACTCTTTCCTCTTCACAAATCTTTCAAGATCCTCCTGTATTCTCCTCTTCACCTCCGTGTCCATCGCTAGGGTATCGAAAGTTGCAGGATGCTCAAGATTCACCCATTGCCAGAGGATCCCACGCCTTCGAAATCGTTGACTCTTCAATGTGAAAAGCTTCAAGGTCTTCTTCTCTTCCTTCACCACCTTGGCCTTTTCCACCACGTGCGGTAAGTAAGAGCTCAGTACCATGTCTTTGTGCTTCTTGTTGAAGCTCAATTCGTAGTACCTGAGTTCCGATTTTAGCATAGAACTGTGGCGGCTCGATCTTAATCCGGGATCTGAGATGAGTTGGAGTGGTATTTGCTTGGAAACCAGTTTCCATTCCAGTTGAACTCCATTGAAGGTGTCGATGATTTCTTGGTTTTTTTCAATGGAGACGGAGATTTTGTTCTCCATCTTCGGCATCTTCACTTTGAAACGTTTAGTGTCAGGAGATACTGTTGGTTGCAGATATAGTCCAGCGGATTTGAAGAGGTGGTTGTGGTGGAGGCCGTCGAACTCGTCGATGATGAGGGTGAGTTTGGAGGAGAAGGAGCTGAGAAGACGTCCAAGTTTGAAGTAAACGTAGAGTCGGAGGTCGCGAGGGACGAAGTCGCGGGCGATTAAACGGATGAGCATGGCTGTGGCAGAGGCGGAGGCAGCGACGGATAACACCGTTTTGGTTGAGGGGATTTGTAGGGATTTGAGCAACATCTTGCCAATTTGCTTGTGTTGATCAAATGATTTCTTTGATATGGGTTCTGAGAGATGTGGATGAGGCCCAGTGAGTAATGGTGGAAATTTCAACAGAATCATTCACTTCCTTTCATGTTCATGATGAAGAAGCCTGAAGGTAGCTGCTGCACAATTGTCAGTTCGATCAATTTGCTTACCACTTTGAGCATTTAACTGATCAGTGTTCTAAGCCGTGGTCTGCACGCTCCAATGGCTTGAAACTTTCTTAGTGCAGTTTCTTTATTAATTTGTTGTAGAAATTGCAAGAAGATGTGACTTTTGCCTGCTCAAGTTGACCCATGAGACACCACCCGGGTCTTGATTTTTTTTTTTGGTCTTTTTATTAAGTTGATTAATAATTATTTTCTTATTGGACCTTCAAGTCAAGATTCTTACTTGCTTTATATTTTAATTCGGATCCAGATTCTTGTTGCACAGGTCTTTTATTTGCTTTTTTTTTTTTGACAATTTAAATCAGCTCATTACAAGTTGCGTTGGCAGGCCAAACCCATACACTTTTACCATACAAACTGTGAGTTCAAATCAGAATTTTTTATTCTTCTTAAATTTATAATATAATTTTAATAAAAAATTCAGCTCATCACGGTTTTTAAAAAACTTTTATTTACTTTTATAAATTTTGAGCATTCTAAATTGTTAAATTAATGGCTAAAATTTATTCAACATAATCTCTATTGGAAATGATATTACTTCTTTTATGGCATATTTACTAAATCGTAATGGATTTTGTAGCGAATTGAAAAGAAATGAAGGAGAAAATGAATGAAAGGGAAAATGAATATAAATTTAATATATGTGTTTACTAAACTGTTAAGAATTGAAATCAGAATGAACTTTAATGTCATTAATGTGCTAAATATCAGTCAAAAATCATAACAAATTATTTACTTACTAAAATACACCTACTATAATGCTTTTTAACTAGATGATAGCTTCAACATTGAACCTACTGGCCCGTTTACGAAGACTTTAACCACATATGTATTTAGGTTACATGTTGAGAACATGAGAGTTAAGTGGATGTCGATGTGCATTAGGGAAAGTGGGAGATTATTTAGATTGTGGCCTAAAAAGTACAAGAATTTTATTGTTTTTTATCAAAACGTTTTATTCTGATTAATTATTGTAAAAAGTCTACAAACATAATAGTCCTGAGTTTATGGGTGCTATGGAGTTCAGCTCATGGGAACAATGTATTCAATCAATAGTTTTTTATGACTTAAAACATTTACTATTCATAGTTTAGTGAAGCTATGCGCGTTACTTAGATAGACTGTAGTACATTAACTATATTATATAGAGTGACTTACCTTGATAACTAGGTAGAGTACCTGGTTATTGTACTAGTGTATTTAAAATACATTGAATGAACTAATGAGTTTGATTTTCAAAAAGAATTATCTTTAAGAAAATCATATATAACTCATTGCTATTATATTATGAGTGTTCTTAATCTGAAGACCGGTATGAACTCATATTTAATAATTTAGTTGTTTGATATACTATGATTGAGATTTTATGAGTCAATATATCTATAGGTTAAATGACTGAGTTGTTAGATAGTGATGATTTATAGATTCTCATAGTCCCTTTAAGTAAGTGAAATAGTACATCTTAACATAATCCATTAATATGATCATAAGAAACAAAGTGCTTAGTATCTCTAATAAATTATTAGATATTTGATAAACTTACTTGAGCCATCAACTATGAAATTTATCATGGTTAATCAGTAGAATAAGATTTAGAGCTTAAAGAACAAAATGTGTATATGTTTGTTAGATAATACTTTATCTAATTATAAACCATGATATGTTATGGCAACAGATAATGAAGGTTGAGGATAATTACATCGAATAATATAAATACGAATGAAGTTCAATTATAATTATATAGTGAAATAAATTATAACTAATAATTAATAGATTCGATCATGGGTTTGGTCATAGATTTTATTAACTATTTAGTCATGAGTATTTTTGTCCTTATGATTCCCAAGGTAGGTTATTGGTATTGTCATGGCGTTAATAAATAGATACAACATTGATACCTAGTAATCAATCAAGTCAGTTCTATATTTTAGCTACCACGATTGGCTGAACTTTAATTGGGAGATGGTCAAAATTTTAGAAAGAATCCATTTCATTGATGAAATATTATATTTGAAATTCTTTAATAGGAACATATTTATTTTAAATTAATCAATCTTATTTTTTTTCCAGAAAATGCTACTATAATTCATGGCACATTATGAATTAGGTGATTTAGAGTATAATTATTTCGTTCAAAAACTTTGAAAGACCAACAAAAATTTGTCCTCATAATTGATTTCTTCTTTTTGAGTATACTCTTTCGCAACAAGACTAGCGTTGAAAGTTTCCACCTTCCCACCTATGACTTGCTTCTGCTTATAAATTCACTTACACTTAATGGGTTTTACATCTTCAAGTGCTTGTACAAGTTCTCATACTCCATAGGAGTATATTGAATCCATTTCAGATTATATCACCTTTTGCCAATGATTTGCATCAGCATATTTTAGAGCCTCATTGTAGTTTTCGGGATTTGAATTGCGTTCCTCTAGAGAGACTCAAAATCTATCCCAAGAAGTACCTCTTAGACGAATTTGGCTTCCTTCCAGTACGACGTGGTTGTATAGTACTAGAAAGTACTTTATTTCTACTCTCTATGTTAAATTCTTTCTTGGTAGTGTCCCTAATGTCTTCTGACAAATCATGCATGCCCGTATCCGAAAAAGCTAACTGTTTCAAAACAATGCTCTCTTAGACCCGAAGTTTGTAATATAGTCATAATTTAAGAAAACAACGTTGATGCTAACAAATAGTTTCTGCTCCTTAGTACTATAAAACAAGAATCCTCTAGTTCCTTTTGCATACCCTACGGATTTTTTTTTATCTAGGCTCTAACTTAACAACTTTCTCACTTAGCACGTGTGCTGGACATTCTCAAATATAGAGATCAAGCAAACTAGCATTATGTCCATTCCATAAATCTAGTGGAGTCCCTGGTGCTGCTTCAAAATGTACTAGATTAAGAATATAAGCAGTAGTTTCCAAGGCATATTCTCAAAAGAAAACATGAAAAGTAGAGTATCTTAACATAGATCTCATAATGTTTAAGAGAGATCTGTTTTTCTTCTCAGCTACACCAATTTGCTAGGGATCCCTCGACGTAGTGAGCTGACGTGAAATCACATTTTTGACTAAATAGTCCTTGAACGTCACAGAGAGATATGCACCTCCTCTCTCTAATCATTAACATTTTTTCTCTAAACTCTTTGAATTTCTTAAAGGTTATGAATTCCTGATGCATTAGATAAATGTAGCCATATCTAGAGTAATCATTCATGAAATTCACAAAGTAATTATAACCACCTCTAGCTTGAACATTCATTGGTCCACATAAAGTCATTAAGCACCAACTCCAATAGCTCTAAAGCTCTATATCCTTTTACCTTAAAAGACCTCTTGATCATCTTACCTTTTTTTATAGATATGCAGACTAGTAAAGGCTCTATGCTAAAAGAATTAAGAGGCCCATATTTTACTACTCTTTGGATCCTACTTTGATTAATATGACCTAGACGTAAGTGTCACGTATAGATTTCATTAGCTTGAGAAACCTTTCATCTTTTAGATGTACTACACCGAACTATTACCTACTTCAGTATCATGCAACATCAATCTTTTAGGAGTAACACAATATAAACCAATAACCAATGTACCATAACAAATGAAACTCTTATTTATTTTAATGGTTAAATTATTCAAAAATTAAAATAAAAACCTTCCAAACAAAAACAAACAACAAAATTAAGTTTCTTTATAGGTTCGTACATAATGACAGTCTAATAAAGTAATACTCCTAAAAAATAATAACAGACGCCAATCGAGACAATTAGAACCATGCATCCGTCCCAAGAACAAGTTGTAGTTCTCCCTCACTTAGTCTTCAGGTTTCCTAGAACCCCTGCAAATAATTGCATATGTGATTAGTGGTTGCACAATCTACAATGAGGATCTAATAGAATCACCAACTAAATAAGACTTAGCGATATAAACAAACCACATACCTTTGTGCTAGATTAGGGTTTAAAAATTATAGAAAATTATTGAACTATGAACAGTTCGTGGGTGAAATATAAAAAACATTTCAAAACAAATATTTAAACATATTAAATATAAAACAATACAACGATAAAAAATATTTTGATAAACGTATCGAGAAGAGATAGAAACAAATTTTACCTTTTATTGTAATGGAGAATTTCTGAATTGCCGGGGATCTAATTTATTGTCTCACGTTCCTCATTCTTGAGATTCACAGAACTTTAACCGATCTTCACACCAACAACCACTCATAGGATTCAGAAGTATATCTTGCAATAATATGATTAGAAATATAATGTGGGCTCTCTAAACAAATGAGTAAAAAAATGATTTTATATTTTCTTCCTCTTAGTTTTCGGTGGCAACTGTAGGGAGGGGTGAGAGAAACTCTTTTCTGTTCCGTCTAACACTTAGCTTAGCTTAGGGTTAGGTTTACAAGATTTTTATATTAATTACAGAACTTACCCATATACCCCTATATGATAAAACCAAATTTTACATCCCCTGCACTGCAATTTGTGAATTTTACATCTCCCCTAAAGTCAAGACTGTGTCCAAATTTATCAATTCAAATTGGTAAATTATTTTATTTACTAATTATCTAATAATTAGAAAATAATGAATTAATTAATTTGGACATTAATTTTGGTTTTCACTAATTTAGTGATGACACTCATCACATATGAGTTCAAGAAATATACCTTAGTCCAAAATATGTTTTTGGTCCAGCTGACGTTGTTTCTCGTCTGTCCTTATGAGCTATTTCTGAGACCAAATAGACTCACATGAATAATGCTATGGGATTCAAATACTTGGCTAATTTATCTCCATAATCCTGACATTGTACGACTCCATTATAGGTCGAACTCACTCATTTGACATATCAAAATTCGTAAGTAACTAGCTTAAGTTTCGTATTCACTTCAGCATTAAGGTAATTACGAAAATATCTTTAATGTGTAACAATTAGATTCAGAGTTAGATAAACAGTTTTGCTCTAAACTAATTTGTTATTGGTCTGTTCAACATGTTCCATAACATGTCTAGGCCAACCATTAGACTCTTTACTTCCATGCCCCAAGACCGATATCTTTTGGTTCAACCTAACAGTCGTAATCAGACTCGATTGACCAATCGATACTAAGACTTCGAATCACATTCTAAACAATTTCAGAAGAGTTTGTCTAGAAGACTCCTCTATTTTTACTCTTCTTACGTTGATAATAGTTTCAAGACTTAAGTAAATTATAAACACACTTTAATTAAAAGAAAACTTTCACTTATTCATAAAATTCAGTAATATATAAATTTTGGAGAAATAACTAAATACTCATAAATAGTTATTACACCCTACTTTATGGACACAATTCTAACAAGCTCTCACTTGGAGTAAAGTAGGCGTGTACAATCTCGTATACCCACGACCTCTAAATAACCATAAAAATGTTACTGAAGTCTTCGTGAATGGATCTCCCAAGTTGTTGATCGTCGATATTTGTGTTACTACAACATCTCTACGCTGAACAATCTCGTTTCCCCACGGCCTCCAAATTACCCTCAAAGACTTTACTACTTAAAGTCTTCGTGAATGGATCTTTCAGGTCGTTGATCTTCGACATTTGTGTTACTACAATATCTCCACACTGAATAATCTCTCTGATGAGGTTATACCTACGCTCTATGTGTTTGGATCTTTTGTGTCTCCTCGGTTCCTTTGAGTTTGCTACAGCCCCATAATTATCGTAATAAAGTGTCATAAGTTTGTCAGAATCTGGAACAACTTTCAGAGTCTTCAGGAATTTTCTAAACCAGATAGCCTTCTTTGTAGCCTCACAAGATGCCACATAATTAGCTTCTATGGTATAATTAGAAATGTAAGATTGCTTGATACTTCTCCATATTAGTGCTCCACCATTCAGAATGAACAATGATCCTGAAGTGGACCTCTATGAATCCTTGTCTTCTTGAAATTCAGAGTCAGTATAATGCCCATATTCAAGTCAATACCTAAATACACAAGCATGTAGTTCCTCGTTCTCCTAAGATACTTGAGGATATGCTTGACGACATTCCAATGCTCAAGTCCATGATTAGATTTGAAATGACTCACCACGTCCACGACGTAGCAAATATCTGGCCTCGTGCAAAGCATCATATACATGAGACTTCTTATGTCTAAGGCATATAGGGAATCTTTCTGATGCCTCCCTCTTCTTGAGGAGTCTTGAGAGACTGCTCTTTGGAGAGGCTCCATGCCTAAAGGGAAGATATCTCTTCTTAGAGTCTTGCATACTGAAGTGATTGATCACCTTATCAATATAAGATGCTTGAGACAATGCTAATTATCTGTTCTTCCTATCTCGAAAGATAAGAAAACCTAAGACAAAGATAACTTCTCCAAGATCCTTCATATCAAATTGCTTTGCAAGCCAAATCTTAACATCAGACAATTTTTCTACATCGTTCCCAATGAGTAAAATATCACCAATGTACAAGACTAGAAAAAACATTTTCCCTTCCTGTATCAGCTTATATATACAAGGTTCATCCACTAACTGTTCAAAATCATAGTTCTTGACAGTTTCGTCGAATCTGATATTCCACGATCGAAACGCTTGCTTGAGTCCATAAATGGACTTTAGTAGTTCGCAAACCTTACCTCTTATCCCTTTTCCATGAATCTGTATGGTTGAGCCATATAAATGCGCTCTTCAAGATTGTCATTCAGAAAGGAAGTCTTGATGTCCATCTGCTAGATTTCACAATCGAGGGCAGTAGCGATGGACATGAGAATTCATATGGACTTAAACATGGCCACCGACGAGAAGGTATCCTCATAGTCAATACATTCCTTTTGGGTGTATCCCTTGGCTACTACCCTAGCTTTGAGTTTCTTATAAATCCATTTACACCCTACAGGTTTGACCCCTTTAGGAAGATCTACATGCTTCGAGACTCCGTTTGAGTGCATCGATTATATCTCGACATTCATGGATTTTTCCATAGGTTTACTTTAGGACCATACTTTAGGACCAATCATGGCCTGTGAGTAGGAAATATGTTCATCACAATCCTTATCTGAGACTACTGTTAAAGCATCTCCATTAGACATGTACCTATTAGGTTTCCGCATAACCCTCCCGCTACGTCGAGGCTCGGGCCCCTGTTGTGGTTCTTCCATTATTTAATCAAGAAGATGTCTTGATTAGGGAGTTGATATCCTCTGACTTAATAATTCCTCTAGCATGAGTATGCTTCTCGACTTCACACTTCTTATATAGTCTTCCTCAAGAAAACGTGCATTCATGCTGATGAATGTTTTCTTGTCGGTCAGACTATAAAATACTTATCCCTTCATTCCCTTAGGATATCCTACAAACATTCATACTTCTAATCGACTGGCCAACTTACCTTTCTTTGATCTAAATACATGTGTCGGGCATCCCCATATCCTAAGGTGGCTTACGGATGATTTTCGTCGACTCCTTCTTTCATATGGTATGCTAGACACCATCTTTGATAGAACTTGGTTCAAAATGTATGCTGATGTTTGTAAGGCATATCCCCAGAAAAAATTTGGGCGGGATGTATAACTCATCATGGATCTAACCATATCCATTGGAGTTTGATCCTTTCTCTCTGACACACCATTCTATTTTGGAGTGCTAGGTGTTGTAAGCTGAAAAAGCATATCGTTTTCCTTTAGAAAGTCTTCAAACTTTCCTAGCAAGTACTCTCCATAACGATTAGATCATAATATTTTGATTTGTTTCTCTAATTAATTTTCAACCATAGCCTTGTACTCTTCGAACTTTTTAAAAGTTTCAGACTTTTAGCGCATTAGATAAACATGTCTAAAACGCGAGTAATCATTAGTGAAGGTTACAAAATATTCGTAATATCCTTTTGCTTGGATATTCAATTACCCACATACATCACTATGTACAATTTCGAGGCATTGAGTGGCTCTTTCATCCTTTGCTGAAAAGGGTCTCCTTGTCACTTTGCCTTCTATGTAAGATTCTCATGTGGGTAGTGATCCCACACTTAAAGTTTTCAATGGACCATCCTTGGCAAGCCTTTTAATCATGTCTAGGCTAATATGGCCAAGACGTAAGTGTCACAAGTATGTTAGATCAATTGAGTCAGACTTCAACCTTTTACTATCCCTTTGTGAATAAGTATTTACTTCAGTGTCACATATCATTGGAAATATTGGTTTTACATAGAATATGTTATTTGTCAAGCATGAAATAGTAATCAAGCAATTAATTCTAAAAATACCAATATCATCATCAATGAAATTTAAAGAAAATTCTTGCTCAATCAAACTAGCTACTGAAATAAGGTTCTTCTAAGAAACTGAGATATAATAAACATCTCATAAAGTCATAAAATTGTTATCAAATGAAAATTAAGAGTTCCAACTGATACAACCGATACCAGTGCTCCATTTCACCAACGGAAGCTGAACTTGCCCTCATCAAGCCTTCTGATTTCCCTGAACCCCTACAGGGAATAGCATATATGGTTAGTGGCTGCAGAGTCCATAACCCATGAAAAAGTAGAGTCAACTAAATAAAAGCCTCAGTAATAAGTACCATACTTTTGGATTTCAATTCTTTGAGATAATCCAGGCAGTTGCGTTTACAATGGCCAAATGCTACATAATGAGGACACTTGTCTTTCGACTTGTCCACTTTTGCAGTGCCTTTGCCTTTGGCAGCTTTTGAGTTCTGCTTATTTGCCTTCACTGGACCTCTCTTGTGTTTCTTTTTGCTTCCAGAGGCGCAAGGTCTACTTTCAGTAAAGTTTGCCTCTCCGGTCTGCCTCTTACCCTTTAAAAACAGAGTCTTGGCAGCATACAATTCCTAAATAAGCTCAGAAAGTGAGTACCTCAACTTATTCATTGAATAATTAAGTTTGAAGGACTCAAAAGTGTCAGGCAATGTCTCAAGGATCATATCAACTTGAGTCTCTCCATCTACCTCAGCACCCATGATCTCCATCACATTCAGATAACTTATGATCAGCATCTGTGTTTTCTGATAAGAGTTCTAGGTTTCATCTGCTAGTTCATGAAGTTTCGCACAACAGTTTGTTTGGCTAGAAAGTCATTATTTGTCCAGAACACAGCAGCACGCATAATAAAAGATTGTCTGGAAGTGACATCAAATGCTTGCACCCCAACCTACAATTATTTTAACTCATTTATCAATGGTTATAAATACACATCAATATCTTTACCGGGTGATCTTGGACTAGAAATTAGTAATATGGCTGGCCACATTCTATATGAGTTGTTCATATTTTCGAATGGATTGAATCCATCTGTTGCAAGTCTTAATCTTATATTTCGAGC
Organism: Datisca glomerata; assembly: GCA_003255025.1. Lineage (NCBI taxonomy): Eukaryota > Viridiplantae > Streptophyta > Magnoliopsida > Cucurbitales > Datiscaceae > Datisca > Datisca glomerata. Next base: position 516,515 of record QANY01004652.1, read on the forward strand.
ATCTTCTGCAAGCCAACTATATTGATGGTTGGTTTGCAGGATGTCTCAATACACCTTCTAAATCAACATGATGTCTCAATCCTTCAAACCTTCTAAATCAACAGGATGTCTCAATACACCTTCAACGTTGACATGTTTCTCCTTGTGCCATCTCATATTGGACGATGTGTATTTTGACTTGAACAATCTTTGAAATCTGGGTATAACAGGAACTTTCTTGTCTTTCCCATCATCTATTTTATATTTTGGTTCACCACATTCAGGACATTTGTCTTTTCCTTCATTCTCTTTCAGAATAAAACACAATATTATTTACAAGAATGAATGGTGTCATATCCTAACCCTAAATCTCTTAATTTTTTTGGCTTTATAACAAGAGGCTGGAATTTTTTAGCCTACTGGATGAGAACTATTTAGAATTTCAAGTAATTGGGCAAATGACTTATTACTCCAATGATTAAGCACTTTGATATGCATCAACTTCACAACAAAAGATAGTGAAGTATACTTTTGACAACCAGGATAAAGTTCTTATTTGGTTTCACTAAACAAATCACTAAATCTATCTAACGTCTTTGCACTTAGATTTATTCTATCAGTATTATTCTCTCCAACTCGTTCACCATTAACCTCCATCCCAACAAAACCATACATGTTATCTAACATTTCTCTCATCTCATCACCATCATCAACATCATCATCACCACCCAGGTGAGATGTACTATTATTCATCCTCCATATTTGGTGAATGGTGATATCTTTGTATCTCTTCACCATGAAACACTCAACGATCATAGCTCAATGCCATTCCATATCGGACAAATCCATTTTAACTTCTATTAAAGACAATTGTCTTAAATTAAGATATTTTTACTTTCCCGACCCTGATCCATGAATATTTCAATGATGTTCAACATCATATCAATGGTGGTTTCCAAGTTCTGATGCTGTTGTTACAAACATTTCTAACGGAAGCCAAGATGTAACAGTTGACGATCTCATCAAGGCGTAGCCAAGAAGCGTAAGCATCATTTTTCTCTTGAGTCCGTTCAGAATAGGCTCAAGGGGAGAAGAGGTGGTGAGCATAAACTTGTGCTTTTCTATCGTCAATATGATATCAAGATTACATTTCCAATCCAAGTAATTTTCACTATCATTTTAATCACATTTAAGATCGTTGAGAGTGGGGATATTGACATGATTACTGAAAATAATAAATAAAGCGAGGTAAATAAATACTCAATCATTTAGGAAAGTATGATGCATGATGCAAATACTTAAATATTTAAAAATCTAATAAAACATATTTCTTCAATGATGTTACGATTAACAATGATACCACATCTCATCTAAGGACAACGCCCGAGCTACCTCTGATCGCATCAAGACTCCTCTCATTTGGTTAATGTTTCTCAAGACGTCACTACATCTAGCTTAACCAATCACCAATGATTTTGGTCACATTAGCCTCATTAACCAGCTCTTATGAGATATTCCAATGTGCTTGGGTCTAAGGGTTTAACTAACGCATTGACTTTAAATGTTGCTATAAACTAAAAATCCATCTAGGGACGGTCCAACCTCACCACTTCCTTTACAAGATTTAGCTTCTCAAACAACTCGATGACTCAAAGTGACACGACTCTCAAATTTCTCCCACTAAAGAGAGGACCGTTAGGGAAACTTTAAACCATTTATCGTGCCAAAACCAAATATGCGCTGGGGACCTTGAGAAAGTTTCAACGTAAACGACCTTCTCATTTAGTTTTTGGAAAAATAAATTTTTCTTTGATTTTCTTAAATCATAACTCTTATAAATTTGAAAAACAATTTTGAAAATTATAAACTTTTATAAAATTTGAATAACAATTTAAAAATTATAACTTGTTATAAAATTTGCATTGCATTTAAAATTATAACGCAATATAAATTTAAACTACAATAATACATGTACATGTTACATAGTATTTTATTATTGGCATATTCCTATTTCTATATGGCATGTTATATGCTAACATGAGATTAATAATAAATTATACATTCAAAATTAACCTCTCTATGGCTCATTTCTAATTATAACTCATAAAAAGAATAATAAATTATAATAATTTAAATACTAATCTCCATGGCGTATGTAATGTGTCATTCTCTCTCAAGAAGTCTCACCTATTTGTAACTCTTTACTAAGGTCCAGTCTCATTTTTACAATATAAATTTCAATTTAAAATTTAATTTTACAAAATTTTTTACTTTGATAAATAAATTACCAAGTAAGCTAATCAATTGATTTATTTTTAAAAACGAATTATAAAATAAATTTCAATTAATTAGTGTTGAAAAAATAACGAATTAAATAAAATTAATTTTTAGGGACTAAATTGGGCTTGGAATCAAATCTCAAATCCCTGCAAATTATTTGGGTCAAGCAACCATTGCTTAGTCCAACACCTCAATAAGCTTGGTGGGTCCACGCTAGCCCAATGGCCCAATATGGCGTTGTGCACACTAGGGTTTCCAAAAGTTACCTAAAACCCCAAGATTTAAAGCTAAAACTTTCCAAAACCCCAAGGTTTCCTAAACCCAAAAGTTTTTAAAAACCTAAGGTTTCCTAAACTAAAAAGTTTTCAAAACTATAATTATAAAACCTACGGCAACGAGCGACGACGCAACCAGCGGCGTGCGGTGGCCAACGACAGCAACAAATGACGACTTTTCTTACGACGATGGATTTACATAGAATTTAAAGATACAACTTTTTGTAAAATTAAATTACATCAAATCCTATGCCTCAATTTTGACGTATATCAATTCTAAAATTGAAAATAAACACATAGAGCCAACCAATCGGGATCTATTCATAAAACACATTCAAACATGCTTTGAATCTACCATACTGGAATATATGTCAATATCACAATATCCATCTATGCATAATTTAATTAATAAATTTGTATAATCAAGAACCCAAGGTTGTGATATCAATTGTTAGATCGGATTTTAAAAATTGAAGAAAATTAATGAACCACAGACGGTTCATGAGTGAAATATAAAAAGTGTTTCAAAACAAATATTTAATCGTATTAAATATAAAACCATACATATTTAAGTAAATGTATCGAGAAGAGATAGAAACAATTTTCACATTTTCTTGTAATAGTGAATTTCTGAATTGGCAAGATCTAATTTATTGTCTCACGTTGCTCGTTCTTGAGATTCGCAGAACTTCAATCGATCTTCACACCAATAATCACTCGTAGGATTCGGAAGTATATATTGTTAGAAATAGATTGTGGGCTCTCTAAACAACTGAGGAAGGAGGGGTGAGAGAAACTATTTTCTATCTTGCCTAACGCTTAGCTTAGATTAGGGTTAGGTTTGCAAGCCTTTGATATTAATTACGAAACTTACCTATATATCCCTATATGACAAAACCTAAATTTACCTCCATTGCACTGCAATCTATGATTTGAACTTACCTATATACCCCTATATGAAAAAACCTAAATTTACCTCCATTGCACTGCAATCTATGATTTTTACATCTCCCCTAGAGCCAAGAGTGTGTCCAAATTCATCAATTCAAAGTGATAAATTAAATTGATCACTTTTAATTAATTAATTTATTTTCTTTACTAATTATCCAATACTTATCCAATAACAAATTAATTAATTTGAACATTAATTTTGGTCTTCACTAATTTAGTGGTGACACCCATCACATATGGGTTCGGAAAGTGTACCTTGGTTTAGGAAGTTTACCTTGGTCTAAAACATGTTTTTGGTCCAACTGACATTATTTTTCATTCCTATCTTTATGAGCCACTTCCGAGACCGAATGAACCCACATGAATAAAGCTGTGAGATTTAAATACCCGGCTAATTTATATCCATAAGTTTTTTACCTATTTAATCTCGTCATCGTATGACTCCATTATAGATTCGATACCGAATCAACTATCGATTCATACGCGTTATATTTTCTGTTGGTGCAAGTAAATATCTTTATTTCATGGTCCACATAATATTTTACGATGTTACCCTTCGTGAATATCAATAACAAGAGATGGATATAAATTACAATTTCACCTCTCTAGTTATTATTTCCTTAACTCATTTATTGACTGTGAATAAGAAAGACATATATGTAAAATCTCTCGTACAGTTCATAATGCCTTATTCAATACTCATGTCATCAAGTACCAGACTCAGTTTATTTATTCAGACACTCATTACTAAAGTATAAAGTGATATTATTGCTCTTGTACTCTTACTAGGTCAAGTTTCGTATTTACCTCAAAATTAAGCTAATTATGAAAATACTCTTAAGGTGTAACAATTAGATTCAACGCTAGATAAACAGCTTTGCTCTAAACTAATTTGTTACTTGTATATTCAACATGTTCCATAACATGTGTAGGTCAATCGTTAGAGTCTCTACTCACATGCCCCTAGACCGGCATCTTTTGGTTCAATCTAACAATCGAAATCACCCTCAATTGCCTAGTTGATCCTAAAACTGCGAATAACATTCTGAACTGTTTTAGAAGAGTTTGTCTAGAAGACCCCACTATCTTTACTCTTTTTACGATGATAATAGTTACAGTACTTTGTAAATTATAAACCCACTTTAATTAAAGGAAAACTTCACTTATTCATAAAAAACATAAATGTCAGAGAAATAACTAAATACTCATAGATAAATATTACACATTACTTTATGGACACAATTCCAACACTTTGTTCTTCTTTTCTAGGAAAGCCTCGTAGTTTTCTTTTCAATGATTAGTCTTACCGCAATGAAAAAACTTGCTCTTATCCTTACTATTTACCATTTTCTAGTTTCTCCTTGCTTAGAAACCCTCACATCTTCATCTTCTTGGGCTTAGATTTAGGCTTAAGAGAAGTAGAAGATTGCATCACATTCATGGTGGGTGGGACCTTAAGTATATTCTCTGTCATCTAGAGCTATTTCATTAACTCGGTCAAAGTCCATTCATGCTTATTCATGACATAATTAACCTTGAACTGGTTGAATGGGTCCCTTAAAGATGTCAATACCATATCAATCCATGTCCCTCCATTGATTTTATCCCCTAGGATCTCCAGCTCGTTAAGATAAAATGACTTTCAGTACACGATCTCTTACATAAGTTCCTGTCTTCATCTTACTATTCATGAAAGCCTTCATGGCTTCCAGCTTAATTGGCCGCCCTTGGTTTCCACACATTTCTTGGAGGTTAAGCATGATATCTGCAGTTGTGGACATGAAATGATGTTGCTGCTGCAACACATTGGTTATAAAGGCCAACATGTACCAACGTGCTAACTTATCCTTCCTATTCCATGTTGAATATGCTTTTGTCTTCACTTTAGAGGACTTTTCAGAATTGATGCAAGTGAGCTCATGAACAACATTTTTTTTAAAATACGGAAAAATGATAAAAAAAACTCAATTATTACATGCATAATCAAATTTTAGTATACATTTTAACATGAAAATAAGAACTTAAAAATAAACATGTAATGTACGCAACAATATCCTAACTCTCATAAACATATGCACGCTTAGGTAGAACGCACACTTAAAAGTAAGGTAGAATAGTCTAACAAAATTAATACCTAGTAATCCTGCTAATCCTATATTTATACCTAGAAATTAACTAACGTTAAGATTTGGACTCTCGAGATAAGTAATAAGACCTACTTAGGCATGATATTACATAAACGAGTCAAGCAGATACCATTATTTCACCCTCAGACTTGTGACAAGTGGATAATTTATGCTTAGGTAGGTTGTTCCCAGTTATTCACTTATCAAGGTTGCAAAGACCATAATTGTAATACCTAATCCTTCATATACACTTCCTTCTAGAGATTCCAAGATTGAAGTCGAGATACCCGAACACCTTACTATGATCCAATAATGGAGACAGTGAGTTTTCATTAGGAAACTAGCCCATATAATCTTTAACAATGCATTCTAATTAGTCAAACATGCTCAATAAGTATTTTATTTAAGTTATAAATTTTTTACCAAAATCCTACTAATCTCATAATTTAATTAATCACCAATAAAATATCTAGCAAGATTATTAAAATTAAAAATTGCAATTTAAATAAACTAAATAACATGCTTCTAGGGTTAGCTATTTTATGCCACTAATAGATTATGCTTAATTTTATCTTCTTTTTGCAATCATATACGCGTATCTTTTTAGAAATCTAAAGCTACATGGTATGTAAAGGTGTGTGCATAAAATAAAACTATCTAATTTTTCTGGGTATAAAACATAATAAACAAAAATAGCACAACTTGCCACCATCGGCCTCACTACCGTTCACTGTTAACCATCACCATTGCCACCGCCAACCGCTTATAGCTGCAGTAGCAGCTATTGCCGCCACCACAAGGTTGAAGTGTTGGTGCTATGGCCTTGCACTCACTAGACACGCATCGGCGTCCTTGCACAATGCAACCACATGTAACGTCGACGCATTATCTCGTTCGTTCTTCGATCTCCTCTTTTACATCAATTAGATCTCCACTCCGTTCAACTAATTACATTATAAAAATAACTTCTCGAGAAAATTTTATAAGAATCTATAAAAATTAAATATGAACTTATAAGGAACAAATCCCTTCATAAATTATGTTGTAATTACAAAACAAATAGGAATATGCACGTAAAATCTAAACGGTAATGCAAGGGAGATATCCTTAAAAAATGAGTTAGGGTTCAACAAATACAATTATCCATAGGGTATTCCTTTTAATAATAAACATCTGATAAATAGATTTAGATGAGTTTTGATACCAATGAAGCGATTGGCGCATCAGAAAACTATCTCAATCCTATATTTTTCCTTTAAACAATCTAATCTATGTTAGAACGAATATAGAAATCATAAACTTGATGCATGAACCCAAAAAGTTAAAACCCTTACCTCATAATTTTATTCTTGATCTATGGGCGAACTATATCCTCGGTCTACGCATTAAACTATGGACACCGTGAGAAGCCGCCCTAGTCCAAGCCGTTGTCGACCATCATGTAAGTTAGTGAACCACATTCAATACCATGAACCACCATGAATCGGTAGCTCATGATCTCCCATGCTATTCCTCAGAGAGTCAACCCAGTAGGGCACTTGAAGAAAAAAGCCATTATTATTCCTCTCTAATTTCACCTCTAGGATTTTCTCCTCTCACTAATGGTTCCACGACCTAATCTACGAGAGAATCCTCCTATTTGTAGTGAAATTCAACAATCACACTAATAACTGACTCTAATTAAATTAATTAAACTAAAAATTTTCATCACTAAAATTAGGACCGACTTGGTTGACTACTAGGTATCAAAGTTATTTTTATTTATTACTGTTATGATAATAATTATAACCCATAGGTTATCCCATAGGCCATAAAGATAAAAATACTCATGGCTAAAATAAGTAATAAAATTTACAGACTAAACCGATGATCGAATTCATTAATTATTAATTATAATATTTTAATTCAACTCCATTAGTATTTTTTATTACTTGATATAACAATGATCGACATACATAATCTAGGTGTGTATGATCAGATAAAGTATTATCTAACCAATATATACACATATTGTTCCATTAGTTCCAAACTTGTTCTATTAATCAAACATGATAATTTGCGTACTTGATGCCTAAAGTAATATTATCAAATCTCTAACAATCTATTAGAGATACTAACCACTTAGTTTTTATGATCATATAAATTGATTATGTTAAGGGTACTTTGTCAGTTAAAAGTGTCTATGAACTCTACAATTGGGAATCTATGCATCTTCACTATCAAACAATTTAGTCATCCAACCTTTAGATATATTGAATCGTAGAATCTCAACTATAGTAGATCAAAGTAACTGAAATATTAACTATGAATTTATAAATAACTCGAGATTAAGAGCATTCATAATATAATAGCAATGAGTTTTAATAGTTCATTCAATGCATTCCATATGCATGAGCACATGAACCAGGTACTCTACCTAGTGATCAAAGTAAGTCACTTTACATAATAGAGTTAATGTACTACAAGCTATACTGAGAAAGTGCAGCTTCACTAGGGTCTAGATAGTAATTGTTTCAAGTCATAAAAAACTATTGGTTAAATACATTGTTCTCTTGAGCTAAACTGCATAGAACTCATAAACCAAGTATTATGATGCTTGTGAATATTTTAAGAGAATGTATTGCACATAATATGATAATAAACTATATATTATTAATCAAGATTAAATCTCAGAGATGTGTTCACTGATTTAGGGGTTGGTCTCTTCTAGAGTCTTTGCGTTCTTCTCATCCGACGCTTATTTTTAAGATTGAGGGAATGGTAGTGAATTCTAATACAGACATATTGATTTGGACATTTTTATTAGATGGTGTTGTCTCTTGTGCGACTGTCTATGCTTCTCTTTCTGAGAGAGGGGGGGGGGGGTTATGTTAGTTGGGGTAAGTAGATTTGAATGCCTTTTATTCCATTCATCTCAGTTTGTCCTAACTTGGCGCATATTCCATGAGAAACTCCTACTGATTCTCTGTTACGTGCTCGTGATTTTATTTTTCTTTCTCATTATCACCTTTGTTTTACAATTGAGAAAGATTTTCGTAATCTATTCATTAAGCATCTTTTTGTTTGAGTGAGATGCATATCAAAAGCTTTTTGGCATGATATTAGACTCGATAATAATTTTTTGCATCTTTGGCCGAAGGTGATGGAAAAATCTTTTAGCAGGAATAGAAGGCTCTCTAGTAGAACTCAATTATTATTATATTCTAGGTGATGTGGTCTCTTCGTAACCAAGATATACTTGAGGGTAGACATCCTATGTCTACCGAGGATCTTTCCTTAGTTTAGCGTTCTGTTCGTGAGGCCAACTCGATCAAACTTGCATAGTTCAGAATTTATAGATGAGCTTATAACTCTTTATCATTTCATGTTCCAAGACGTCCTTCCAAAGCTCATCATATCCTAGAAGTTACTTATCATCCTCCCCTATCATGGTATATTAAAGGTTAACATGGACGGAGCAACTTTCGGGAACACTGGCCTTTCTGGTTGTGATGCACTTTTAGTACTTTTAGTGGTTTTGTTAAGGGTTATTTTGTTAGTTACCTCGGCCTCTATTTCTCTTTTGAGGCTACGTTAACTGATGTCGTCCATGTGATTTTATATGCTTGGAAATTTGGCTAGAGACATAAGTGGTTTACGTGTGTTTTTTTTTAATTATTAACTAGCCATTCTGCGTTCTAGGTCTCGTAAGGTCCATTAGCGTTGGCGCCTTGCTTGGGAGGGTGTTTGAATTTAATATATCAAATGGACTTTGTTGTTAGATACATTTATCGAGAGGGTAAGTAGGTCACTGATTATTGGGCATCTAGAGCCCCTAGATAGTTACTCCTACATGGTGGTGGATTGTTTCATCCTTTTGCTATTCTTTTACTATCGACGTTGTTCGTAACAAACGTTCTTTTAGGTTCTGCTGATTTTTTACGTCCCTTTTTGTTGACTCTTTTTATTAATTTTTTACAATAATATTGGTTTGGAATAGATGATGAGCGCAATACAGAAGTGACAATCTTGCTGAGATGTTTTAGTGCATTTACTGATTCTTTTTACCAATGACCATTGAATTAAAAGTCCAAATTATTCAAATTTTTAGAAAATAATCATTCATAACGTAACAGACACTAATGAGTTAGATTTTATCCCTGAAAAATTCCTAATGTTGCTAATGTTTGGGATTATGCTCTCAAATCATGTGAATTGACATTTTAATATGAAATTTAATCGAATTACATTTTTCTTATAATTATTGTTTTAAATTATTGTTGAATAATTTATATAAATATCTAAAATTTTCATATTCATTAATGAGACTATGATCTTCTATTAGTACGAGATGATTAAGATCATAGATAATGAATAAAAATGTCAGCAACATATTAAAGTATGTAATATTTAATATATGGTTGATAATACGATTCACTAAGCATTATGAATGCATATGATCTAAATCCGGATCATTTATGTGGCTAGACATATTCGTGAATGTACTTTTTATAATAAGATTATATATGACAGGATATATGTGAATTAATATCTTTATTAACGTACCGTTTATCATAAAAATTTAATACACATCAATCTGATGATTATATGTAGATCAGTCTGAATCATGAGTAGTCATGAACTCCTATACATGTCTAATGGATCTTTTGATTCACTCGTTAAGGTTTGCTTGTAAAAAATGCTAGTGACTTTTGTTTTGGAGATTCAGTGATATAGATGGCTGGGAATATGATCTTACAAGATTTGAAATCTAATCTTTCCTAACGGATCGTATATCAGTTCTCTTAAGTGTTAGTTATAGAACTAAATGATTATTGATCTCAAATTTATAATACAATTATAAATTAGTCATTCACTAGTGAATTAATGGTACTTAAGTATCAAGAGTTCATTTGAAGTGTAAAATAGTAATTTTGACCAGCTCTAATTTACGAACCAATAATTAGAGAACAAAATTACGTAAAATGATTACTTCAATGGACTACACGAGAATACTCTTTAAATACATTCTATAATATTTAAGAGTGCAATTCCATATTTATAGTGAGTAAAAATGGAATTAATAAATAAGATTATTTAATTAAAGAGTTGAATTAATAATCTAGTTTATTGAAACTTAAGATTACAGTTTCATGGTCCTCAAGTCACCTCTGTATTATATAGCCTATGGTATATATATTTCAAGACATGAGAAAATGTCTGACTTGTAAAAAAAAATTTTATTCTANTTTTTTAATTTTCGATAAGTGAGACATAATATCTAATTTGTAAAATTAGATAATTATAAATTGTTATTAGATAATAATTTGAATCAATTAAATCTGTACTAACAGATAAGTTAGTTGATAGAGATAATCCAATATATTAATTTTGAATTAACTGATATCTAGATATATATTTACTTAAAATAAATATTTAATTCGTAGTGATTATCACGTGTCAATCACTGATTGAGAATCAGAGATTAACATGAACTATTGTAGTGCCACGTGACATTACAATAGTGGGGGTGCAATATTGTAGTGTCGTGGTACACAGTGCCGTGAGGCACTGTGATAGCTCACGACGAGTACAGTGACGTGTGGCATTGCAGTTGTGCAAAAACTTACAGTGGGTCCCATTGCAATTGTAATTTTAAAATTAAATATTATTTTTAGTACATCCCTAAAAATCTAATATGACATTATTTAGAAAGTATATGGATATTATTATTCTATTGTCCTGAGTGTTGAAAGAGAGTGAAGAACACAATTGTTATTAGGGTGAATTTTCTTTGTGATTAAAAAGTTAATCAAAAAGTTATGTGAGAATAATCATCGTATTCTCTCAAAGGATTGTCTCACAACAATTTATCATTCTTAATAAATCTCTAGATCTCATGTGTTAAGTACATCTAGAGATATAATTTTTTTTTTGATTATTCTACGTGCTCACACATGTGCAAGTGCGTTTGAGGATTGACTTGAAATATCTTGGTGTGGATCTCGAAGTCCGTTGTTCATGGAAACGCATAATCGTTGGTTTGCAAGGACGCTCAATATAGACTACAAGAGGTATATGATTCCTATCCATGTATGTCTAAGATTTAATGTATAAATATAATAATAGATTCTGATTGAAAAAAGTTTTTCAATAAAAGTTTTTATTTTGGAAACCGTTGTATCGCCCTTGTTTTAATTTTATCAAAAAATATACGATTCATTTTCAATAAATTTTTAAAAGCCACCACACCTCCGCCGCGAGTGAGCCGCATTTTACAACAACTAACTGTATCTTAATCCCGTTGTTGCATGTCAGCACGAACTAAACAAAAATGCTAAAATGTAAAAATACCCCTAAAATTTTTTTATATTTTTATACCGTTGTAGTTTGAGAAACTATAAAATATACCTTTGTAAAGGATTTTCCTCCACACTTAACGGAGTATTGTTAATGATTAGCGAGAAATGACAAGAGTTTAGAGAGTGAGAGAGAGAGAGAGAGAGAGAGAGAGAGAGAGAGAGTAGTCAATCCACTGAGTAATGTTTTTTTAGTTATATTCAAGATTGGATTCACTTTCATTACCCAAGTCTCCATAGGCCACTGAGTGTAAATAGAATAACAATCTTGTCAATAAAATGGTAAAAGGAGGGGAATGGTCACCCTCTCCCCTATAGAGAGGGGGATGATCCCCTTCTCTCCTATATTTTTGGAGATTTTATTACACCTATAGGATCTCACTCATACTCGTTGGATCTTTTGTCAGGTGTGAGACCCTTCATTCCATCCATTCCTTTCAACTTCTGATCCCTTAGCTTTCAATCACCAAATCAGTCTAAACCATGTGGTCTTTTCTCGTGACTTAAATCTCCTCCTTCTCATTCTTACATTGGGGATCTCCTCCCTGCTTCTCAGTTGACCTTTTCCGTCCATGTGGGATAGTGTAGGTTTTATACCTATTTATTTACCCCCGTTACATTCAATGAATTTCAACTCCTTGATGTGTAATGAATGAACTCTGCACTTGTCTTGATAGGGGACTGGAAGCTTCATCCTTTTTCATATTTTACTCCTGCAAAAATCAATAACGCACAGAAAAAATAGGTACATTAAATTATAAAAACATAGACCATCATTGCCTTTTCTGATGAGTTTCTTGGGATCATCATTTTGTCACTCGTCTGCGTCCTTCATCCTTCCCGTACTCGGTTCTCGGTGCAAATCTTTCAATATCAGAACACGCTCTTAGTTATTACGTGTGTCACTTTGCCCCTCTGCTCTCGGGTGGTGCGAGTTTTCAAGACACGCCTCCTTCTCTTTCCAACTGTCATTTCGACATTTGCCCGCTGAGGATGATGGCTGACATTGTCATTTTAAATGTCCGTCCTTATGTGCCTATTACACCCCACATCTTTTCTTTTTCAAATTTGATTTCATTTTACTTTTCTTTCAAATTTGCAAATTGAATTTCATTTCTTTTTCACGTCCGTAGAGTCTTTTTAAAGTCTTTGACTTCCTCATTTCGCTTCTGTGCACACTCCGTCCCGTGTAAGTCCCATTTTCCCTCCATTTTGCCCCCTTTTTCTAGTGTTTTCTTCTTCTTGGGGGTTCTTCGTAAATTATAGGAGAGACAAATTTTAAGGTCACTATTCTATTGGTTAGGAAGTGAGATGAGTTTAAACACTATATGGACCGTCATAAAGATGCCTTCCCCTCAGATGCTGTTTGCAAGTTTGGGGATGAGATACCTAAGTGTTTCCCCTAAAATCCCCTGTATCAAATCACCCTGGCCCTTATGTATATAGCTTTAGGATGAAAACTCCCATTGCCCCCCTCTTTCAAGAAAATTTAGGCATTTTGTTCCACGCCCCCTCCCAATACACTCCTAACAAATACGAAATTATTTTAGGGATAGAAGCCTTAAACAGGAAGCATAACCTCAACGTAGGTGTAGAGAAAATTCGTATTGTGTACATTGTTAAGAAGTGCCGCACATCATACTAATTGCCTCCCCATGCTAGTGGGAAACGGAGAGGTTTAGTCACTGATCTCCCGATGGGAAGATTGTGAAGATGGAACCCTCCTGATTGTCTTGAACAAGGGCAGTGATGGCCGTTGGATTGTCCCCAGGATTTGGGGATCTTTTAGTAAGTAGTCGGAGCTCCAGTCTCTCTATTCCCTTTCTCTTTTCTCTTTTCTCTCTCTTTTTTTACTGACCCTTTCCTTTTTTGTGCAGACAAGAAGTTAAACAAAAGGTATTTCGTCACCAAAGACATATTCGCACGACTCTCTTCAACTGGCCAAAACGCGAGTAGAGAGATCTCCTCGATCCAAGGAGGCAAATCAACGTTGCCTACGCCCATGTTCCTGTAGCAGAGACCACTACTCCTTCTTCCACTTCAGAGATTCCTTGGGCCATCCGCGTTCTTGATTTCCACCACATCATGGTATCCACTTCTTTGAGGACTTTCGAGTCTGAGTGCGAGGAAGAGGAAAAAGATGAAGAAGAGAGAGAACATGAAGCAGAGCAGAAAGAAGCTGAAGATCAAGATGTGTTATTCAGCTTTGCTCACGATTAGTTGGAGACATCGAAGCACCTCCAAAGAAACTTATGGAGAACTGTTGGTGGGGAGAGGAAATCCGCCTGAGAATGGAAGCCGTTAACACCCCCGGTAGCGTCCCAGATGCTGCTGCACCACCAACTCCTGCTCTAGTTCTTGCTGCTGTTCCACCCTTCATCACAAAAAGAGTTATGTCCCCCTCCTCTCCCATCTTCTTAGAGGGAAACTCCTCTATCTATTGATTCTTAGTGGATGCCCAAGGAGATTAACGTCTGGAGATGGCGTCGGTTATACGGCGATTCCACCCATTCCTGCTTCTGTCAGCTTCTTGAAAGATCCCAGTTCTTTGCACATGATCGTGAAGGCGATCAAGTCTGCTGTGGACACGGATTCCCTCTGCCAGATGTCTGTTAATGACAAGATCGTCGGCCTTAGTCATAGTCTAATTCATGTAACTTTTTACTTTCTTTGATTTCATCTCTTTGCTCTTCCCTTTATTCTTTCTCGTGTACTAACACTTGGAGGTTTTTGCAGACTGTGACTTATCACAATGGGCTCTTAGAGGACATTTAGTCCGTGGAGTTTGAGATGGCGAGATTCAGGATGAAAATGTAGGAGATCAAGTCTTACGGCGCCGTTCTTGCTGAACGAGATCATCTAGGGAAGTGGAGGCTGAGCTTTGAGGGGTCGTCACCTGTATCACTGAAGAGTTGGACGCCGATGCGGTTGAGTGGGTGAGTTTGGAAGAGTCTCTATGGGAGTCAGAGAGGACTACTAAGATCACCAAGGATAACTTGTCCGTCATCGAAGGGAAGATGGCCGAGGCAGAAGAGAACTTGTCATCTGCATTGGCTACTTTGGCTAAGGTTGGTGAGTGGGAAATTGAACTTAAGGCTGAGTACCAGGTCATCGTTGATTGGGCTGAGGGTATGGCCTATAGTGCGGGTTACCGTGACGCCAAATCCGACAAGGTTCCTAGGGGTGTTCAACGATCGGCCTGGTCAGATTATTAGAGGAAAACAAGACTAGACCGAAAATCACGGTCCTCTTATATGGAAGACCAAACCGACCATAAATTTGGAAAAAATTCAGACCGACCAGACCGAGAATCAACGGTCTGTTCAGACGGACTTAACGGACTAAATACTTGTTTTACAATAAATATATTATTTAACAATAAAGAAAATTTTGACTAGTAGTTTCCCATATCCAAACTTTAAAGTACTAATATCCAACATTTAAAAACATATAAAGTTCAAAGCACTAATATCTGACATTCAAACATATTCAAACTCTAAAATACAAATAATAACATATGTGTGTGTGTCTATTTTGTTAGTCTGGTTCTAGGAATAAGTTTTTTTATTAAGCAGCCAATCTTGTGTCATCTTCTAATCATGCCAAACTTCAGAAACATTTGTGTTGAATAAATACATATTGATTATTGTTTCTCAAATTAGACAAAAAAATTTATAATTCTAATAAATTGCACCACTGTAAATTGGTCATAGAATTAGCTTCTGGATTGATTTTTGGTGTGGGGATAAGAATAATAAGATTTTTTTCTCGAGTAATCACCAGATTAATAGAGGCTTTGGGGCTCATCCATTGAGGTTTTCAATGTAGGGTTTGAGTGGGAGATTTCTTTCTTTAGGAACTTAAAGGCTTATGAATTGGTAACTTGGTTGTTGTGAATAGCTTTTCTCCCTTATTTACAATGCTAAGCAGGGAAGAAATGACCAGATCTGTTTGGTCTGATCTTCTTCAAAGGTGTTATCGATGAAAATTCCTTTTCACAACTTTATCTGGTCATAAAAGCAGTTATTCAAAGAGAGCTCCACAACATACGAACAATAGAGTTGGAAAAAGAACAGAGCAACTGAAAAGAACAGAGAACCATCGATCTTACCTGGTCGAAGAATGAGGCGTCTGGCGTCATGAGAGGGAGATGGAAAGGAGGCGTCGTCAGCTGAGGGATAGGGAAATGGACTGAGCTGAGGGAGAGGTGAGAGGAGGCAAAAGGGACTGACCACCAAGGCGAGGGACTGAGTTGAGGGAGAGGGAGAGGCGAGAGGAGGCGAAAGGTCTGAGCTAAAGGAGAGGGACTGAGTTGAGGGAGATAGAGAGGCGAGAGGTCTGAGCTAAGGGAGAGGGAGAGGTGAGACTTCACTTAACCTAAAAAAGAAAACCCTAATATATATACACACGGTTGGTGTGGTAGGATCGGTCTAGAACTAACAAAAATTCTAGACTGGTCTGAAATTTTGGTCCTATCTTAAAAGAGGATTGAACCGACCATTAACAAGAAAAAAATCGTCCAGACTGATTAATTTTGATTCAGACCAGTTCAGATTAAACGGTTTGCACAGTTTTTGAACACCCCTAAAGGCTCCCGCATACCTCTAGTTGACCTTCCTGATGACCCTGTCGATCCTGAACCGACCATTCATGTTCTCGCTTCTGACCCTCTTACGGAGGCTACTCCTAAAGAGGAGTCTTAGTTTAGTTTTCTTGCATTTTACTTTTCCATGTACTTTTTCCTTTTCATGTACGTTTGCTTGTATTTTTCTGAAGTTTAATGAGAAGATCTTTCATGTTTCACTGTTTCTTCTATTAGCTTTCCTTTTTTCAATACTCAAATGATCTCCTGCTTCTGCTTTCTTTTGTCCTTTTCTCAAACACTTGGCAAAAATTCAAAAAAATATTTTCGCAAGTGGTTCCTTTTTTCAAACAATTAGTAAAATCTTTTCTTATTTCTATAGTTACCTGTTTTACCCGTATTCGTCCCATTTTTTCCGTCTTCTTTGAAGAGTAGAATTTACTTTGGTTGACGTAATAGAGCGGGCCAGTTCCCGTTTAGTCAAGCCGTCTATTTTCATG
The DNA here is from genome assembly GCA_003255025.1 of Datisca glomerata. Classification (NCBI taxonomy): domain Eukaryota; kingdom Viridiplantae; phylum Streptophyta; class Magnoliopsida; order Cucurbitales; family Datiscaceae; genus Datisca; species Datisca glomerata. The sequence goes on from QANY01004652.1 coordinate 533,546, forward strand.
GCTTTTTGGTTTTTCCGTTCTGTTTGTTCCACTTTTTTCGTCTTTCTTTAGAAGATGTTTTTTTGGCTTTCAGGAGTAGGACCTATGGAATGCCCTTTTCAAGGACTTATGCCCTGAGTTCCTTTTGGGAGTAGGATTTACGAGTTGCTCCTCCAAAGGACTTTATGTCATTATTTTCTTTTGAGAGTAGGACTTATGAATTGCCTCTCCCAAGAACTATATGCCCTTATTTCCCTTTGAGAATAGTACTTATGAACTGCCACTTCCAAGAAATTTATGCCCTTATTTTCTTATAAGAGTAGGACTTATAAACTACCCCTCCCAAGGGATTTATGCCCTTATTTCAGTTGTAGTTTTTAGCGTAATGGAGATAGTTGACACCGAGAATTTTTACATGGAAAACTCTTACGGGAAAAAAACACCAAGGGAAAAGTGTTCACTATAGTGATAGTTACACTTTTAAACAAAGTATTTTTTTAAGTGGCCGCATTCCAGGGCTTTGGTAGATCTGTTCCCTCATCTGTTTTCAAATGATAGTAGCTGCTTCTCCCTATTCCACAAATGATATATGGCACTTCCCATATTGACCGAAGCTTTCTCTCTGTCTAGAAGATGTTTTTAGAACCAGGTCTCTCTTCTCGAGTTCTCATTTTTGTACCTTTTTCAGAAGTAGGATTTCCTCTTCTTGTGGTAATGGGCCATCCGGATCAAGGCTGCTTCTCATCCTTCTTCCAGTTTATCAAGGCTATTTCTGAGGATTTCTTCATTTTCTATTTGTTCAATCTAGATCTCATAGTCGGGCTTTCGATTTCAACACGAATCACTTCTTCCACTTCATATGCTAGAGCGAATGGTGTTTCACCCATTGTTTCTCTAGGAGTTGTTTTATATGCCCAAAGTACGGTTGGCGATTCTTCCACCCACTTTCCTTTGGCTGACTCTAGTCGTTTCTTTAAATTGTCAAGCATAATTTAGTTTGACCTCTCAGCTTATCCGTTTCCTTGTGAATAGTAGGGTGTGGAGAATCGGTTGATGATTTTCAAGTCTTCGCAAAAGGTTTCACCATGTTTCCAGTGAACTGGAGTCCGTTATCAGATTAAGAGGACCCGAGGAATTTCGTATCGGCATATTATGTTCTTCGACATAAACCTTTTAACCTTCTCTTAACGAATTCTGGCGAAGGCTTCAACATCAATCTATTTGGTGAAGTAATCTGTTGCGACCAATAAGAAGCGTTTCTGAGCGGGTGCCATGGGAAGTGGTCGAACAATGTCTACGGCTGACTATGTGAACGACCAATGACTCGTTATGGTTTTGAGCTCGCCAGGGGACATCTTGATCACGGGTGTAAAGCAATGACACCTATCACATTTCTTTGCATACAATTTAGCGTCTTTGTGCATCTTCAACCAGTAGTACCCTTCGTTCCTCACTTTATGCGCTAAGGATATGCCCCTAGTATGATCTTCACATGCCCCTTTGTGAATATCTACTAACATATATTAGGCTTCCATCTCCCACAGACACTTTAGGTATGACCTGTAAATGATTTCTTATACATCGTTTCCCAGTTCTTCGCTAAGCTGCATCATGCTAACCACCATCGGCAACGCCCATGCCATCATGTTTGGAGGGTGGTTGGAGGCAGTAGAAAGAGAGAGTGTGTAGAGAGAGATAGAGAGATGACTCTAATACGAAGAGTTTCTTCGAGTCTCCCAGAAGTTTTGGGCATTGCAAGCAGGTCCTTCAATTCATTGAAGTTTCCAGGAGAGTCCCTGGAATCTTCATCCTCTTCCAATCTCACCCATGGAATTCAGGTCTTCCATTGCCCCGTACGTCCTCTCTCTTGATCCCTCTACGTCTTTCATTTTTCTGTAGAAATTTTCATATCTGCATCTGAGAAAAAAAACGTGAATTTTCTTACTGCGATTGCTATCCACTGCTTGGTAGACAGGCTTCTGAAATGGGAATTGAATTGGTTTTATGATAGGATGCGGTAGGTATTGTTGCCAAGCTATCGGATTGTATTGCTTCTAGAGGGGGTAACATACTCGGGGCCGATGTTTTCATCCCCCAAAACAAGCATGTCTTCTATTCCAGGAGGTATTATTTTCTTGTACTGCTTTATTAGTTCCATCTAATTTGAAAAAGAAAATTCCCTTATGTTATGTCTCGATGGAAATTTTAATTATCTGTTCTATAGCTTCCATAGTTCGCGAGCTGTATGTTTGATAAATTTTACAGGTGCCCAACTTGGTTGCGTGCGAAACTATATATTGCATTCTAGAAACTTTAATTCAATGTTAAGTGCTAGATTAGACTATATTTTAGCCAATTATTTGTCAGTAGATCGTAATGAGTTGAAATTTCAGCTGTTTTATTTCGAATGAACAATTATGTAGTTCAATGTCATAGAGATCCAGAGGACCAGTACTTAGTGGAAACACATTTTACGTTTTGCTCTCAAATAGTTAAGAGTTGAAAATGAGTTCTAAGGAACAAATGAGGGGGGCTACCTATTTATAGCCAAGTAAAGTGGAGTTCACCATGAATCAACTACTTACCTGAACTATTTTATTCTACAAAAGTGAAAACATTTTATATTTTTATTTTTGCCCACTTTTGACTAAGAATAGTAAAAACATGAATAGTTGTCTAATTATTGGACAACTAGTACAATTATTACAGAATAAGAGAAAATGTAAAAATTTCTTGATAATCATTATCTCGGTCTTCATGTCTTCATAATTTCTTTGTCATGATTGTTGTTGTTGAAATGTTATTGAGACTATTGCACATTGGATTCCTTGATATTTTCTATCTTGGATTCTTCTGCTTTGATTGTTGATTTTGGAGAAATCATAATTACTATCTACAAAAGTCATTATGACTAGTGCTATTGATAATTGCTTGCCTTGAAGATCATTATGATTGTTGCATTGTGCTGAGGTGTCACCATAATACATCTTCAAATTTACCTTGATTCTTTGATTATGATTTTGTTCAAACATTGGCAATTTGTCAAGGGTGAATTCCTCGATTTATTCATTGATTGATCTGAATTTATTCATCATTATTGGTATTGATATTATCAAATGGGTCCATCAATTGTTGAAGAGTAGCCTTTCTGGATGATTAGTAACTTGACTCTTTGGATGATTTAGAGTTAGAATTGTCATTATCTTCCAAAAGGAGAAGCATTTTTTGAATTAATTTTTTCTCCAATTTGGATTTTGGCTTTGTGGCCTTTGATTTACCTTTTGAATAGGGTTCTGATTTGGTTATGGATCCATATTTGGATGGATTTGGACTAGATAGTTTGATTTGTGGATCTAGGTGAATGAGCTCATTAATTTTTAATGGAGCTTGGATAAAAGGATTTATTAGTCTCATAATGGGATGAACACTTGTAAATTCATAATTGATGGATGCAATTACTTTTTGGGTATTCAACTTATCCCACCATGTAATATAATACTCTCTGGTGAGGATTCCATTTTCAACCAAATATTGCCATTTCAAAACCTAAGGTATTTTATATTTTATTGAAAAATAAAGTAATTGGGGGGAAAAACTTCAATTTCTGATGGCTTGTAAATCTTTAAAAATAAATTGAAACATTATTGTAAATCAATTGGGAAAAGTTCTAAGGTAAGGCTATGAATGGACCACCATTTTAAGAACCAATTTGGAAAATTAATTTTGAAATAATTGTTATCAAAATTTAAAACCCAAAAGTGAGAAAAACACTATTTTGATGTAAGAAAATCATGTGCCATGCATCAACATAGTCAAAATAATTATATTATTTTTTATTTAAAAGTATTTTGAAACTTGAAGGATGGATTTTCCAATCCTCCATAGTTATGATCCTAAGGATAGAAAAAGAATGGTAAATGATTCTTTCCTCAGAGTTTTTGATTGGGCTAATTTTTATGGATTCTGTTTCTAAGAGAATATCTCTGTAAAAACTGAGATTTTTGTTATTGTGTCTAGGGACATAATGAAATTTAGGAATGAAATGGGTTTTGGCTATTTATGCTAGATCTTTCAGATGAGCAAATGGAAGCTCAATATAAAAGAGATTTTCGCTTACCATTTTTTGAAAATTAAATGATGATTTCTTATATTTTGAAGGTTATTGGGCATCAAAAGATATTGACAATGGGTCAAATTGGTTGACCAAGATTGATTGGTGATTGGGCCTGATGGACCCAAGTATTGTTGATTGAGGTTGGTTTGGAGTAGAAGAATCTTGATTGATTTGGGCTTTAAGGGCGAATTGTTGAGTCGAAGACTTTTCTATTATTGAACCATTCATCATTCTTACAAGATTTCTAAAAGTGATGTTGATTCTTCTGGTTAAGGATTCTACAACATTCCTATGTCTTTTTTGAAATCTATCAGGCATGACGAAGAAAGTTCCTTCCAATATCAGAAATTATTTTATTGTTTTGTTTGGAAATTCAATTTTAAGAAGTGTTTGTCCCAAGAGGTTCACAGTTAAAATTTCTCTGTTATCATAACATATTTCATTATCTTTGTGAATCCCTATTTTACCACTTTTTCATACGACTGAATAGTTCATTTATCAATGTATACCTGGTGCTCTGCTGCTGCACCTTCTTGGCGAGGAGCTTGTCTTCACGGAGAATTCCTTCCTTAAGATAGTGGATTATGTTGTATGTCAACTGAGTTCTCCTTCTACTTCGATATCACTTACCCCGTTCCACGAGAGTGAGGCTATTGGTCTCTCTAGAAATTCCACAGGAACGCTCCTCTTGTACATGAATTGCAATGATGATCCTAGATTCGCCAGCACATCAGCATGCATGTTCTCAATTCTCAATATCTGTTGGATCTGGTAGTCTTTCAACGTGCTTAAGAGGTCATTTACCCGTTGTAGGTAGTTTATCATCTTTTCATCTTTCGTTATGTATTCCCCCATGACCTGTTTCACGATTAGCATGGAATCACATAATATCTTTACATCTGTTACCTTATATTCCCATAGCATAGTCACTCCCGCTATTAGTGCTTCATACTCTACTTCATTGTTTGACGCGATGAATTCGAAGGAGATGGAATGCTCCAATGTTTCTCCAAAGGGGGTCTGTATCACCACCCATGCTCCTGCTCCTTTCTTATTTGAAACACCATCAACGTCTAATTTCCAAGGCCTGTTCTTAATTACTTCACAAGGTCCCCTTCAGACTTCTCCTTTAGTGAAGCTACAATGAATTCTGCTAGTGCCTACCCTTTGATTGAAGTTCTGGGCTCATAATGAATGTCATACTGGCTTAGCTCAATCGACCATTTTGTTATTCTCCTGTTTACATCTGGAGAGTGCAAGAGACTCTTGACATGTGAATCTGTCAACACTCTGATGCTATGTACCTGAAACTAGGGTCTCAGTTTTTGTGCAGCGGGCATAATTGGCAGGACCAACTTCTCCATCCGTTTATACCTCACCTCGGCCTTTACAAGGCTTTTACTCCTCCCTGATGAGAACTGTAAACTTTTACTTTCTTTCCTCCTCCCTGATGAGAACGGCGCTGACGACGACCGTCCAAATGACAACATATAGTAGGACAATTCACCTAGTACCACCTTAGAGACTAAAGGTGGAGTTGTCAGGTATTCCTTAATTCTGCCGAGAGTTTCTTCAAATTCCACATTCCACCCATTTGTAAAATTCTTTATCAACTTTTCGAAAGATGGTTTACATTTTTCCGTAGACCTTGAGATGAATCTGTTTAGAGCGGTCAACCTTCCCATTTACCTATGTATCTCTTTTCAGTTTCACATGGATTTCATCTCCATAATTTCCTTCACTTGGTTCGGTTTACTTCGATTCCCTGTTACGTCACCAGGTGCCTGAGGACTTTTTCCACAGCTACCCTGAACGTACACTTTTCTGAATTTAGCTTCATGGAGTTTCATCTGATAACTACAAAGGCTTCTTCAAGATCTCGAATATTGTTCTCCCATTTTTGGCTTTTGACTAGCATATCATCTACATAGACTTCCACGCTTTTCCTGATCTATTCACAGAAGACTTTGTTCACCAGTCTCTGATAGGTAGGACATGCATTTTTCAGTCCAAACGGCATAACTTTATAATAGTAAGTTACATATTCAGTAATAAAAGAAGTTTTTTTCTGATCAGGTTGGAACATTTTTACTTGATTCTATCCAGAGTACGCATCCTTGGAGCTGAGTAACTCATGTCTCGAAGTGGCATCAACCATCTGATCTATCCTTCGCAGCGGGTATTTATCTTTAGGGCAGACTTTATTCAAATTAGTGAAGTCTACACATACCACTTTCCAATTTTCTTTCGCACAAATACCACGTTGGCTAACCACTTTGGATAGTCCACTTCTCGAACAAAACCTACTGCCAAGAGTTTTCAACTTCTTCCTTGATTGCCTGATTCCGTATTGGGGCAAAGCTCATCTTCCTCTACTTTACTTGCTTCGTAGCGGAATCCATATTCTACTTATGACAGATTATTTCCCTGGGGATGCTTGGCATTTCATGTGCCGTATTTGTGAACACATCCTTGTTTTCCCCAAGAATTTCACTAACTTTTCTTTTTCACTTCTTTCGAGATGGGTACCGCCATTTTTCATATTCTAGATTCCTTCTTCCAAGCATATAAATTTCGTTTCTTCCCCTTTCTCGTACATTGGGTAATTTTCCCTGTCTCTCTATGATTATTATAAATCCACTGGTTGATTGCCTTCTGCCTTTTCCGTTGCCCTCTTCTTGACTAATTCCAGAGCAGTGATGAAGCAGATGTGGGAAGCGGCTTGATCTCCCCTTATCATTTTAACCCCTTTTGACGTTGGGTATTTTAGTACTTGGTAGAAAGTTGAAGGGACGACTTTCATTTTGAGGAGCCAGGTTCTTCCCAAGATAGTATTATATGGGGACGATGTGCAGAGTATCATGAACTCAGTCATATAGTTGAAGGGGTCTGCATTCACTGGGAGGAAAACGGTCCCCTCTATGTAGGTGATGGCTCCATTGAATCTTATCAATGGTTGTGAAGTTCGTTGCAACTCTTGTTCTCCCATTGTCAGTTTTTTTCAACATTGCCCAGTATAAAATATTCACTGCACTCTCGTCGTCCACCATGACTCTCCTTAGCAAGAAGTTTCCGACTCGTATCGAAATGACAAGAGCATTATTTTGATGACCTTCATGCTCAAAGTCTTAATCATCAAATACCAGTGGCGGATTCCCACTGACTCTTGAGGTTCTTCTAGACACTTTTCCAGCATTGGTTTTTTTTTTTTACAGTAGATATTTCTTTCATTCCTTGTTGTCCCCTCTTGTTCTCTAAGTGCAATAACCGTGTTGACAACGTGGAAGGGTTGTTTCCCATTGTCTCTCTTATCTCCCCCGTGATTGTCATTGTCTGTTTACCATTTCTGTTCTTCTTTTTTTACGAACTGTTGGAGGTACCCATCCTTGATCAACTGTTCGATGTAGCCCCTAAGCTGGAAACAATCCCTCGTGTAATGTCTGTTTCCCCTGTGAAAGGAGCAGTACTTGTTTTTATCCTTGTAGCTTAGTTCTTTTGTAAGCATGGCTAGTCTCTTGAGCCAAGGCGTGTCCTTGATCATATCCCAGACCTGGTTCACTGGTATGGTCAGTGACATGTAGACCTTATCTCTCAGATGTACCCTGTCTGAGTCATTCCTTCGATATCTCATTCTCTCCTTCTTGTCGTTTCTCCCGTCTTCTCTTTCAATTCCTTCAAACTTTTTCCTTTCATATTTTAAACTTCTTTCCCATTTTCTTGACTCCTCAGTCTTCCGTTTAACGGCCTTCAGTAGGCTTCTTTTCTCTTCCTCCAAAGTAATGTAGGCTTGGGCCCGCTGGAAGGTTTCTACCATGGACAACGACTTCATTTTAGAGAGATCTTCAAACAAGGGTGAGTTCAAGTCTAACCCCCGTCTAAAGGCTAGTTTGGGAGCTTGATCATCGTAATTCTTGACTTTTTCCATTTCACCTTAAATCAGTGTGGTGTATTCCCGTAGAGACTCCGCTCTCTTGGAGAAAATTGTCAAGAGATACTCTATGTACTCCATGACCGTCCAATAGGTAGAGTATTGTTCTAGGAAGATATAAGACATAGCACCAAAATTAGTAATCAAATGCACATGGAGGGAATGATACAATTTGAGAGTTACCCTGTCCAAGATGGTGGGGAATATCCTGCACATCAGTTTATCCTCATGTTGATATATCGTCATTACTTGTGTGAATCACCAGAGGTGGTCTACTGGGTTTGGTTTTCCTTCGTAACATTTAAATTTGGGGGCCATGAACTTTCTAGGTAGGGGTGTCGTTAGGATCTCAGGGCTTCATGGAGTACAAGTGAGGGATTCGAGGTCGGTATTTCTCGTACTTCCTAGGTTTCTCATCTCCATCATTTTTGGTCCAATAATTCCTCCACCGCCTCTTTCTTTATGATACGGGACTGGAGAGCTTCTCCCGTAGCTTCCTTCACGTGATTTTGGGATTGGACTTCTATCTCCTCCCGTTGTACGTTCCTACTGTCCTTGTTGTTCTCCTATTTTACATCTTGCTTGTTGCTCCCCAATTGGATATCTTGTTCATCCTTATTCACCCCTTGAGTGACTTCAGGTGTGTCCTTGCCAGCTCTTGCTGAAGCGTGTTAATCTGGTCCTGCACAGTCTACCATGCGTTGTGTAGTGCCTCCGTGTTTCACCTTTCCATTTCCTGCATTTCGTTTAGGATTGTCCGTAGCAAATCTGTCGGTGGAGTTGGTTAATACACATGATCGTCTCCATTTTTGATCATGTTGTCTTCATTCTAGGCTGCGTTTATTCTGGTTCTAGGCATATTTAGTATTTTCGGGGTGGGTTTCTCAAGTTTTTCTTTCGTCTCTCAATGGAAGCACCAAAATATAAATGATTTTTTCCTCCACGTCTAATGGAATCTTGTTAATGATTAGCAAGAAATGAGAGAGAGAGAGAGAGTAATTTTTTTTAGTTATATTCAAGATTGGATTCTTTTCGTTCATTACCCAAGCCTTTATATGTCACTGAGTGTAAATAGAAAAAAAATTTTGTCAATAAAAAAGTTATGAGGAGAATGGTCACCCTCTCCTCTATAGAGAGGGGAATGATCTCCATCTCTTCTATGTTTTGAAGGTTTTAATTGCACCCATAGGATCTCACTCATACTCGTTGAATCTTTTGTCAGGTGTGGGACCCTGCACTCCATCTATTCCTTTCAACTATCTCATTCATTAGTCTTTCAATCATCAAATCAATCACAACCACGTGGTCTTTTCTCGTGACTCAAATCTCCTCATTCCCGTTCTTATGCAGGGTATCTTCTCATTGCTTCTTAGTTGACCCTTTCCGTCCACGTGGCATGGTGCAGGTTTTATGCATGTTCACCCTTCAGTGACATTTTTTTATAAAAGATAACGGAAAATCAACTCTGATTTTCGACCCTTTTCCTTCGCACCGAAAAATCTATAATTTCCCTTCATTTCCTCTATTTTCCTCCATTTTTAGATAATCTTCGCTTTTGTCCACAAGTCACTGATCCCTCAACAAAAAACAAATTGGTAAAAACAGAAGCAACTTTAGTGTCTCAACAATTAGTACCCATCATCACATTATATGTTGCTTTTACTTATTTCTTCATTAAAGTAAGTGTTTCAACTTAGAACCAAAACTCTGGTTTTTTGTTTTTCTTTTAATTTTTCTTCCAAAATTAAAAAACCACCCAAGGGAAACTTCACACACAGTAGGCAATCAATCAATCAATCACACCATCTTCTTCGCGTATTTTGGTTGTCCTCAACTACGAAATTGATGCGTTGAAAAAAATAAAAAAATAAACTATGAAATCGATGTATTTTAAGTAAGTTCCCAAATCTAAGACCCGAGTCAAAAAGTAGAAAAGAAATACAGAAAATTACACGTCATAGATAAAATATCAAAAATTGCAGGAACCTAAAGGTCAGACGAAGACTAAGACTTTTAGGAGTGGTGGGAGCGGCTCTATTTGCGTGTCTTCAAAGCGTCCTTCATTTACGACTCAACGGCTACCACAGTGACCAACGATAGTGAAGAGAAAGATTAATAAGATGATTTGGAGGAGGACGGAGAGTAAGATTTAAGTCACCATCCATTAGAGAAGTAAGGGACAACAGGTTTGCATGGAAAGCCAAAATGCTCAACTAATTAGGGGAGCAAATAAAATTTGGCCAACTACAAAGACTACAACAATGGGGGATAACAAGAACAAGATGGTCTGTTTTTCATCTTCTTCGCTAAGAGAAGAAGATGACAGAGGAGAAGAGGGTGGGTCGTCTTCTTCACGAAGAAGAGGGTGTAATTTCCCCTATGATTTTTTATCTAACTTCTGTTGACGAAAATTTGTAACGTCATTCTTAGTATTATTTTTAACAAAAAAATTCTAACGAAAAATATATTTCATAATTTCTCAGAGATTAGAAATTAAGATATATTTTATTTTACATTTTAACCTTTAACCTTAGTAGTATTAGTATTCTAAAGTAACAAACCCTGTGTTGAAATGGCCAATTATCCTAAAATAACAAACCCTGTGTTAAAATTGCCAATTTTAGGTAAAAGTATTAAGTTGTTAGTCGTCAGGATTAACAAGGAATGCAATAACATTAGAATTAGAAGAGGAAAGCAAATAACCTCCAGTAAACTCAATCTCCCTCTCTCCCTCTCTCCCTCTCTCCCTCTCTCATATGATACAAATTCTTGATTGAAAATACTTTTGAAATAGACCACTAAACAAGATAATAAATGTTAGCTCAACACATTTCCATTAACCCAGATCCAGACAGAGCCTTTGACTTCTTCTCCTTTTTCTTCTTGCTGCCATTTTTGTTAATCTTTTTCTTTGGTTTCTCATCTTTAACGGGTTGTGTACTTAGTAAATGTTGATGAATGGCCGCCAAAGGGTCCGAATGGAAAGCAGGATGGTTAAGAACTGTACTCATTTGCTGTCCTTCCTTCAATCTGCAAAAATAAAAAACACCACCACCACAGCATACATGACTTTTGTCAGAGAAAATTTGAGATTTCAGGAACACACAAAACCACGGTATTGAACAACTCACATTAGCTTTTGCCTAGATTTACAATTGACCTTTAAATCAGCGATGGGTCTTTGCTGTTTGACTTTCAGTTGAGGAAGAAACTCTGAGAGGGTAGAGAGATCATAGGCTCTCAATTTTTTCTGTCGGCTTCTGGGTTTCTTTTTCTGGAATAACACATATTGCTTCGTTAGAAAGAAGTTACTAAAACCAAAATAACCTAATTGCAAATGCCATAGCATCAAAACCGTAAAAAACGAGCTTATATAGGAACTGTTATTAACACCAGAGGCTCATGCCTAAACTAACCTCTCTTCAATATTATAACACAGACATCTATCACTGTCAAAGAACAACAGCAAAAGCAGTCTAATAAAAGATCCGCCTTATTATATGATCAAGATGCTTCTGGATTTTCATTTCCTTATTATACAAGTGATCCACCGAACATTGTCTTCCCATGTTTTAAATGTGGATCTAATTTTTATTCTTAGAAGATGTATATTCTATACTTTTAACTACCATATTAAATTGCTTGATGTAGACATCATGATCTCACCACTTTTGTACTCTTCTTAGCAGTTGGGATAAAGTTATTCAGAATCCATTCGGTACTTCGTAACAAGCTCTTTTGCATGAACACATCTTGTAACAGATTCAAGATAACCCTTCCACAAAAGAAGTATATGCATTGGAAGGTATTAGCTAACTATTTACATCTGACAAATTCCGACACTCATGCTACATAGTGTGTCTATGTAGCATAGAATTGCAACTAATCTCTTTTACACGTACAGATTTTGTAACAGATTCAAGATAATCCTTCCACAGAAGAAGTATATGTATTGGTAGGCTTTGTCTTTACATCTAAAATTAAAAAAAATTAGGCACTCATCTAGACAGAGCGGTCACAAATATCTATCCCTCTAGGCTCTAGTTGCATGATGCGTCTGAGGTTCAAATAAACTTGGGAGTTTATTTGGCTCTTACCCATATGATCAAAAGGAAAACATTGGCCAAACGACCTCAAATAAACTTGGAGTTTCTTTGGCTCTTACCCATATGATCAAAAGGAAAACATTGGCAAACGATCACCGTGACATACAGTCCAAACAAGCTACGGTTATGGTGCAGTAATACTGAAAGATCATCTCATCCTAGATATTTTTCTTTTAACATCGACATTGCTAGTTTGGTATTAAGTTTATATGGTTAACTTTTTCAAAGGTTACACTTCATAGTCATAATGATTCTTTGTGTTACGTTAGCGTAATTGTCACTTTTTTGAGTCCCCACACATTTTTTACCCCTTTAAGGGGCTTCTCTGGTTAGTGCAATCTTTCATCCATAAAAAGAAGTCGAATAAAAAATATAGGATTCTGACCTTAGTAATAGTCTTTTGAGCATTTAAGACAGTAATTGCTTCCCCAATCTCTGCATATTAGGAAGAAGGTGTAGATGGTCAGATTTCGACGTCTATCAGAATACAGTGAAGAACACGATAAAACTTAACAATTGCAAATACCAAATTAACCAATCTTAAGTCAAATCTAAGAATTTCAGTAACATGCATCGTGAATTTCTGAAAGAGCAGCTCCAAATTATTCATACGGTTAATTCGTTTAATTGAATTTTCTCAAATTTCACTGTTGTGAATTGGTTGCGTTGAATTTTCTCAATTTTGTGTCTTGATCGAAATTTTGCATAGGTACCTTCCAAAATCCTTCTAAGGATATTGCACCGGTGCAACATTATCACAGCAATTTCAGCGACAATTACTAATATTAAAATCAAAATTCCTCTCGGAGAACAGGACACTCACTGGCATAAAATTTGACCTTCTTTTCGTACTTGCGGTCGGCTTTCATCGAAGATTCCTGCCTCCGTTTAGTAACAAAAAAATTACAAAAGTTTAGTACGCAGCTGCTTAGAACCGGAATAAAGGCAACATGAAAACATGGCGTGCCACGGAAGCCTTACCTTGAGCTTGGTTTACCCATGACTTAAAACTTCGGGATTCCAATCACTTAATTATTTTTAAGAATACGATTAATCTTGCAGAGATATAATTCACAAATAGATTAGGGCTTTATATATGAGGAAGAAAGTAATAACCCCTGGATTCCAGAGGGAAAAAAGCCCCAAACGGGAAAGTGATCGCGTATAAAGGAGAGAGAGGGAGCTGGGAAACGCCGGCGGAGAGAAGGAAGCTGGTGGCCGCGGTAGCGAAAAAGAAGTTATGGGATTACGAGGACGGGCTGCTGAAGTGATAAGTGAGACAAAAGAAAATAATACAGAGAATTTCTCTTTTTACTTTGAGAAAATACTACTTTTCATTGAATTTAAATTTTTTATATTAAACTTGGTGTCTCTAAACTATAATCTAACAAAAAAATTGATTACATTATTATCCAACAAGTGTTAATTGTAAGTAAATAAAATCAAGATATTCGTTAAATATCGTACTCTCAGATCATAAATTGAGATTTGATAAAATATATTAAAAATTGACATAAAATCATGATACTCATGAAATATCCTACTCTCATATTATAAATTGATATTTAATAAAAAATATTAAAAAATATGATTTAATTATCAAATATCAATTCGTAACGTAAGGGAGTACGAATTGATATTTGGTCGTCCGAATTTAGTTTTTAGATTTTATGAGGTTCCATCAAGCAGAATTTCTAAAAAAATTATGATAGACCAATAAAAAATCAGAAACGGCTTTTTGACCCCTGTTCTTTTAATGAGATTCGGTATTTTTCTAAGGGGAAATATAAGGCTGCCCCTTGTTTGATAGGTTTTATATAGATCTATGTTGTATGCTTCAATTCGATCGATTAGTAAACAATTTCGTAATCAAACTAAATTCATCAGATTCCTAAAATACCTAATCGATTTGGTGTGATAATTAAAAATGAAGAATCAAATGTAACCAAAGTAATCAATTTGTTTCGATTACTTATAATTGCTTCAGCTGCAGAATTGTCAAATAGATTTAAACAGACACTGGTTGAAATCTCAAATAACATCTTAAAGAATGAAAGAATTCTAGAAATCCATTGAAATGAACTGAAATCTCAATTATATATGTATTTCCAAAACAGAGGCAGACAAACTGAACAAAAGAAGCAGAAACATAGAGCGACGAAATTAATAGATCTAAGTTCTATTTCCAAACAATCAAAATAGAATCAAACAATCGAAACGCTTTCTAAGTTCTAAGTTTTAATTTCAAACATCATCAAAGAGATCTAAATAAAGAGAGACAAAAATTAACAAATCTAGGTTTTATTTTCAAACAATCGAAATAAAATCAAACAATCAAAGCTTTTTTAAGTTTGAAACCTTAAATTACATTCAAAGAGACAGAGAGAGGAACGAGCTCGAGCTTGAGCTGAGAGAGAGTGCTTTGATGGAGACGATGGAAGCTTCAAGTTGGGGAAACTGATAATGGGAGACGAGGGAGATGACGGCGAACTGGCGAGCGAGAGAGAGAAGAGAGCCAGAGAGGAGAGTTGCGAGGGAGATAGAGGGGTTTGGAACTTTTGCCTTTTTTTCTTTCTATTTTTGATTTAATAATTTCGGTCTAAATGTCTGATGTTTTAATTAATATATATTAAAAAACTCGTTGTAATCAATTTGAATCGATTACAGGTTTATTATAAAATATAACCGAATAAAAATTTCAGCTATGTAATTTAATTGAACCAATTACAATTATTAAAATAAAAGCACCGACGGTTCACAAAAAATCTACACACCCCTAACTCAATTCAAGATTCTTCTAATTGTTTATCACTTCTAGTTTTTGTCATTTCCCTAATTTTGTCCTACTGGGCTCCAAAAAAATGTTTTTAACTTTAATTTTACGTTTAACCTGAGCATGCAAGAGATGTCTACGTCTGACCTGCACTCAAAAACAAGATACGAAAATACGAGTTCTTTAATGCTTCAACTATGAAGGCTTGTGATTATGATAAGAAAATGACAATAAAAACAAAGTGGAAATAAAAACATTGTTATATAAAATAACACTAATCTATACTATATAAAAAGTGCTGATATGTGAGAACAATTTCTGGATAATTAACACCCTTATCAATTTTTTTTTAAATTTTCTAAACTGATATCAAATTAAAATTTTCCATTATTTTAAAAAAATCTAAAAATAGTTCATACTTCAATGGCCGAAGCCAGAGGGACAAGCCCTAAAGCGAAGGACGGGAACAAGCAGAATCAAAATGTTCAATTTTACATCCTTGCGCCTACCATCTAATGGACCATGACTAAATGACCATTGCCTGAAAGGACTATCTCCCATGCGACACCCTTAACAAGGTACATCTTACGCCTATGACCGCTATAACTATATAAGAAGATACTTGAAACTGAAAGGATAAAGAAACTCATCTAATAAATTGCCAAACTACAAGTTCCATGACACATGAGTGACTCTCCTAGGTAGAAGAATATTTTTTGACGAATTCTTTAGATCTAAATAGAGTCTCGCTAACTAAAAGAGTGTTGTAGATTTATAGAAAATGAGAATAGCTTTTATTTTCTATTTTCTTAGTAAAGCTTTAACACTCTACAACTAGCATGGCAACCTTCGGAAAAAGGCCTAAAGCCCCTACTCCTTAGTTGGAGCAAGAAGTAAGGGATTAAATGCACTAGGTCTTGGATGAGAGAACAAAGTATGTAGAAGTCGTCATACTCAGGGCATTTTCTCTAGGAAAATGTGATTGTCGAAATCATCATATAACACCAACCACTAGAAGTCAAGACCAGTTGCCGATCTCTTCATGAAAGGATTGGTAAAGTACCTCCTCATTTTTTAGTTAGACACGCACATCATTTGGATTAATTAATAAATGTGGATATGAACAATTCACGAATTTAATTAATATTGATAAGCGCAAAAGTGAGTTTGCTTCGGTCTTTTCATAAACTTTTGCATTGTACTATTTCGTATTTGATTCATCATGTAAATTACATGAACTTTAATAATTAAGTTAACTTGATAGAAATTTATCCAACAAGACAACTGAAACCAAGCAAAACATGAATAACATATAGATTAGCTTTACTTTGAGAGAATAAGCAAAAAATAATTACCTGAGGTTAAAAGTTTCTGATTCTATCTAAGAAAAAATTAAGTTGCATTTAAATTTAAAAAGTAGAGATCAATAATTACCTCTCGAGCGACACTTCAATTTTTGCTAGAGCTTGAATCTTTAGTGTTTGACATCAACAAGCTATAAGCTAGAAAGACAATTTTTCTCACGTTATTAGAATGTGTGACATCATGGATATATCTCCGTCAATTTGGTTATTTCTTAAGTTTGGTTGTATCTTAATGAAGAATTTCGCTCATTTTCTAAACTAGAAAAACAAGATATATAAGAAGAAACAAGCTTCCTGAAAAACCATTCAAAGTTTATTTCAACATAAATTAATTTTATAAATATTTACCTTCATACTTTTATCTTTTCTCTCGAAGAAACTGAATGGTAGTCAAGATAATTTATTACATTATATCCTATACAATCTTTACATTAGTACAAATTTATGCATGATTAATTCTATATTTTCACTACATTTTTACTTGCTTCAATGAGCGTGCAAGGTATCTATATCTATAAAAAAAGAGTACATAGAGGTCAAAAGCCTAGATGCATACAAAGTATATGGCCAAACTACAACTAGACTACGCTTATGTTTCGTAGGGCTAGCCTAGATTTAAGGCAGCTTATGCGTGGGCCTAGAACCTCTGCTTAGAAGGAGACTGTATATTGAAAGGTCTTCTATTGGTTATGTTTTTTTAAATAAGACAATTACTTAAAGTTAAAGGCTGATATTTAGTATAAATTCTTTTTCACTTTTGGAATGTTGCTACCATCATTCTTTCTTATAAAATCTTTTTTAAATGTACAATTTATTTTCTTTAATTTTTTATGCTTATTTATTTTATCTTTTCTTTTTCATACTGTGTTTTTTTCCTTTTATTTGCTTTAAGACGACCTTCTCGAGTTCATCATTACAACCCCTCACTCCACTTTGACTTCCTCCATAGTTTTTATTTTTATTTTCCAAACCATTTATTCACTCCCTACCTCCACTTATTTAATTCTCTTGTAGGAAATTACTACTAATATCCACAAGTAAATCAGAAGAAACTCCAAAATTATACTATACAGATAATTTAAGCAAATGTTTTTTCAATATGGTATCAATATTTTTGCTGATAGTTAGTTATATTCAATTTCAGATATGTGTAGGAAAAA
Source organism: Datisca glomerata (assembly GCA_003255025.1). Classification (NCBI taxonomy): domain Eukaryota; kingdom Viridiplantae; phylum Streptophyta; class Magnoliopsida; order Cucurbitales; family Datiscaceae; genus Datisca; species Datisca glomerata. Next base: position 550,970 of record QANY01004652.1, read on the forward strand.
TCACATGAGACATTTTAAATCTTTGAACTAACTGGATTAAAAAATGACACATTATCACTTTGCTCTACATAATAAACAAAAGATGATAAATAAATCCATTCAAATTTTTAGTGTATTCTATAGTATTAAAAAATAATGAAATATTAAGTGGCAAATAACATCATGAAATAGTATATGGACCTATATTAATAGTTGTAGGTTTAAACGTAAATTCAACGGTTTAAAAATGTTCGCCTAGGGACTCAAAATCAGTTGAGCTGCCCCTGATCCCCTGTATAGTAAGTTCAACTAAATCACTCATACTTCTAAGATAAAATTGTTGTGTGCGATTTCGAGTTTGCATTTTACTTAAGTGGGTGTTTTCTTCTTCTCCCACTTACTAGTTCCAACTGTAACTATGACTCTCTCATTTTGTAACCACTTCGAACAACTTTTTTCTTTTCTACGTTGGAAACTTAATTATTTATGTATATAACTTCAGCTGCCCATATTTGCAATGTAACTACTTATGTTGACAGTCGTCTCTCACTCTGATACTTAACTGCATATTTGACTTAGTTTGTCGAATACATAGTCACCAGTTGAGTTTAACACCCGCTAAATACAAGATATATTGACCTTATATAATTGTCAATATTCATGTATTAATCACATGCGTATCAATTCAAAAATTCTAGGGCAAGTAAAAATGCACCACATGACAATGTTTTGGGTAGCTCTAAAAGTAACAATACAAAAATTAGCCTGTCCTGCACACGCCACATGTGAAGATAATGTGTCACTATAATGTCAGCAACTCCAACAAAGTATATTAATGGTGAGCGGCAAAAGAACCTCATTTGAATGTTATGTAAAGTTGAAGATGAAATTGAGAATTTTACAATTGCGATGGCTGAATTGAAATTTGAAACTACGAGAACAAACATATAATTCCCGTTATATTTTTTTTCCATAAATGAGTTAATTCTTTTTGTCAAAGATACAAATTCTACACGGAGTGGGAATCTTATGAGTGAGTTTAAGAATGTTTTTGTTCGAAAGCATCTACATGTATTAACAAACACTACTTTAAATCACATTTATTTTATAAATGTTGATGTTTGAAGTACAATTTGATATTTAAAAACACATATATGAGAAACACATATTCAAGTTCTTCTTAATGTTATTTTAATATATAAAAGTATATTTAGTAACAAGCACTCCCAAACACACCTAACAACTTGAACGAAGACGTTATGATGTTGGTGTTAGAGCTTAACTATCAAATACATATTATCAAATGAGATAAAATAAATTATCAACTCAATAATTTTATCAAAATTAAAGTGAAATGGTGAATATATATGCAAAGATCATCAAGTATAAAAGAAAAAATGCTATTTAAACACAACATATGAAATCAAATTGAAAAATGTGTATTGCACTATTATGCAAACAAAGCATCTTTTAAACAATGTTAATTCAAATTTACACAAACACCCTACAAGAAAGTCTTATATTTTCGATCCATCCCATTTTGTTCAACAGTTTAGTTTCGACGGTCGAGATTGCTAAGCTCCTCGTAGACCGAGATCACCGTCTCTTAAAAATTTCCATCTGATCCCAAAATCACAGTCCTCGTTATAAATCTGCCATCTAATCCAAAAATCAATACCCACACCCATTCACTTTTGGGTTCCGCTGCTATTGACTGTATCTGATTCGTCTCACTCCCTGATTTTGTCAAATCATCTCTAATTGATTGGCCAATTGACAAAGTATATGGGTAAGACATCTTGATTAAGATGATTAAGCATTCACATATTGACTGATTAAGCGTTCAAAACATCCTACATTTTCTGCTGTAAATTCTACGTAGGTAGAGACAGAAAAATATGAATATTATTTCTCCATACGATAATTGAAAGTTGAGAATAGAAACTATTATAATGTTCTAAATTCTATATTTGATGGGTTTGACGGGGAAGAGATATCTGAAAATTTTGAAGAACATTTTGGTACTTTCAATGTCAAAAGATGAAATCAAGTATTAATTTTTTGTTTCTTCTATTGGCTAGGATGTGCTGGAGCAATCATATGCAATGAGAGCCATTGCTTTGAAGAAGTTGAACAATTTTTGTTTTTATCAGTGTCTTTGAACAATGTGTTATTGAATGGAATGAATAAGAAACGTTTATTAATTGTATCTCAACTTGCTGCGTTTATGTGGACTCGTGTTTCTGTGGTGCCAGGTGGGCTTTTACAATGATTGTATAGCTTTTACCGACGATTGTCTTTGTCGAAAACGCTTTACTAGTTTTGAAGGTCGCCGACTCTCAAATATATTTTCCCGGCACATCTTGTTTCCATGCCCAACGAGGGACAAGAAAACTGTTGATAAAACATGACGACAATTTATCGTATTTTTTTGTTTGGTAACGACCTTCGAAAATGGGATGATTTTTCGTAGTAACAATTAAAAAGATGTACATATCATACCAAACTGACAAATTGCAAGTCTATGGCCCTCTTAGCAAAGTAGAAGAGTACTCCTCACAGTTTAAATATTTGAAACATCAGAAAAATATTTGGAACTTATGGACCACACTCACTGAAGAAGCAGTAACAGTGTCTGTGCCGAATTCCATAGCATCTTCCATACATAGCACCTTCACTCTCTGTACATATTTGGAAGCACTGGCTAGTTGATTTACATCTACCTCGAAAAAAGCGGCTTGGAATCTTACAAACTCCAGTTGCTAATTTTTCAATATTGTCAAAAGAAAAGAAAATATGCATTAACAGGCTAAAGAGTGTACTAAGACAATTACAAGGGACATTAAGAAAAAAATCTAAGCAATCAATCTAGGAATTAATTCACCAATGCAATTGTTTACAAAGTGGGTTAGTTAGTTTCAATTTGATCAGTTACCCATTAGAGGGAAACCAAAAGAAAATTTTGAAATATTCTGAAAAAGTTTATCATATAGCAAGTGTAAACTAACTTACCCACGTTTAAAAGGAGGAAGAGCATGAGGAAGAAGGCAAAGAAATTAATGAACTTATAACTCATAGCCATATTGAGAGATGGCTGATGAGCTAAGTATGTTGAGCTTCTTAACGTCTCTTCATCTCTCTTAAGATATATATTATTTTGTCATAGAGTTGGATGGTGCTCTCTTGGCTTTGTCTAAAGTTACAACGTACTCATTAGGGTCAACTGGTTTAGATTAGCAAGGTTAGTCTAATTTGATCTTTAATAGCAGAGAAAAGGTTGATGAATCTCTATGCCTAATGTCAATATGAAATAGTCGAAGGGACTGCTCCTACATCTTTAAAGTTATTATTTGTCTAAATTAGACAATGAAAAGTCATATGTTGTCCTTTTTTTTCTTTTTCTACTTGGTCAAGACTTTTTTTGGTGTACTTTACTACTCTCTGTGGAGATTGGAGAGTGGCAAACGACGGCCATTGGATTTTAGAATAGTACAAAGGAAAAATGAAACTGTAAAATTGTGCATGACATCATGTTCCCAGATGGAAATAGCTTCTGTTTGCTTTTATTGTAATTAGACCCCATCGTTTTCAGATATGTGTGCTCACAATGATGTATTGCTAGTATTAACCCTTTTGTAGGTTAATTGAGTCAAATTGGTCTGTCATAGCGGTCATTTGTTGTTAAGTTCTCTTTGAATCATTTTTGAATGGTTTTTGGTTGCAAATCTTCAAGATGGTGAGCTTATTCACAGAGATAATTTCAATTATTGCTCTCCCATGTCTGCTTTTGGAAGTATTGATATGCTATCCTTTCTCAACAAAATATTCTCTGTGGAGTGTAGTATCCTATATATAGACTCTAGGCTTTTCCTTACTATCCTAGAGACTATATATGACTAAGAGATTGCTACCGTCTTTACAATACCCTAAATCTTATATATATATACACACACTATGTATAAAAATGTACAAGTTGTGCAAATTTTTTTAAACAGTATTACCCAAATTATCTTTGAAGTTTTCTACATTATTCTTAAACTCAAAGTTTAAATATAAAAAACTACATGATGAGCTTTTCAACCATTTTATTTAAATTATAGTCTTTAAAGACATTTTCTTCTCATTATTATGGTCTAAAATATAAAAATAGACTCAATTTAACTTAGTATTTGTTTAGCTAATTACTTTAGGTAGTATGGATTATAATACTCTGTTAGATGACGTTTGGTTTGTCATATTGAAGGAGTGGAACATGAACGGAAAAGTCCATTATTCCCATGTTTGGCTAATAATTTTTTTTTCATAAATTAGGAATCATTACTAGGTTGGTTCCTTAAGATGTAGGAATCCTCTTCCTCACTAAGAACTCAGAAATCCCCATTCTATTCATTATCTCAATCCTCATCATTATCGAACCATATTTAAATTCGCATTTAACCCTACTAAAATTTCTATTTATCCCATTATATTTTTTTCTAATATATATGGCATATTAAGTTCATATTTAACCCTACTCGATATACATGTCCTATAGTTTGCAACTCTCAATATACTCTGTCCCTCAGCATTAATCGATTAAAAAAAAATTTCCCATATGATAATGGAATCTCAAAATTACTAAAAGAATTAAAATTGTTCTTTTCTATGTTTTTGTAGTTTACTAATAGTTTAAACCTTATAGCTTTTTTTTATCATGTGGTTATTTATTAAGTCAATATTTAACTGTTTTCGTAACGTGTCTACGACACAGACTAGTGATTGAAAGATAATTTAAAAGAATAAATTTAAAATCGCCACCAATCATTTTAGGGCGTGATTGATCACCCAATTAAAAAATATTTTGGTATATGAAAATTATAGTTGGTTCTAGAATCATTTGTGTGTGATGAATGTAGTTCCATCATACAACACCCACTATTAAAATAGTTCCCAAAATTTAATCAAAACGCTATCTAAATTGATTTAGAAAAAATGAGAGAATAAAAAGGTTAGAGAAATTTATTTTTGAATGTTCAATTAGACATGTCTTGTTTACAAAATGAAACAAAATAAATTATATTTGATGTGCGGCACAAGGACCGTTGAAAAGTAATTAATTCTTTATTTTTTTAAATAAAATAATATTAGAGTTATTATTGATATCTAAAAAATAACACCTTAACTCGGTAGTTCGAGAACAAAAATTCTCAAAGTCCATTGTAGGAATTATTTTTAAGCGAAAACTAAATATTTAAATTATCATGACTTAAGTCAAAATGTTATGATTATGACCCATACATATACACACACAAAATATGAGAGTGATATATAAATCAATAAGAAATAAGAAAAGTTATGAAGAAGAAAGAGTAAAAAAATGAAAGGAAAGTAAGAAAAGATAAAATAAAGTGTAAAATGACAAAAGTGAAAAAAAGTGTATAACGTGTGGAGAGTGAAAAATGAAAAAAAAGTGTAGGGAAATAAACATGATAAACATGTATTAAGAAGAAAATGAACAAAAAATGAAAATGAAAATAAAACAAAAGAAAAGGGAAAAAAGGGAGGGGGACATATCACTGCCCATTCTGAAAATGAACGATCATGATCACCTCGACACAATGCCAATGTGAAAATACCTCAGGCACCTTTTTTTTACTTTTTTATTTTTTTTCTGAAATTAGATATGGTCCGTCCGTCCTTAAATCAGACGAATCAAATCTAAACATAATCATATGCTATTTTTAAGAAATGAGAGGATCTAAGTCCCCCGGTCAAAGACAAACTTCCTTTTTTTCTTGGTGTTTTTTAGTTTTGTTTACAATATCATACAAGTATGGTACTGTAAATTTAAGATTAAACCTTATATTATATATATTATCTATGTAGATTTCTAACTCTCTATACAGTATTTGATAAACCACTACCAAGTCAGCTTACTCAGTTAGTGACTTAGCAGTTAAGTCAACATGTGAGGTGTGTTAAGGACAACAAGTTGGAGTGAGTTGGGAATCTAGTTATTCAAGATCAGGTTGTTGAGTTGTTAAACATGCAATGTTAATTGCTATCATTGCTAGAAGCTAACAATTAGTATTTTAGCTTAACAACTATGACCAATGTGCTTCATTGAATAAAATACAAAGTGATCGCCATATAATACTATGAAGGCTAAATTTCTTTTCATATCAGTTTCTCTCTCTTTATGTTGTTTTCATTTCTTTACATGGTATTAGAACCTATAAAGGACAAACATCCATGACTCAAAACTAAAAAAATAGCAGCACTTCTAATACTGCAAGCAATACATCAAGCTTGCACAATGTATTTTCTAATACACTAAATAGTTCTCTGGCAGTTAAACTTGACAGAAGTAACTGCATCTTATGAAAATCACAAGTAACACTTGCCATTATAGGTCATGGCCTTGAAGATATAATGTTTGGTGAAGGAGAAAAACCAAGAAAAAAAAATCTAGCAAATGGAGAAAAGAACCTAGAATATGCTGCTTGGGTTAGAAGAGATCAACTGTTACTTAGTTGGATTAGATCCTCGATGACAAAAGGGGTCTTGGGCATATTCCACTCAGTACAATACATCTTCTGAAGTGTGGAGCTATTTGAAAAGTAAATTTTCCAACCAATCAAAACTAAAGATGATGCAACTCAGAAACCACCTCCTATCTTGTAAGAAAGGTAATTCTTGCATCACTGGTTATTGTGACAAACTGAGAAGAATATTAGATAGTTTGGCAGCTGCTGGCCAACCTACTAGTGAGCAAGAAATGGTCATATATATAATGAATGGCCTAGGTCCTAAATATGATTAAGTTATGGTTAGTATTACTTCAAGAACTGAAGATCATGGAGTAGAGGAGGTTCAATGACTCTTTCTTTGTCATGAGAGTAGATTAGAGAAACAAATTATAAAAAATGAAAGTATTATGAAACTTAGTGTTAATATGATAGCAAGCAACTTCAACGAGAAGTTTGGGCATGGTGCTCAATCTGGTTCTAACCAGAATTACTACAGGAATCAAGCAAGATTCAGTCAAGAAAATATTCATGGTAATAAAGGTAATTTCAATACCAACAGAGGAGGTAGAGGTGGAAGAGTAAATGGTAAAAAAATTGTGTGCTAGGTTTGTGTTAAACCTGGTCATTCAGCCTCAATATGCTACTTTAGGTATGAAAGAAACAATAGTCAAGCAGGGTACCAACCTCAATCACGACAGAACTACTCAAGCTCATCCACACTAACAACATACATGGCTTCTCCATATGGATATATATGATCACTTGAATCGATGTATGATAATGCTTGGTATTCTGACAATACAACAATCAATCATGTTACAACAGATTTAAATAATCTAAACATCTCACATGAGTATACTAGAATAAAAGGCTAGCAGTTGGAAATAGTAAGACATTGTTTATAGCTAATATAGGTTCTGCCACATTACTTTCTGAAGTATGCTCTTTGAAATTGAATACCTTATTTAGAGTGCCTGAAACTAAAATGAACCTTATTAGCATATCTAAGTTGACACAATATAACAATATATTTATAGAATTCCAAGCTATTGTTTGTTTTGTGAAGGACAAGAAACTGGGAACACTACTCTTGAAAGGGAGACTTAAATATGGGTTGTATCTATTGACCTATCATGTAGCAAAACCTACTGCCTTCAACTGCTATGTCAATTCAAAGTTAGCAAGAAGTACAAATGTATACTCTAGTCTTAAGAATGTCTATATTACTTTTCCTACTTCTACTACCTTGAAAGATTTAAAGATAGTTCTTCTAATTCTATAAAAAGTTTACTAAGTCCATGTACTTTGGTGATCTAGCACTAAAATTGTTCAAATTTCTACTCCTTTTGATAAATATGGCTCCTATGTTGTTTCTGTTGAAAATATCCCAAAAGATAGTCCTGCATATTCATTTCATGCACAAACTGAGGAAAACCAACATATTCAAGAATTTTTACTTATAATGAGACAGATATATGGCATAAAAGACTAATGCACCCCTCACCTAAAGTTTTCTGTGATGTTTTGCAATCTGCCAATATAAAAGTGCCAAAAATGTTATCTCAATTCTGTGTTACCTGCCAAAAAGAGTGAGAGTCACACTCTTCCTGTCCTTAACTCTGAATCTGTATTTACGAAACTATTAGAATTGATTCATGCTGATCTATGGGGACCAGCTCCGACCAGCTCCCACACTATCCAAAGATGGTTACATGTACTATATTTGTTCTGTAGATGACTTCAGTAGGTTTTCTTAGAATTTTCCTCTAAAGCTAAAGTCAGAAGCATATCTAGCTCTTGTAGCCTTAAAAACATTTTTACAAAAACAATTTGAAATGCCTATAAAGACTATACAAATAGACTGTGGTAGGGAATTTAAACCTCTAGCCAAACTATTCTAAGATCAGGGAGTCCTATTTAGACATCTCTACCCATATGTACACCATCAAAATGGAAAAATTGAAAGGACACGCATACATATTGTTGAAACTGAACTAACCTTGCTTGCTCAAGCCAACGTGCCTCTTAGTTTTTGGGTGGGAGGCATTACAAACTACAATTTATACCATCAACAAGCTCCCTACACTAATTTTACACATATCCTCAACTTTTCAAACAATGTATAACAAATCTCCTAATCGTAAGTTCCTAAAAGCCTTTCGATGTGCCTCGTTCCCTCATCTTATGCCATATAACAGTCACACGTTTGGTTTTCACTCAGATTTATGTTTATGTTTAGGCTATTCTTCAAGTCATAAAGGTTATAGGTGTTTTCATCGTACTGGGAAAGAATACATCTATAGAAATATGGTTTTCAATGAAATAGTTTTTCCTTATTTTGGAATGTTCATCAAAAGCTCAAATCTGTAACTACAAGTGCTGATCTAATGCCAAACTTACTTTCCTTCTATTCATACCACAATTACTAAATATGCTCCCTCCATATCACTCAATCAAAGTCAAGATATTGTTAACAGATCTCCATCCGAAGACTCTACATCAGCAAGTGTTTGTAGGACAAAAAATCCTTCATAGAATGAATATACACAAGGTAATTCTAATTGCTTTTAGTCTTCTTGTGATCAAACTTTGAATGCTAGAGATTTTCCTTCTACTGTTGCTGCCCTAACTATTGACTTACCTTTAATCCAATGTTGTATTCCTACTATTGCTCAAACCACATAAAATACACACAATATTATAACTAGGTCCAAAAATGAGGTTTATAAACCCAATGCCTTCACTGTCACTAAGCACCATTTACTGAATCTGGTAAACATTCCGAACCTACATCCATTAAACAAGCTCTTACCTCTTCCAACTAGAAATAAGTCATGCTAGAGGAATATAATGCACTGATAAGTAACATCACCTAGAAATTGGTTCCCTACACCAGTGGTATATCCCTAGTTAGCAACAAATGAGTTTTCAAGGTGAAAATGAATCCTAATGGAAGTGTCCAAAGGCATAAGGCAATGTTAGTGGCCAAGGGGTTCCATCAAACCCTTGACATAGTCTTCACTAAGACATTCAATCCAATGGTGAAACCCACAATAGTAAGAGTCATACTTCACTTGGTAGTGTCTTTTGTATGGGAGGTAAGACAATTGGATGTGGACAATGTATTTTTGAATGACCTTCTTAAAGAATTTGTAGATCCAACCAAACAAAAACATGTATGTAAGCTGCAAAACACATTGTGTGGAGTTAAACAAGCTCCCATAGCTTAGTATGACAACCTTAAGGCATACGTACTTCAATGAGGCTTTGTAAATTCTAAATTAGATACTTCTCTATTCTTTCTACACTCAGACCAGAAAAATTCATACTTGTTATTATATGTAGGTGATATACTAATAACTTGTAATAATTCTACTCATGTGCAGTATTTTGTGAAGAAGCTGTATGCGACTTATGCATTAAAGGATCTTAGAGAGTTACACTACTTTCCTGGTATTGAGGTGACCATAAGCAAAGAAGGAGTGCACGTAACTCAATCCAAGTGCATATAAGATATTTCTATAAGAACCAAAATGGGTGGAGCAAAGTTTATAGCCCACTTGTCAATAACTCAATGAAGCTCTCACTCAATTCAAGTGATCCTAAGCTTGACGTCACACTATATATGAGCAAAATTGGTGCTTTGTAATGTCACTCAGTCAATTCATGAACCAACATACTAATATACACTGGCAGACATGCAATAGAGTACTTAGATACCAGAAAGGCACCATTAATTAAGGATAACACATCAAAACATCCTCCTGTGTTACAATTCCTGCCTACTCAGATGCTGACTAGAAGGAGACCTAGATGACATAAAATCAACAGGAGGTTACCTTGTATTTCTTGGGGGGAATCTTATGTCCTAGTCCTCTAAGAAATAACAAGTTGTCTCTAGGTCAAGCACTGAGAATGAATATAGCTCGATGGTAAATTCAGCTGCTGAAATCCAATGGTTTTTAACCTACTTGATGAGTTACCACCATCTGTAACTCTGGCTCCAATACTCTGCTGGCAAAAATTGTGCCATTTCTTTAGCTTCAAACCCTATTCTACATGCTAGGATAAATCACATTGAGCTAGATGTGCATTTGATTAGAAAGAAAGTTCAACACAAAGCCTTAGATATCATGTATGTTCCATCAGTTGAGCAACTAGCTAACTTATTGACCAAAATAGTGTCTACTCTGTGTTTCCTCTATCCTAAAAGCAAGCTCAATGTGTCTATCTCACCCTTTAGCTTGAGGGGGGATGATAAACCTCATGCCAAGTCCGCTTACTCAATTAGTGATTGAGCAACCAAGTTAGCAGGTGAAGTGCGCTAAGGACAACAAATTAGAGTGAGTTTGAAATCTAGTTATTCAAGATCAGGTTGTTGAGTTAAACATGTAAGCTTGATGTTAGTTTCTATCATTGTTAGAAGCTAACAATTAATAGTTTAGCTTAACAACTATCGCCAATGTACTTCATTGAACATAAATACAAAGTTATTGATCCTCATAATACTATGAAGGTTGAATTTCTTTTCATATCATCATTTTTCTTTCTCTTATTTTCATTTCTTTACAGTATTATATTTATGTTTAATATATCCGAGACTTTATAGAGGAGCTTTCTTGTATGGTATATACACTTTAAACTCATTAATTAGGTTGATCGCACACCACCTAAAAGTTGTATCCCCAATCTTATTGATTGGGCTGACAAGTATATCTCATTATTAATTTTTAAAGCTTTGAAACGAAAATAATCTATGCATTAAAATGGATGAAAAGATAATTCAAGACTATGAGTAAAAAGAAAAATAAACAAATACTTCTATCATTATTCTTTGAAAAGAAGAAAAAAATATATACACTACTAGGGTACAAATGAAAAGAGATGATAAACAATGAACAATACCTATTTTTAATCAAAGTGAAGAAAATTATACCTTAAGAGTATAAATGAAAGAAAAATTAGGAGTAAAAAATAATATTTTTTTTTTCCTCAAATTTCTATCAAAGAAACCTATTCTCTTTTCTCCTTTCTCTCAAGTGAAGACCCACTCTCATTTTTATAGGCAATATTAGGACATCTTTATGTTTTTTAGAGCTTGAGCACTATTTTTCATTTAAGACCTTATGTATAGTCTCAGCTATCTAGGGGTTAAGAAAAATGAGTTATAAAAAGTATTGGGCCGGACAAAATACAATATCTAGAATTATGAATAATTTTATCAACAATTTATATTACATTCCATTGTAAAAAGGTAACCAAACACTAAAATAATCTTCATTAATCATTCTTGCTCTCGTTATGTGGTAACAAACCAAAGAGTGTAGTAGTCTCCATTCCGATTTTGGTTCCATTCTCATTTTCACTTCAATTAGATTCCATTAAAGCTTAATTAAAGAAAATTAATATTAAGCATATTAAGTGAATCTTTTTTATACATAATTTGCTTTACATCATTTGAATCGACTATTATTTCATTGTCATGCAATTATTTTATACATCCATGTGGACAAAAAAGATGAATGACTTAAAACATCATAGGTTAAGACACATACATCGCACGTGATATTTGACTAGTATATATAAAGTTAAGAAAAGAATGTCCATCAAACTAATGTTTTGCCATTAATTTATTTCATATTTCTCTCTTTTAAAAATGAGAAATTTCCAAGAAAAGACCCTTTAGAATCCTTTTATTGTTATTAAGACCATATTAGTTGTTTCAAGTATTGTTGGCTTTTTTGATAGGTTAAAAGACTTATTTACACCCCTCATAGTTTAATTCTAATTTGAGTCCCCTCCTCCAACTTTATCTCAAAACAGTCAATAGAGAAAGACTTCTTGCAGTCTTTACCCCTTCAAAACCCAACGACTCTCTCTTCCTTTCCTCGTCAATTTCCTCTCTGACAGAGGTTACCAACAGAGGCCGCTCTTCACCATTTCGAAACTCTCAATCTTCTCCGACTCGGCAAACTCTCTCTCTCTCTCTCTGACATAACTATCTCTCTTTGACAAAAATCTCTCTCTCTCTCTCTCTAACAGAGGTCACCAACTCACTGGTCATCAGTCATTGGCTCGCTAGTTTCTCTTTGTCACTTACCTTCGCAAAAAAATGCTTCAACCCAGCATTGTTGGACAAGGTAAGGCTAGGCTTAGTTCTATATTTGTTAATTAATTATCGATTTAGTGTCAATAATGAAATTTAAATTAGTGTTCATCTAAATCATAGTGTGATAAACGTGTGTTTGTATTGTAGTAGTATTTATGACCTGATTGCATATCAAAATGTTCGACAAAATGGAGAATAACTTCAGTCCATTAGAATCATCGCGATCTTGTTTCTAGATATCCACAATTCACCCTGGATTAGTTCTCCAAATAGTTAGATAAGTTCTCCTAGTAGTAGTCTGGATAATTTATTTGTAAAAATCATGTTGCTTGGTTGCTTAGGTATTTTGAATATTTGTACTCTACTTTAGCTTTGTTTTCAATCGATTAAAGTTAAAAAAAGTAGTCCTTAGTCCTAAATGTTTTGATAGAGCTACAATTTATTACTCTTCATGGATCTAATTTTATGTAGGTTGTTATTATTTCCTATTCATGAATTTAATTTTGGGTGTTTGAAATAGCTATTTTATATCGATGTTTAGCACCTCATTATGTCTCTACTTTGTGACAACTACCTTTCAATTGCAGATGTTTCGTATGATTACATTTATATTTATGGGGGATGTTAGACCACTTGTTAGATTATGCTCTAACAAGTGTGCAGGTTACTAGACTTAGGTCTATAACTAACTTCTGTTAACATATAACTTGTTGGACTATGATCTAGCATGTATATAGATGCTAGACCCTATTCTAGCATGATTTAATTGTTAGACAATATGGTAGATTAGAGTCTAGCAAGTCTACAGGTTCTAAAACTTGGTCTAACATATTGTCATCTTATCTTCCTATGGTAAGATCTTGTCGTGACATGCGCGCGTGTAGAACTCTTCTTTCATTTCTCATGCGTGTTGTTTCATCTACCATTCTTTCGTAGTGCGTATTTTCAGGCCATTTGTTTCTTTTTCTCCAGCTGTTAAGTTGTCATTGGCTTGCCCGTTAGGTAGATCAGACGTAATCATTCGTTACGTCTCTTCCCATATGCCTGTCATTTGCCCTTCCCTTTTTTAGAACTGGTGTCTTTTCATTTTCAAATTTATTAATTGTTTTGAACTCGATTTTGGCATCCATAGCCTATATCACATAGTAGTCTTCTTCATTTTTTATTTTCACGCACATCCCTACCTTCTATAAGTCTTCCTTCTTCCCTTCTTCTTCTTTGTTATTTCTCTTCTTCTTACTTTTCTGCTCCATTTTTCTTTCCCTAGTAGTAATGGAGGATCCTAATAATAACTCATATAATATATTTTTGGTTATTAAATTAATTATGTCAGGCCATTATTTTAACTCTTACGGATGAAAAGTATTGACTTAACCACGAAAGTAAATGAGGATGAGTTTGACATGGCTAAGATAACTATACTATCAAAGCTAAATGATTGTAATGAGAAAATTAGATTAAAGCTTTCTCTAAAGGAGAAGCATATGCTCAGAAGTACATACTTCGAAGACCTCATTCTTTATGTGGTTCGAATCGAATTTTCTGGCCATCTTAGACATATTGTTGAGATGAGTTGTTAGGGGGATGAATAAATATGAGTTGTGGTTTAAAATTGGTAGGAAATGAGTGAGATTTTTGAAACTCTAGTTTGCTCTCATCGTAGGAAGATCTGTTTGAGAAGTAAGAAGCCCATTTGACATCTCTTCATCTGCTAAGAATTCTTGATGTTAAAATACAGAGACAAAAGGATGATCTTTATATAGGGAAAAAGTGGATTTGCAAGATCTCAAATGAATTGGCTTATTCGAAAAAAGCCTTGTTCTTTGGAAGATCTATCTTGCGTCTGGTATTGCACGGTTGCACTCTGCAAGAACTCCAGACTTTTACAAAAGTTAGAGTATGATAATCTTAAATAAAAAAATAGTGAAAAAGGATGTCGGTTATCTAAAATCTATTTCAAGGGAAGCACCTCAATAAGTAATGGTCAACTTGAAGAGATATATAATAAGAGCAAGATTAAAAATTGCATGGATGCGGTTAAACTATCATTAATTTACTTCTTAGAATTAGTGTTACTTCTAGGGGAAAAGAAAAAATGATTGACATGAGACACCTCAAGGTGTTGGATGATTTGGATGTATTTAACAACTTTTATTAGAGTTCTTTGTATTACCATGCAACTCTACGCTCCTCACAGAGAGAAAAAACAAATAGATTTTTCTAAGGTTTCTATGAAGTATTCATTGCTTGGATTCCCATATGCTTTCCAGGTGAGAAATTGAGATATTATGTACGTGTTGTCATATGTTGCATTATTATGTGAATAACATGTAATCTTTTTGTGTATGTAGGTTTGGGCTTATGAACACACTCTTCTTGTCCTTAAATATGCCACAAGACGTAGCTCAATCTCTCCAAGGATGCTGAATTGGAGCGCTTCCTAAACCCCTGATTCGATGATATAAGATTATGTCAGTATATAAGTAACTATAAACAACACCATTGGGTCTCCCTTTCATTGGACCTTGACTCCCAAACTATAAATATTTACGGTTCATTGAATTCCAAAACATATCATAGTGAACTAAAACCCGTGGCTTCAATGATTCCCATCATTTTACACCATTGAGTTTTACAAATGATGGACCAAAAAAGCACCCATCAATGCACCTTGGCTTACAGACATCAAACTCCCCCAACAAGAAACTAGGTAAGTAATTATGCCTAATTGTTTAGGTGATAAACTATCATCACTTAGTATATCTAATTATTTGACAATCATTTCATTACATACATACATGTGTGATTGCGGTGTATTTGCATTGAAATTTGTAGATTTATTATGCGTGGGTCAGGACTTATCTTAATGTATTCAAAGTAGGATGCTTGAGCTTCGAGAAAAGATGGCGGTTGATAATTTTAAACATGGGCGCGACTTTGAAGTCTCTAGATTTTAGGATGTCTATTCTGGTTTTAGAGAGTTGTAGTTGTATATGATGTGAATCAATGTCAATATCTTAGAACATGCATAATGTAAATCATGAAACATAGATATTGTGAATCTTTGTTGGAATTTAAATCTGCTTAGAATTATTGCTTCATATTGTTAATGCATGAATGAAAAATTATTATGGGATGTCAGAATTATAGACTTCATATTGTTCTGTCTATGTTAGTTCTGCTAAGATTGTCAGAATTTTGAATTTGCTTACAAAGTTGAGTGTTGAGATGATATTATATTATTAATACATGAATGAATCAATATTTTTAGAATGTCAGAATTACACACCTCATATTGTTCTATCTTTGTTAGTTCTAGTAGATCATGGTCTACACGTGTTAATTTTAACACAACACTGCTAGACCACAGTCTAGCATAATATTCTCGCTAGGCCGTGGTCTAGCAACCTGACATGAAAAAAAGGTGTTGGGGAATATCTTATGAAGTATGTAATGATATTATTTTTGTAACCAGGAATGAAAAAAATAAGATTTTAGGATGTTATAATTATAGCTGTCATATAGTTATGTCTTTGTTAGTTCTGCTATACCATAATCTAACAAGTATTAATTTTAACACAATACTGTTAGACCAAAGTCTAGCATGCTATTCTAGCTAGACCCTTACTCTAGCAACCTGACATGCACAAAATAAAACAACAAAAAAGTAGAGGATGTAACACAAACATTATCATTATCAACATTTTTCTAACTACGAACAAAGCTTGTTATAACTACTAACAAAGCATTATCATTCTCTATGGAACTCCTACCACGTATCATTCACAAAAAAAAATGCTTTGATCTATTAAAAAACATATCACCATTGACACCTCTTTCCTCAATATCTTTACAACTATTAATAAAACATATCAACACTTAAAGGAACTCTACCATAAAATATTTACACAAAAAATGTTTTGATCTATTAACAAAAAAACTGTCACCATCAAGCCACGAACCATCTTGGTGGGAAACAGATTGACTCTTTACAAGTCCGCCTATTATGGCCTAACCCACGACATCTACCACACCTCTTTCATTTATGTGCTTCTCTAACTGATGGTATTCTTTTATTCCTATGTGTTTAGATGGTCACCTACTATGTGGTGGCTACACTGTAACACATCTAACATCATACGATACTGGCCAATCTTGTCGACTACAAACTGGATATATAGACTCAACATAGGCTAATAGAAAGACCTCAATAGTGTAATATTTTGAATATAATGAGCAAGTGGGAAGTTGTGGTATCGGGCTACTGTTATTGCATGTGTACCCGATGTTTGATCGAGTTCAAACTCTTGACATGAGCATGTCTTGTTGTGCAAGTTCACAATGAAAATTTCTACATCATCTTTCACTTGACATTCATATAAGTTCACTGATGTTACAAATAATTTCATTTCATTGGTCATTATCTGGTGCATCTCATCTTTAACCCATATCGTTATAGTGGTGGTTATCTAGGCAATGGTTTGACGTTCATAAAACCAATGTTGAAGCATATCTTGCACGTAATCAAGCATACCTTTTATTGGAAACTGACGAGCATGTGTCACTGACCACACACCCTACTACATTTGAAGACATCATACCATAATGGTGATCACCAAGTTTACAACGAGCCCATTTCTCAAATCAAACACTAGTCAAGTATGAACTAGTGGCTCAAAAGGAATCCTTGATCGTCTCTATGATTTCATCAAACTCTGATGTGTTATATGTCTTTGCATCACTACTCTAAGGTCAATTGCCTATACAGTGAGTTTATAGTACAATCAGCTTTGGTTATCGGCTACTCTTTTGATAAATAATTTGATTCAAGCCGCCATATAGTCACCGGGGAACCCTACTCAATAAAGAAGGGGAATACACGCCCTTGAATTTTGACCTTAAGTTCTAACTTATATGGTAGACACATGCCCCATGTGGTGCTTCGGGGAATGTATTTTAAACACCATTGGTAATACTTTCATTTCGATGAGATACAAAAGTGATGTCTTCAATATCACCAACTATACCTCTAAATTTTAAGCAAAACCCACATCAGGATGCATCTTCTCTGAATTACCAACTCTAAATGCAAGGGGTATACCTAATTATTTCCAACTTTTCATGCAATTGCAAACAACGTCCCAGTATACTTCCACGTTAAAAAACTACCATAAATTGATAAGAGGTTTTATGCATGTATGAAAACCGCTTATGGATGCACCAAATGCAATAAGTAGGTACTTGAACCGTCGATTCAATCAATGTAACTTCTTCATCATCAGACTCAATATGCGTCATTGTACCAGAGTTGTTTAAATCTAACATGGCACAATATGATGGGAGCAATGTAAAATATTCTTCAGGAGAACCCTTTATTGATTCTAAGGCATTTTCTCTTACCCCCAAACCTTACCATAACTAATATTTACACCAAACTCCATATTCTTCAGGAGAACCCCTTATTGATTCTAAGGCATTTTCTCTTACCCCCGAGCCTTACCATAACTAATATTTACACCAAACTCCCTTCTTCCATCATCAATAATGTCGTTTGACCTATAAACACGACCGAATCCTTCATATTTTGATTTTATGTATACACCAATGACCTTACTACTTTCTTGTCGATGGTCATGATCTAAATAATCTGACGAGCAAGTGTTCTTAGAAACATATTTCTTAATCTTGAAATAGCTAGAGTTAGCCAATGGTAAAGCTCTAAACTTCCATTTACAATTCTTATTTACACATACAACTAGCGACAACTTTTTGTTGGACTTTTTCATCTTGTATTCAAAAATTTTCTTCATGGAAACCATAGCTATACATATATGCAATTCACTTTTATTCTTCTACAATGTATCCAAATTTAAATTAGAGTTTGTGTTCACAGTGAGTGTTGGAGTGCACAAGCTAGATGAAGCTCCTAATGTACCCACTATATAAAAATAATTTGTGCTACTTGGTGCATCAGATGCACTAACATGATTGTGTTGTGTAGACCTAGGACAACGTTTACTTCTTCATCTGAATGTTCAACATCATTACTGACAAAAGGTGTTTCACAATGAATAGCAACTATTTGGGCTTTAAATGAGTATTTTGGCATTTCCATTTTGGCTATCATGTCTGACATTACAATTATCAGCATGGTCTGAATTTCTACTATAAAATAGTCGTCTATGACATACTCCACTTCTACACATAAAGGAACTCTCAATTCAGCAGGACCACAAATCTCATCAATAAACCACCGAAGATTCAGATCGTCGATGATCTCTATAGGTTGAGCAAAACATGCTTTTACGTATTTGGTGTAATGTGCGATCCAATTTAAAAACTGAGTACAACTTCTGTAATAATTATTCAAATTAGTAATCTTTATACATATATATTGGCTACGCTGGAGTCGTAGTCAGATACTTTGCTAGAGTCGTATTTCTAACATATATAAAAGATTTGACAATTAAAACATTTAAATTTATTATAATTATGATGATAACAAGCTTGTCAATAACTAGCAGTATAACAATCTATAAGTCTAGTCTAGTAGTCTAGCACTCTAACAATGAGAAAATCTATTAGTATATTGATGTATGCTACACTTGAGCTTAAATGTGTATGGATAAGATTATAATATAATTAAATTTCACATAATTGTATGAACATTAAGGGCTTAATGAATCAAAGTTTGTTATACCACAGTCTAGCAGTATAGTAGACTATTGTTTTACAGTCTAGCAGTATAGTAGATTATTGTTTAACAGTCTAGCCATATACTAAACTATAGTCTAGCAATCTAGTCTAGCAGTATACTAGACTATAGTCTAGCAATCTAGTATAACAATTTAGCAGTATACTAGATTATAGTCTAGCAATCTAGTCTAGCAGTCTAACAGTGAATAACCAAATCCATAATATGAATCCATATCTATCAATAATGGAAAGATTTAATTTTTATATAAACACTGTTGGAAGCTTTCTAACTCAAATGCATAATAACTAAATGAAATCTAACAAATATAATTCTCAACAAAGTTATAAGCTTTAGTAGTATACTTTTTGATTATTCAACCACCACTATGCAAAATATATTCCTTGGAGTCTACCGCCACTTTTTTTAATCTACATGTTCCAACTACCTTGCCCTTGTTGATGATAAGTCCAAAATTTTTAGGGTTTGTGTCAATGGAGGATAGAGTGAGAGTTTATATTAATGGAGGAAATAAGTGAGAGTTTGGGTCAATAGGGGGAAAATGGAGGAAAAAGAAGATCCTCATGGTGGGGAAGCTGGAAATCACGAATTGAAGAGATAAGAGAAATGGAGACAGAAAGAAAAAAACAAAAATGATTTTTTGGTGTGGTCCATATGAATCTCTAAATAGAAAGGACAATATTAACTCCTAAAGGGTCTTACCCTCTTAATTTCTCTTTAAAAATAGATTTTTCTACACAAAATGTATTATGTCCTTTTAGATTCTTCACAAAAGAAAATCAAAAGACATTTCCATGTTATAGACTGGAAAGGATTGTATGTAGTAATTATTTTATTTGAACTACTTAATTAAAATAATATAATTAATATATCATTGAAGGACTATTATATGAAACTATGTCTTAAATTATTGGTGTCAAGTTCTCCTCTGGAATGATAGACCACATTTTTGAATTAATTGCTCAAGCACAGGTCTGATTGTGTTGTATAGGAGGAAAACTCATTTTTATTGATAAAAAATGCACATTAGGGAGAGAATACTACAACTTGAACGTCTGACCTTATAGTGTGAAACTTAACCATCACGGAAACACATCTTGTTAAATGATATAAACTCAATTTTCGGCTCTATCACTATTTTATGGAAACTAAAGTGAAATGGTTAATATATACAACGAATATCAAATATAAAATAATTATTATGTGTAAACAAAACATATGAACTTAGGGGCTGTTTGATTTTCGTAATCTAGAATGATCATCACAATTCAATCACTAGTAATTCAATTACTTGTAAAATAGGATTGTCATGTTTGATTATGCATGACAATTTACGATATGGTGAGTGATAATTAATTATTGATATATTTGATATAAGTTAACTTTTGTTGTAAATTTGTGTAAATAATAAGAAGTTATTAAATGTCATTTTAGTTACACATTATCTAAAAGAATTTGACGTACAATTTTAGTATTAATTTTTAATTATTATTTAAGTAAATTATTATTGCTAAACTAAATTTACAAAATATTTTTAATCAATTTAATAAAATAAGGGATAGTAAAAAATTTTAACATTAATTTTAATTATTTTTATTAATATTTAAACAAGTTAATATTGTTAGGCTAAACTTTAATAAATTTAATTTTAATTAAATTAATAAAATGAATTTTTATTAATATTTTAATTAAATATCAAAAAATAATTTAATAAAATGAGTTTTAATTAATATTCAAATAAGTTAATAATGCTGGACTGAATTAAAAAAATAATTTTAATTAAATTAATAAAACAAGAGACATAATAAAAAATATTTTCACGTGATATTTTAACATTAATTTTAATTATCTTTGATTAATATTTAAATATTTTCACGTGATATTTTAACATTAGTTTTAAACTTTAATAAAGTTAATTTTAATTAAATTAATAAAATGCGAGAGAAAGTGAGAGAAAAAGTATTTCAATGGGGGTAGAAACTAATTTTATTTGATATTAGAATTGTAATGATATTGTAAATTAAGATTTTATTCTGTAATTTAATTGTCTCAAAAGATTATAAATTAGGATTGCATGTAAATTAAGATTGCAGTTTTATTTAAGAATTACTCCAAACAAATATCGTAATTCAATTACAAAAGAATTACAATAGAATCACAAATGAGGATATCGTGAAACAAACAGAGCGTTAATTTAAAAGATGTATATTGCATTATAATGCAAGCAAAGTGTCTTTCAAACAACTTTAATTTGAAAATACAAAAACAAAACACAATATCATATCTCCACATTACAAGTCTACTTTTATCAATTCATTACTCTTTTCTATTGCTTAACCTTTGGAACCTTCTTTACACTCCTTGAAGTCGCAGTAACAATGTCTGTGCCAAATTCCATGGCACTTTCCATACACTGCATCTTCATTCTCCCTACATATCTGGAAACACTTGTCACTTGACATACATCTGCCTCGAAATGTGCGACTTTGAATCGTACATAGTCCAGTTACTTTACCAGTATTTGTACAACGCAAAAGAAAAAGAAAAAGTCATATCAACAAGCAGAAAAGAGTAAGGCAATTAGAAGGAAAATTAAGAAAAAATTCTAAACAGTCTAGGAAATAATTCACCATTGCAATTACTTAAAAAGTGGGTTCATCCTCCATTAAAGAGAAACCAAAAAAATTGTTGAAATGTTCTGATATGTATTATGTAGCAGTGTAAACTAACTTACCGATGTTTAAAAGGAGGAAGAGTATGAAGAAGAAGGCAAAGAAATTAATGAACATAGCTTTCATAACCATATATTTTTCCAAGAAATAATTGCTCTTAATTTCTTCGATGTTTATTGAGAGAGATGCTATAAGTATATGTTGAGCTTCTTATACTTTGAGATCTGCAGAGAGATGCTAATTAAGATCTCTTCTTCTTTCTTAAGATATATTTTTTGTCAAAGTATAAGGTATATATTTTTTTATAGAGTTGGATGGTGCATGCTATATTCTTGACTTTATAATCTAAATTAAGTTTAATGATTTACTCAATAGACCCACTTGGTAAAAGCAGGGTTAGATTAATTTGATCTTTAATAGCAGAGAAAAAGTGTAGAATTCCTAGTGGAAGAGTTGAAGTGACTGCTCCTATATCCCTAAAGTTATTATTTCTCTAAATTAGACGCAATGAAAACTCAAATTTGCTGGCATCTATTCATTTTTCCTTTTATAATTGGAGAGTGGCAAACAATGACCATTACATTCGGAATAAGCCAAGTGAGGGCGATGAAGGAAAATTGAATCAGAACACCCCAATGTTAGGCACGTTGGGTATTAGATTCTCAATCATAATTGAAGTTGTGTAATGAAAATGAGACAAAATGATAGGCAACTCGTAGAAAGATTATATGATGACAAAAGGATTACAAATATTTCTCTCTAAAATAAGGAGAGGAAAATACCCTCACTCTTATAATAGGAGAAATACACACTCTCTAACAAAAGAGAAAGACAAGGAAAGACTCTAATATTTAGGAGAAACTAATTTTCTCTCTAAATCACTCTCATTCTTGCTCTCTAACTTCTCTCCAAGTTATATTACCAAAATACCTTCCCCACATATATTTATAGGTGAGAGAGGTGGTGGAAGAAGCTTCCTTCTTGCAAGCTCTAGAAGCTCCTACTACTACTTGCTTCTAGCAAGTTGTAGAAGCTTGCTTCTAGCAAGCTCTAGAAGCCCCTTCTCCTACTTGCTTCTAGCAAGTTATAGAAGTTTGCTTTTGACCAAAGTCAAAAGCTTTTTCTTTAAGCAAAATGGCTTTACCCACATCATATCTCCCACTTAAAGCCATTCTTTCAATCCTTCTATCATTTCTACTTTTTCAATTCCATGCTTCTTATATTTCTTTAGGCCAATATAGGTTCAACACCAAATAAACTTTGTGTTGTGAACGAGTTTCGTTAACATATCTGCTAGGTTGTCTCTAGTATGGATTTTTTGAATATCCACACTTCTTTCATCCACCTTTCCACGAACGAAGTGATATATGACTCGTATGTGTTTTATCTTCGAGTGAAATGCTAGATCTTTACCAAGTGCAAAGCGCTCTGACTATCACAAAAAGAGGAATTTTCTCTTGTTTGTGTCCAAGCTCCTCCAAAGCATTTACAACCAGATCGCCTCTTTACTAGCTTCTGAAGTTGCCACATATTCTACATCCTTCGTTGAAGTTGTCACGATAGACTACAGTTTTAAAACCCATCTTACAACTCCTCTAACAAGAGTAAACATATAACCTGTAGTGGACTTGCTTTTGTCAAGATCACCTGCAAAGTCTGAATCAACAAAACCTCTGACAATAAAGTCTAATCCTCCATAACATAATGCAGCCTTTCAGGTACCCTTGACATATCTCAGGATCCTCTTCATAGTATTCCAATGATCTCTACCAGGATTCACCATGTATCGACTAACCGCTCCCACTGCTTGTGCAATGCCTGGTCTTGTACATACCATAGTGAACATTAAGCTACCCACTAGTGATGCATACAATACTCAAGACATTTCATCCTCTTTGCTTCACTTCCTTGAGGATAACTTGAAATTATAGGAAGAAGGTTAGAAATTGGCTTACAATTTTGCATATTGAACCGTTGTGAAATTTTCTTCAAATAGTTCTTCTGAGAAAGCCTAATCTTTCTATTATTTCTGTCTCGTTGAATTTGTAAATATTCAAGGGCCAACTGAGCCTTCAAATCTTTAATACGATCTTTGTTAGGACCTGTTACCAACATGTCGTCAACATACAACAGTAGAATAATGAAATCTCCATCATCAAATCTCTTGTAATAGGTACAAGGATCTGGGTTGAGTCTGTTGTATCCAAGTCTCATGATGAAGGAATCAAATCTCTTATACCAGCACCTCGACACTCGTTTGAGGCCATATAAAGATTTGTTCAACCTGCAAACCAAGTTCTCTTTTCCTTTTTTTTTCTCCTTCAAAACCTCCTGGTTGGAGCATATAAATCTCAAGTTCCGCATGAAGAAACGCAGTTTTCACATCCAACTACTCTAAATACAAGTCATATGTAACATACATCGCCAGGATCACTCGGACTGTTGTAAGTCGAACAACAAGAGAAAATATCTCGTTGAAGTTGAGTCCTTCTTTCTGAGCAAATCCTTTCACCACCAATCTAGCACGATACTGCTTTACTTGGTCATTGCCATCTCACTTGATCTTATCGACCCATTTATTCCCAATGGCCTTTCTTCCTTGTGGTAATGGAACAAGGTCCCATGTCCTGCTCTTATGGAGAGCTTCATTTTCTTCTTGCATTGCTGTCATACACAAAGAAGCTTTTGAGCTTTTAATAGCCTCATGAAAAGTTGATGGCTCTCCATCCTCTGTTAGAAGACAATATGCAACATTTTCCTCTATAATATAGTCTAAGTGCCAAACTGGTTCTTTCTTCTCCCATGTTGATTGCCGAACATGTGGAGTTGCAAACTCAGTTTGCACTTATTCTTCGTGCTCCGGTGCTACTTTAGAAGAATCTGGAACTTCTTGATTTTTAATTATAGTAGTCTCTGATTTCTCCTATGAAGTGCTATCATTTTCTTTTCCTTGTAGTTTATCTTCTAAGAAGATTAAGTCTCTCTTGATGATCACCCTGTGGGTAGTGGGATCCCACAGGCGGTACCCATCCACTCCATCAACATACCCTAAGAAAACACATTTCTTGGATTTTGGATCTAGGTTTGATGTTTCTTGGGCATTATACATGACATAAACAAGACTTCCAAACGTATGTAAGCGAGAATAATCAACTAGCATACCAGTCTGCATCTCCATTGGCATTTTTAGATTGATTACGGTTTAAGGTGACCGATTTATCACATAGCAGGCGGCCTTGACTACTTCAGCACAAAATGACTTTGCTAACCTGGTAGTTCTCAACGTTACTCTTGTTCGCTCCAATAAGGTTCTGTACATTCGCTCTACTACTCCATTTTATTATGGAGTGTACGCCACCGTGAAGTGCCTCTTCATACCTTCTTGTTGACAAAATCTATCAAATTCTTCACCAGTGTATTCTCCTCCATTGTCTATCTTTAAGCACTTGATTTTTTCTCAGGCTCAAGCTCCACACACGCTTTGAAAGTTTTGAAAACTTCGAACACATTTGACTTCTTTTTTATTGGATACACCCAACATCTCATAAAGTATACATCGATGAAAGACACAAAGTATCTGACACCTCATAGGGATAGAGTTGGTGCTTGCCTAACATCAGAATGGATAAACTCCAAGATAGTTCTGCTTATAACAGTAGAACTATTGAACTTTAATCTAAACTGCTTACTAATAACACAATGCTCATAAAAGGGTAATGAAACCTTTTTGAGATCTAGAAGAAGGTTTTGTTTTGCGAGAATCTTCAAACCTTATTCTGACATGTCGCCAAATTTACTATGCCACATCATCGTAGATTCTTGTAGCAAACTTTCCATCATAACAGATGCTTCTCCCTCTTGTAATCTCTCTTAAGCATGTATAAATTCATAGCTCTCTTTTTTGCTTTCATCACCACGAGCATGCCTTTTACTATCTTCATGATCTCATTTTGTACATGGGTTTTGTATCCACTACTATCTAAATGTCCCAAAGATAATATATTTTCTTCAAACCTTTCACATGTCGTACCTCCTGGATGGTGTGAACAGTACCATCATACATCTTAAGTTTGATAGTACTAATACTAGTGATCTCTAAGGCGTGATCATCTAACATGAACACAAACCCTCCTAAGATGGGCTCATATTGGTGGAACCATTCTATTCATGGGGTCATATGCCATGTTGCTCCTGTGTCTATAAGTAAGACATCACTTAACCTTCTTCTACCTTTAGTAACTGTTGTTGCCCCATTGTATAAAATCTCAGCATCATTTGAGGTACTTGCTACATAACCCTGGGCTTTTGATTACTAAGGACTTTTACCTTTGGCCTCTTCATGCTTCTTGAGATTCCAGCACTCCCTTTTGTAGTGTCATTTCTTGCCACAGAGATTACACTTGATGTTTTCCTTACTTCTGGATTTTGATCTACTCTGATTTTGACTCCCAATGGGGCCATGCTCCATTGATATGCATCTCGTCACCGTCAAAGCTTCAGTTTATTGTGAGCCTCTTAGTCTATCTTCCTTGTTATAGCGTCGACTTTCTTCTTCAAGAACTGCAATTGCAATATCATCAAAGACTAAAACTTTTACATTGTTGGTCAAATTGGCGATAAGTTGATCATAAGAATCAGGTAGACTTTGAAGTAGAATCTTGCACGTTCATCTTCCTTTATGATATGCCCCATTACTGTGAGCTGTGGAAATAGAATGTTTAAGGTGTTGATGTGGTCAGTCACCAAAGTCGACTCCATCATCCGAAGAGTGTAAAGTTTCCTCTTCAAGAAGATGATTTTGTTGTGTAGTGCTTTGGAGATCGACTAGTGCTAGGTGCAGGTTAGCAATAATGTTGCCATCTTTCTCGTTCACCTGCCGTCAGTGATCTCCTTGGGCCTATCTCCAATAGCCGCCAAGCAATTATCTTTTCTCAAGATTTCTCTCATTCTCATTTTCCACACTGAGAAATTATTCTCATTGAATTTTTCTATTCCGTACTTCGTTGCCATTAATGAAGATGCCTTTTCTCCACCAAATGAATCTTACAGCAGCACAAAAATTGACTATAAACTTGGTGCTCTGATATCATTGTTAGGAACGTTGGGGTATTAGGCTCTTAATCATAACTGAAGTCTTGTAAAGAAAATGAGAAAAAATGATAGGCAACTCATAGAATGATTATATTATGACAAAATGATTACATGAATTTCACTCTAAAATAAGGAGAGCACAATTGACAATACCCTTTGTCTTATAATATGAGAAAACACACACTCTCCAACAAAAGGGAAAGACAAGAAAAGACTCTAATATTTAGGAGAAACTAATTTTCTCTCTCAATCACTCTCACTCTTGCTCTCTAACTTCTCTCCAAGTTAGATTACCAAAATACCTTCTCCCACATATATTTATAGGTGAGAAAGTAGTGGAAGAAGCTTGTTCTTGCAAGCTCTAGAAGCTTCTACTACTACTTGCTTCTAACAAGCTCTAGACGCTCCTTATACTACCCTTTTCTAGCAAGTTATAGAAGTTTACTTTTGACCAAAGTAAAAACTTTTTTCCTTAAACAAAATGGCTTTACACCACAACGGATCCCTCTCCAATGCCGGGAAAATTTTTCCCGGCATTGATGCTGGGAGTCTTCCTAGCCGCTAGATCAGGCAAGGAGACTCTCAGTTGCTAGATAAAAAAATGGTAGTTTACCTGTTGAATAGGTTGCAGGTTATCATTTTTCTCTTTTTTCGAAAGGTTCCTTCGTAAGCTTCTCCTTCTTTCCAAAGCTTAATCACATTTTTCCTTCAGCTACACCAAACTCAATTTAGGGCACGCGATTTTCACCCCCGATATTCATCTCTCTTCGTCGTCCAGCTCTCTCTTCGATGTCCAGCTCTCTCTTCGTCTTCCAGCTCTTTCTCCTTCCTTCAAAACCTCATTCTTCCTTCGAGCTTCACCAAACTCACACTAGGGTACATAATTTTCACCCCCAGTCTTCAGGCACTCTCTTCTCGTCGTCGAGCTCTCTGTCTGCTCTCTCTCGTCAGTGCTTTCTCTCAGATTAGGGCACATAATTTTCCTCTCATCGGTGCTCTCTTTCAGTTGTGCTCACACACACACACACACACACACACACACACACACACACACACACACACTCTCTCTCTCTCTGTCTTTGTCTAATCGTTCTCAATCATGGTGCCATGAATGTTGAACCTAGTACCATGGATAGTCTCAGATCTGGTCCTTACGGTAAGATCTTTAGGCCTTGTAATTTCATTTTTGGCCAGTATGGTGTGGGAAAGAACTGGTCTAAAGGGCATTACACCCAAGATGTTGTGTTTCTTGATTCCATGCTTGATGTAGTTGGAAAAGAGGCAGAATATTATGATTGCCTGCAGGGTATTTGTTAAAATTCCTTTGCTAAAGTTTAGATTCCCTTATATGATTGTATAGTCTTTATGATGTGGTTTTGATTTATAGGTTTTTAGGTTTGTCATTCGCTCGGAGGATGAACTGGATCTGGGATGGGTATGCTTCTGATTTTTTGTCTGTGTCTTGTTTGCTTTGTTTTTGTATTCTTTTACACACTAGTCATGAGGATTTCTCTATTTTGGTGAGCTTCAATTTGGATTTTTCACGAGGATACATTTAATATATATTTATTATTTTCTAACGATTTTAATTGTTATCTAGGTCATGGACATGCTAGGATTTCCCAGTCTTGGGACACTTGGAATACACATGGCCAGTAGTAAGAAAAATAAAGTTTCTTTGTTCAACTTCTAACCATTTTGTCTGTATGCATTTAAACTTGATTTAATCCATTTTATTCGGTTCATGTATGCTAACAGGATGCCTTAGATGCCACCAAGTGTGGTAGCTTGCATTGCAGTGGAGGCAATATCAATCCTTGAGAAGGTTGACTTGAAAGGGTAATTTTTTGGTTATCTTCTAGCCTTCTATGTGTTCACTTTCTTGAAGTAATAGTTAGTTTCTACTATAAATGATATTGTTCCTCCTTAAATAGGTTTGTGCATGGAGATGTGAAGCCAGAAAACTTTTTACTTGGTCAAGATGGGACAGCAGATGAAAAAAGGCTATATCTTATAGATTTGAGATTAGGTGTGTTGTCTAATTAAGTCATCATTAAGGTTCTATATATTTTTCGTGCATCGTTTATAATAGCCTATTTTATGAATACAATCTTTACTTTCTATGAATTGTAGAAAACGTTATAAATGGCATGGAGCCATGATGCCATATTATATGCACGTTTAAATTTTATGGCCTGTATCTTGTGGTTAGCTCTATTGTGGTACATCAAGTTCTTCCCTAATTACTATCATATTTCTACCTTAAAAGTCAAACCTATGATGTAAAGCATTTCAATTCATTGGTTTTTCACATTTTATGTTAATGGACATAAAAGAAAATACATGATCCGAGTTAGATGAGTTCCCATGTTGTCATGATTTGGATGAGAGATTCATGTAAAAATGTGTTTTTTAATTAGAAGAGAAGAAAAAGGTGTTTTCATGGTTTTTTAAATGCCTATCTACAATTTATTTCTTCTTAAATGGTTATATGTTTCTTATTGATAAAAAACTTACACGTGGAATTTCTTTGTCTATTTGCGAGTACTTGAACCCAGTTTAGCTTTGTTGCTTAATTTTGTTCGTTGTATATTGGCTTATTTCTGGTCCATAGTGTCTAGTTTTCTATTTTATTAGTTTCTAGTTTGTTACTCTCCTGATCAGTTGTACCTGAGAATTATTTCCCTTATGTATTTGGCTTTTCTTTAATTATAATATATTTACCTTTAACCAAAAAACTTCACGAGTACTAATCATAAGGCATATGAGCATATTGAAAAGGCCACTTTTCCTTGTGTATATGAGATTTTGATTTGATCTCATGTGGTTTTGCTCTGTTCTGAACCTTTTGTTCAACAATTTTTATATGATTTGTGCCTTTACTTTCAAATATTATAATTGCTCTACTTTCCTTGCACCACAGATTTATGTACATGTGATGTAGGTTTAAATCTATATAACATTACAACCTATGGGAATTATACAACCCTTAGTTTGCTATTGCCTCACTGATGTTAACGATTTTTTTTCAAAACAGAGGGAGGATGAGTACTGTTATTGGTGCTTGTTTGGATTATCCATTACAACAAAAGTAGGCAAGAAGGAAAGGAAAACCTGTTCTATCGAAAGTAGGCCTTTCTTTGCTTGTTTTTATCCCCTTAGTCTTACATGTATTTAGCATTTGGATACATATATAGTTACTTTTTTTAGTCTCCTAGATTTTTGTGTGTGTGTTATATATTGAAAAATCTCCAGTTCTTTCAATACTCCATGAGTTACTTATGATTCATCACTAGCTTGTCTCTATCAGCATCATTACTTTTTATTTGATAGGTTCAGTATACTTTTGTTGTCTTTAATTTCAGGGAAAGTTTGTAAAGCCTCCAAACTTTGAGAAGGTATGTGCATAGTCATTTTATGCCTAGGCTTCTATGAGGCTGCATTTCTATCCAAGATATTTTAATTAGTTTAAAATTGAATTGCATATGGTCTTATTGTCGTACAGTTTCAGAGTATGCCAGGTTCCTTATGATAAGGCTTTGATACGAGCATGGGAACAATGTGATGAAAAGCACGTGAAAAATGTGAAAGTGTCTGATCTTGTGGGTTATTCCTCAGATGATAGGTTTGGCTATGAAGGAATCAAATCGTGTTGATGTAAAGAAGAATGAATTATAAAAATAACAAAGGGTGAGAAAATTATTAAGTGAATGAAAATTGCAGTGTATGAAAATGATAAAGTGCATGGGTAAATATATGAAAATGTGTAATTTAGTATGAAATGGTTTAGTGTATGTGAAAATGTCTAAATGTATAAAAATATGATTAAGTGCATAAAAATAACTAAGTTTATTAAAACAAGTACATGAAAATGGAAAAGTAAGAAATTTTCTAAGTGAATGAAAATTTCCAAGTGTATGTGATTAAGTTATAAAAAAGATTAAATGTATGTGAAAATGCTCAAGTGTGTGAAAATATTTTTAAATGAATGAAAATTGTGCAAGTACATAAAAATGTCAAAGAGTTAGAAAATTACTAAGTGAATGAAAATTGTCAAGGTGTGTGGCTAAACGAGAGCCTGGCGATTAGGTCCTAATCACCATTTGGAAGGACCAAATCACCATTGTATTAGGAAATCGCCATTATGGAATGGCATATCGGGCCCAAAATGGACAAGTTGGGCTCTAAATGCCAGTCCTTGATGGCCATCGCCAAACACGGATGGTTTTTGGCCCGTGTCATGTACACATGCCTAAATGCCACATAAGACTGGCGTTTGGGGCCTGCTGGTTGTGTGTGGGCCTCAAGCGCCAGACACACAGACGTTTGACCTGTGTCACTGGGACACGGGCCAAACGCCTGTTACTATGACGTTTAGGGCCCAAACATGTCGAGCGGGCCCTAAAAACTTATCATTGAGTGGCGCTTGGGGCATGATAGTCACGTTTGGGCCCCAAACGCTAGACACACAGGCGTTTGGTTCTAATACTCCCTATTATGCTTAAAAAACCTGGATGGATAAATAAAAAAAAATATTTATATGCTTATAAAGTAAAATGTAAATAGGTTATTTTCCAAATTTAATGGGATTATAATTTTTAAAATAAAAGGTTAAAATTTCAAATTTCAATATTCAATTTCGAACTTTTAGTGGATATGTTCGTTTTAAAAACAAAATCTGACCTTGAGAGTTATACATGTTCATCAAATCGATAAATATGATTTACTGAATATCATAACATCACGACCTATAATTATATATAGTAAAAACCGTCTCGCTCGATACTTGATACAAAAGCACAACAACATTATCAATGACATCTTTTAATGAGTTTATGGATAAATATTCAATTGCATCGAGAATCCTTAATTAATCTAATCTAAATTTAGATAATAAGTGAGTATCATGAAAATTTTACATTGAAATAATGAGTTTTTTCTATTTTTATCAATGATTTTCCCGGTGTATGGTAAATAAATATAAAAATATCAATTTTATAGTTGATTGTGAAGAGTGACGATTAGAGCCGTATAAATGATGATTAGGCCCAAAAAATTAGTAATTGGGAGGAAGACTGGTGATCACATATTTATACATGGTGTTTATGAATGAAATAGGCGATTGAAAGTAAAAAACTAGCGCTTGGCTTTGACAATGTGATTTGCACCTTTACGATGACATTTAGGGGATAAAAATAGGCGATTCGCCTATCAGGTATGACGATTAGGTTTTACATATTTGGTGAACCCCAGTACGTAATTGGTGAACCCCAGTACGTATTTGCTGAACTCGTCCAAAAATTATTAATTTGTATATATTTAGTGAACTCCACTACGTAATCGATGAACCACAATATGTAATTGGTGAATCTCAGTACGTAGTACTGAATCACTCTAAGAATTATTAATTTGTACCTATTTAGTGAACCCCACCACGTAATTGGTGAACCCCACTACATAATTGGCGAACCCCAATATGTAATTGATGAATCCTAGTACGTATTTGGTGAATCCCTCTAAAAATTATTATTTTTTTACATATTTGGTGAAGCCCAATGTGTAATTGGTGAACCTCAATACATATTCGGTGAACCCTCCAAGAATTATTAATTTATACATATTTAATGAACTCCACTACGTAATTGGTGAACCTCAGTATGAAATTAGTGAACTCTACTACGTATTTAGTGAACCCCTCCAAGAACTATTAATTTGTACGCATTTGAGGCTCGTTTGACAGTCAGGATAGTACTGTACTAAATCTATCAGACTGTACTGTACTGGATTAAATAATACTGTCCAGTGTTTAGTGCTGTATTAGTTAATTTTTTATAACTAATACAGCTGGATAGTACTAATTTGTATGCATTTAAGGCTCTTTTGGCAGTCAGGATAGTACTGGATGATACTGTACTAAATCTATCAGACTGTACTGTACTGGATTAAATAATATTGTCTAGTGTTTGGTGCTGTATTAGTTAAAAAACTCTAATATTGTCATGATTTGATCCGTAAAAGCCTATTTAAAACTCATTAACATGTTATTTTATATTTTCAACTATAAAATAAATTATCTCATTCATGTTATATAATAGTAAAATTAAACCGATCCATTCAATTATAATAATAATTAATATACTAAAAAAATTTTCATAGAAAAGTAATTGATGCAAACACGATAAAATAATCAATAACACATAGAAAAAGAAAAAACCAACAGATGTACAATAACACAGTCAAATGAAGACCAACAACTAAATGAAATTTCACTTCAAATTAAGATGCATGAAACCCAAGTTGTAGGAGAGATCACCGCCAAATTAAAAACAGAGAGACGAAAGAAGGAGAGGCTGCTCTTGCAGGAACGAAGCTTCATCGACGGAAACGAAGCTTCACTAGCGGGAACGAATCTTAACTGGCGGGAACAAAGCTTCACCAGCAGGAACGAAGCTTTTGTGGTTGCCGGTCTCCATTAAGGGTGTTCACGGTTCAGTTCGACGATAAAACCGAATCGTTCATGCAACATGAACCTATTTTGGTTCGGTATTATTAATTAAAAATAATTTTTTAAATGATGTTATTGAAAAAATATATAAAATTAAAGTTTTGTTTCAGTTTGGTTCAATTTTATAAGAAATTATATATAAAACAAAAAAATATTAAAAACCGACCGAACCGCCAAAATTATATTTATTGTTTTGATTTGGTTCAGTTCGAAAACCACTAAAATTCTAAACTTAACTGCACAGAAAATTCAGTTCTCTTATTTTTCCAAACCGAACACGTATAAAGAACCGACCGAACCGGTCATTTTTGGTTCAGTTCGGTTGGTTCGGGACAATTTGGAACACCCCTATTCTCCATGAGTTTTTAGCTTTGTTTTTCTTAGTCCCATGTGATCCCCCCTAAAGTGTCCCACCATATTAGTTAGTACGGACTCCATATATTTACCAAACGTCACTACATATTTGGTGAACCCCTCCAAGAATTATTAATTTGTACGTATTTGATGAACCTCACTACATAATTGGTGAACCTCAGTACGTAATTGGTGAACCCCAGTATGTATTTGGTGAACCCCTCTAAGAATTATTAAATTGTACGTATTTGGTGAATTTCACTACATAATTGGTGAACCCTAGTACATAATTGATGAACTCTAATACATATTTGGTGAACCCCACAACGTAATTGATGAACCCCAGCACGTATTTAGTGAACTCCAACATATATTTAGTGAACTTAAATGAAATAATCGAAGTTCAGAGTGGCCCAATATAATGTTTCGGAAATAACTTCTGCTAATTTTGTTTATTATAATTAGAGGGTATATTTTAGAGACGTTTTCACAATGGTGTATTGCTAGTAATAAGCCCTTGTGTATAGAGCTTAGTTAATTGGTTAATGAGCTAAAAATGTTTTGTCATAGCCGTCATTTGTGAATCTATTTTCTTGGTTCATTTTTGAATGGTATTTTGTTGTAAACCTTCGAGATGGTGAGATTGTTCATGTTGGTAATTTCAATATTTTTCCTATCAAGTCTGCTTTGACGGTATCAATATGCTACTCTTTCTTCCATGGGACAACCTGCAGTCTCTGCCTCTGACTGGATAAGAAGAGTGGCAGTTGACCACCATCGGTAGGGTAGAAACACGTCTCTAGGTCATGAGCTTGAAGATGACATTAGCCGAGAGGACGAATATAAGAAAAAGGTGGGGGTGGGGGAAAAGAGGAAATGAAGAAGTATTCAGGCGTATATATGAAGAAGAACAAAGCCTAACCTCTAGTGAACGTCCATAGAGAACAAGCCCTAGGCTTATGAAGAAGAAAGGAAATAGGGGAAAATGGAAATGAATAAAGAGAGTGATATCAATTGAAGTAAAGAAAAACAAAAAGAAAAGATAATGTAAAAGAATTAAAAAACATAAAGAAAAAGTAAACAAGAAACAAATTACTTGACAACATTTTAAGTGATGTCACTTCTCAGATATTTTTTTCGTATATATTTATTTAATCTTAATATATTTGTTGAACCCCCTTCAATGTATTTATTGAACACATTTTAACTTATTTATTAAACCTTAAAAAATTTGTGGAACTCCTAAATATATTTATTGAGTCTCTTCAATATATTATTTAACCCTATTACATCATGGCTGGGGAAAAACACATGGCTTTGAAGAATTTTCCTTTAACTGATTATATCATGTTTGCGGTCCACATAGCTGCCAGTTGGGCAAACAATTTTGGTTGGTTTGGCTTCATTCAAGGTAATTTTTAGGCATTTTCTTGTTCAAGAAAGCAATAATGTGAAGGTATTTTTGCTCAATGTACTGTCCATCTAAGCTGTCAGTTCAATAAGCTTCTCATCAGCCTTCACGTGTAGGTAGGCTCTCTCTATATATAGCCGAAAGTGATGTAATTCTAGATATAGTTGAAAGCATTCGCTTTGCATATCAGTAAAATTCAGTTAGCTTCTCTTATTTTAAGTTGGTATGAGAGCTTCATTGCTAGAAACGGCTACCCCTGAATCAAGCTCCCAAAATAGAGACACAAATGAAAGTGTACAAAGGCAGTCACTCGAGCTCAGCCCATTTACCAATATCTCAGACCTACTATGTCAATCAAACTAGTCAAAGTGAATCATATTCCCTGGAAGTCTCAAATTGTTCCTGCCATAATTGGACATGGACTCATAAATTACATTATGAATGCAGAAGCAAGACTAGTAGCTAATGAAAATCTCAATCTAGATTATATTCAATGGCTCATACATGATGTAGAAATGATGAACCCTTATTGTTCTGATCTTAAAGAAAGATGATGAACTTCTTATTCTGATTTCTTATTGATAATACTGATACTTTACAATGAGTAAGTGATGTATATATACATATAATCTCTAACGGTTGCCTATGATCTCCAACGGATGCCTACTGATGCCTATGATCATTTTTTCCAGAAATGGTTAGACACCCACTGTGTTTGGTGAAAGTCTCTGTTCTGCTTCCCTCTTTTGCCCGTGATGAAGATTTTCTTTCTGAGGCTGTACTTTCTGTTTTTCTTTCTTTAACACTCCCCCTCAAGTTGGGTTCGTATAGGTTGATCGAGCCAAACTTGTTAAGTATTCTTTGGAGGTTATTTTTATCGAGGGCTTTGGTGAAGATGTCGGCCAGCTAGTCTTCACTATGTACAAAAGGAATGGTGATTTCTCCCGACTGTACCTTCTCTCTTATGAAGTGACAGTCCACTTCAATGTGTTTGGTTCTCTCGTGGAAAACGAGGTTCATTGGAATATGACGTGCTGCTTGGTTGTCACAGTGCATCTCTATCGTTTTTGTTATCTCAACCTTCATGTCTTGAAGGAGATGTCTAATCCATGTGAGTTCACTAGCAGTGGAGGCCATGGCTCTGTATTCTGCCTCTGCACTTGACCTTGCTACAAGTGTTTGTTTCTTGCTCTTCCAGGTTACTAGATTTCCACCTATAAAGACACATAAGCCAATTGTAGATTTTCTATCATAACTACCTGCCCAGTCTGCATCAATGTACTCAACTATGGAGTTTGCCCCGGTTCACTTCATCCATATACCTTGACCGAGTGTTCCTTTAAGGTATCTGAGTATCCTTTCTGCGGCTGCCTGGTAATTTGTGCAGGGTGCGTGCATGAATTGACTGATAACGCTAACTGCAAAAGTGATATCTGGTCTTGTAACCGTTAGATAAATTAGTTTTCCTACTAGTCTATTATTTTGGCATATATCAATTAATGGTTTGCTATCATTAAGTCCTATTTTCATGTTGGTTTCCATTAGTGTGCTAGCAGGTTTTGCCACTATCATGCTTGTTTCTTTTAACAAGTCTAAGATATATTTTCTTTGAGATAGAAACAGTCCCTTTTTCGAGTGAGCTATTTCTATCCCTAGGAAGTACTTCAGTTTTCCTAGATCTTTAATATCAAACTCCCCTTTTAGAAATTGTTGAACACTCCATATTTCATCGCGGTTATTTTCGGTGATGATAATGTCATCTACGTAGACTAAAATGATGGTGGTGGAGTTGTTCGTGTGTTTGACGAACATAGATGAGTTAGCAGAGCTTTTGACAAAGTTAATTTTTAAAAGAGACAAGCTTAATTTTCCATACCATGCCCTTGGTGACTGTTTCAGGCCGTAGATAGCCTTCTTTAATCTACATACCATGGATGGTTGCGTTGCTTTCTCGTGTCCTAGAGGTAGGGACATATATACTTCTTCTTCCAGATTTTCTTGGAGGAATGCATTTTTTACATCTATTTGATATAGTTCCCAGCTGAGGTTGGTGGCAATAGATAGTAACACTCGGATCGTGTTCATTTTTGCCACTAGAGCGAACGTTTCCTGGTAATCCACTCCATATGTCTCAGTAAAGCCCTTGGCAACTAGTCGGGCTTTATATCTTTCGATAGTGCCGTTGCTGTTGTATTTGGTCTTGTAGACCCATTTACATCCTACAGGTTTCTTCCCGTTGGGTAGTGGGATTATATCCCAAGTGTCATTCTTTTCCAAGGCTAGAAGTTCTTCATTCATCGCCTTTCTCCATTTGGGGTTGGGCTTCTTGGTAGGTCTTTGGCTCAACTCTTTCATCAATTTTTCCCAAGTATGCCCTGTGGATGTTAGAGATTTTATCATAAGATAGGAAATTTTGGATAGGGTATAGAACCTGATTAGACACGTAGTCTTTTAATCTTGCTGGGGGTTGAGTTTGCCTTGTTAACCTTCTTACGATTACTGCTTCATCAGTGACAGCTGCCTCATCAGTTGGTCCCCCTGAGGTAGTTGTCTCAGGTGCGGTTGATGGGGTATCCTGTTCCTGTCTTATGATATCAGAGGAAAGAATACCGTTAGGTGGTGGAAACGTTTGGTGGTGGTTATGGTTGTCGGGGTCCTTTGGGTAATAGGATTCTAGTTCTAAAAATTGTACATCTCGCGAGATGTAGAGTTTATGGTTTATTGGATCGCAGCACTTAAACCCCTTTTTCTCAGTGGAATACCCCAAAAATAGGGTTTTGACTTAGGTTTTGTCCAATTTATCAAGTCTTGGAATGTGTACGAAGCATGTACATCCGAATACTCGTATATGATCTAGGTTAATTTTCCTACCCTTGAGAATTTCTAGAGGGCTTTTCAGATGCAATTTTACACTGGGTAACCGATTGATGAGGTAGGTTGTTGTGAGTATAGCATCGGACCAGTATCTTTTGGGTACGTTGTTTTGGAGGAGGAGAGACCTAGTCATTTCAAGAAGGTGTCGGTTTTTACGTTCTGAGACACCATTTTGTTGTGGGGGTGTGGATACATGTGGTTTGATGTCGTATACCCTTTTGTTTAAAAAAATAAAAAAAGATGTTGTTAGTATACTCGGTTCCATTGTCAGACCTAAAAATTTTTATTGTTGTTTCAAATTGAGTTTCAACTAAATTGTTGAACTCTTGAAAATGACTGAAGACTTCATTTTTTGATTTCAAAAAATATAACCATGTGGTACGAGAGAAATCATCAATAAATGTAACAAAATATTTGAATTTATTATATGAATCAACTGGGGCGGGTCCCCAAACATCAGAATGAATTAATTCAAAACATCGTTTTGTCGTACTACTAGATAGTGGAAAGGGTAACCTGGTTTGTTTTGAGAGTTTGCAGACTGAGCAACTGCTAGAGTCTGAATTACAACCGAGTAATTTGTTTAGGATTTTGTCGGAGGGATGACCGAATCTCCAGTGTAATATTTTGTCTTTTTGTACTGTACTGGAGGTGGAAAGGCATTTTTTGTCGGTATCTTCTAAGTAGTACAGACCGTTTCTAAATTTCCCTTCACCAATCTTCCTCCCGGTGACTCGATCCTGAAAAATTACTTTGTCAGGTGAAAAAGTAACATTACAGTTTAAGTCTTTGGTTATTTTACTGACGGATGGGAGATTGGAGTTAAAATTGGGTAGACAAAAGTACGTTGTTAATGGTTTTTGTGAAAAGTGTGGTGGACCCTATGCCAAAAATTGGAACTTTATTTCCATTGGCTACCGTCACGTGTTGTGGTTTTTCTAATTTAGTAAGACTATGTAGGTTTTTCGTGTTATGAGTCATGTGGTCTGAGGCACCAGAGTCTATTATCCAGTATTCTAAGTTATGACAAAAATTTACAGATTTAGAAAAATAATTGGCAGTATTGCAGATAGATGAACCTGAGGTATCGCGTAAAATTTCTCCGAATTGTTTGAGCAGTGTAGCCATCTGTGCGTTGTTGTCTATGTGCAGATCTGCTCTAACGGATCTGGATCTGTCCATTTCCTCCATTCGGTCGGGTCAGTACCCATTACCCGAACCGGGTCCGTCTGTCATGTGGGCTCTGCGGTATAAAAGGGGAATGTTTTCGCGGAGCCCCCTCGCTCGTCATTCTTTGTGGAGCCCTCTCGCTCGTCATTCCCGTGCTCCTTCTGGAACTTTCTCTGGTTCTTCCAGAGATGAGGGTGAAGGTTCCAGCAACGGTCGTGGGTGTGCCCCTCATTTCGGCAGTGGCTGCACTTCACCGGCTCGCCTGGCTGTCCGAGGTGCCTTCCCCCTTCCCTAGGGTTAGGGTTTCGGAGGGAGCCGTGGGTCGCCATGGCTAGTGCCTCCGCCTTGTCATCTCTGGTACTCATCACTCGTCGCCTGGTTTCTTCTCTTTGAACCATGGCTGAGATCGTGGCAGAAGTTGACTTCTCTATCGACATCAAGATCTGAGCCTGGAACGCCTCGTAGCTTGAGTCGAGAGCCGTCAAGAAATGGAACACCATATCCTGTTCAGCCCGTTCTTGGAGTTCCTTCAGGTCAGTGGTCATCGGTCTTAGAATTTCGAGTTCTTTGAAGTTAGATTTTAAAAACCCGGTCAACTCCGGTACTGATCGGCCCCCTTGTTTTGCTTGGGAGATCTCTCGTTTAAGTTCAAAGACTTGCGCGAAATTGTTTTGTTCACAATAATTGCTCCGGATTTCTTCCCAGAGTTCCTGTCTTGTTTCACAAAACAAAAGATTTCACTGAGTTTTGGGTCTATTGAATTAGTTATCCCGGTCATTACCTGGCTGTCCATGATGTCCCATTCGTCTGAGTTTCGGTCTGGCCTTGGCTTACTGCCATCCATGAAACCCAGTCTGCCTCTTCCTTTCAGGCTCACCCGAGTCGCCCTGGCCCACGGTATGTAGTTGTGGCCAGTGAGCAGGATGGAGGTCAGTCTGGGATTGGTGTCGTGGTGGTGAAGCTGGCCGGAGGTCGATGGTTCTACCATACTGTTGTATGTGTTGGTTCTCAGAATCGTTGCTCTGATACCATGTAGAAATGATGAACCTTTAGTGTTCTGATCTTAAAGAAAGATGATGAACTTTTTGTTCTGATTTCTTATTGATAATACTGATACTTTACAATGAATAAGTGATGTATATATACATATAAGCTCTAACGGTTGCCTATGATCTCCAACGGTTGCCTATGATCTCCAACGGATGCCTACTGATGCCTATGATCGTTTTTTCCAGAAATGGTTAGACACCCATTGTGTTTAGTGAAAGTCTCTGTTCTGCTTCCCTCTTTTGCCTGTGATGAAGATTTTCCTTCTGAGGCTGTACTTTCTGTTTCTCTTTTTTCAACATCAATTATTGCTAACCTGGCTCAGATGGACCATGATGATCGTGTGTTGGGTTCGGTGCTTCGATATGAGACCACAAGAAGTATTTGGTATACTCTAGAAAGGACATATGCAAACACGTCCAAAGCAAAGCTACTTAAGCTCAAGAATTTACTGTACAATTCACCCAAAGAAGACATATCAGTATCTGACTGTTTGATGTAATGAAGGGACTAAGGGATAATTTATCGGCTGCTGGTGACCCCATTAGTTATAAGGAGTTGATATTGCATATTAATGCCCTCGGACTATGAACCAGTTGTAGTAAATATTACCTCAAGTCTAATAATCAGACCATTGAAGAAGTTCAATCCATGTTAATGATACATCAAACCAGACTGACAAAAGTAAACACTGAAAAGGAAGCCTCAATGAAAGCCAGTGCACATCTGACTCATATTTTCGCCAGCAATCACATAGGAGAAAATGTACCATATCAGCAACAATGGTCACAATCATCTTACAATAATTCTGGCAGAAACCCAAGCAATTTTAGATGGGAAGAAGAGGAGGTAGAGGAAGGAGGAAAACAGGCAGAGTAACCTGCCAAATTTGCAACAAACTAGGACACACAGCTACAAGTTACTGCTATAGATTTGATAGAGGTTTTCAAGTCAATCCTCAAGCCAATTTCGCTATTGGATAGAGCTTCAATGGTTTCTATGGACATAACTTCAATCATGCACAACATCAGAGCATGCCACTCAACTCTGCAGCGTATATGACAATATTAAAAGTGGGATTCGATGAACCATGGTTTGCTGAAAGTCGAGCCGCGCACTATGTAACAACGAAGCTAAACAAACTTGGAAAAAAATAAATATCACATCTGGAAATGGTGAGCAGGTAGCTATAACCCATACCGATACTAGTGCTTTACATACTTGTCTATATCATCTAACTCTGAAATTTGTTCTTAAATGCATAGCATTACCACAATTCTAATTAGTGTCTCTAAACTTACTTGGTTTCACTCATATTGATGTTTTGTGAAGGACAAAGCAACATGAATTACCCTGCTTAGAGGGAGACTTAGAGATGGGCTTTATGAGTTGTCTGTACCTGAGGGGACCAAAGCTGTAGGACTAACATATCAGCTCTTACTTCACAATGACATCAGTTCTTCAAATCTACCTTAGTCAATTACTAATAAAATTAGTTTCAATTCCAAGAAATTATCTGCTTGTACACCTCAGGGCTTTCCCGAGCATGTTTTTGCTTCTCAGCTTGTAACAAACAATGTTAGTAAATGATAGGATACTATATTTCAGAATGGCGTTCGAAATGTTTCTCTTGCTATTTCTTCCTCTTCATAAACAAATACTTCTTATACATGGCACCAAAAATTTGGACATCCCACATTAAAAACAAACAAATTCAAATTAATCCCACTAAGAACAAAACCAGCAAATGAAGATGTTGTTTGTGATACATGTCAACAGGGGAAAAGTCCTACACCTAGTCGTTCCCCATCTCTCATCAAAAGCACAAAGCTTTTAGGCTAGTGCACACTGATCTTTGGGGTCTTGCACCTTTAAAGTTTATGGGTTTTAGGTATTACATCTATTTTGTAGATGACTATTCAAGGTTCTCTTGGAAGTACCCTATAAGACTTAAATCTGAAGCATTTTCCACATTTTCCACTTCAAAACACTTGCCGAGAAACAACTTGCACATCCCATTATGTGTCTACTATCAGGTAGGGAGGGGGTGAGTAAATGCATTTCCTAACAATTTTTTCTTGATAGTGAGTTTGTTTTTAGGTAATCTTGCCCCTATACACATAATCAAAATGGTATAACAGAGAGAAAACACAAAGATATTGTTGAAACTAGTCTACTCTTGCGCTCACATGCATTAATGCTACTCGGTTACTATTGGCATCCCTTTCAAACAGCAACATACTTGATTAACAGGTAGCCTACACCAATTCTTAACAACTTTTCTCCTTACCAAAAGATGTACAAACACAAACTAGATTATCATTTTCTAAAAACCTTTTGTTGTGCCTGTTACCTACATCTTAGACCATATAATATGCATAAACTTGAATTTAGATCACATTTATGTGGCTTTCTCGGTTATTCATTACAGCTAACGGATATTTTTGTCTTCATCCTACAGGGAAAATATTCAAAGCCATAAATGTCTTTTATGAGAAGTTGTTTCCTTTTAAACACGGTTTTTATGGCTCACAATGCTCCATTCTCCTTACTTTTGCCACCTTACCAGCCTAGCCAATACCTATAGTGCACCCTACACTATATGCATTTCCTACTCATTCACCTTAGAACAACACAACTCATGATAGTAACATCTCTGTAGCCTCATCTTCTGTTTCTTCACCTAGCAGTAATGTAGGCATAGTAGTCAATTCCGTTCCATTCCGGCTGGAACGGACGAAATATTCCGGTTCCGACAAGGGAACGGAATAGAATTGGGCATATCAATTTTCTGGGAATGTATTGGTCATATATCACGCAAACATTAAAATTATAATGGAAGGCACACTAGCCTAGTAGCACTACACACCACTATTGCACGCCAAACCCCAGACGGAACCGGGATTCGAATGTTGAGAGGTGCAATGTGTGTGTTTTCATTGATTTTTTTTTCTTTAAATCCCTTTCTTTTACTCTTTTCTTCTTTAATAAGTCATTAAATTATTTTATTATATGTCAATAAGTTATTATTCAAATTTTATTTACTTATATTATGTATAATAAATTTTATAATATTGATTTATATGACCGGAATTTTTCATCGAAACGGGATACTAAAATACCGAA
The DNA here is from genome assembly GCA_003255025.1 of Datisca glomerata. Lineage (NCBI taxonomy): Eukaryota > Viridiplantae > Streptophyta > Magnoliopsida > Cucurbitales > Datiscaceae > Datisca > Datisca glomerata. The sequence goes on from QANY01004652.1 coordinate 594,532, forward strand.
ATATCTGAAATGTTCCGTTTTTCCAAAAAACCGAAATGGCCACAAGAACGAAATTGACTACTAGATGTAGGTACCTCATAAAATCTTAATGCATCCACATTACCTCCCTCACCGGTACCTCAACAACCCACAACTAACCTTCATCCTATGATCACTAGGTCCAAAACAGGACTTAATAAACCTAAGCCCTATCTAACCTCCACCTTATCTCATAACCGAGCTAAACCAGTAACAGTCAATCAAACACTTGAGCATCCCATGTGGAAACAAGCTGTGCAACCTGAATACCAAGCCCTTCTCCAGAATAATACCTAGTCCTTAGTACCCTACACTCCAATGTCATTGGAAACAAATGGGTGTTTAGACTCAAAATAAATTTAGATGGAACAATCTAAAGGTTTAAGGCTAGACTAGTGGCAGAAGGTTTTATCAAAACCTGGGTTGGATTTCTCAAACACTTTTAGCCCTGTTGTGAATCCTATAACAATTAGACTTGTGCTTACCATCACTCTTATGAAACAGTGGGCAGTGAGGAAGCTTGATGTCAACGATGCTTTCCTACATAGTTCACTCTCGAGGACTGTTTATGTGGCACAACCTGAGGGATTCACTGATCAAACTTATCACTCTCATGAGTGCAAACTGAAAAAGTACTTTATGGCCTCAAGTAATCTTCAAGAGCATGGTATGATAAACTCGAGCTTTCTTTTCTTTATAAGGGGTTTCAGGTATCCAAATCTAATCATTCATTGTTCATGCTTCATCACCCACACAAAAAAATATTTCTTTTGGTTTATGTTGATGATGTCATATTAACTGGCAGCGATAACCAATATCTGTCTTATCTCACCTCAGAGATACATACCAACTTTGCACTTAAAGATCTAGGTCCTCTCCATCACTTTCTTAGCATCTCTGTAACCATAATTGCTTGAGGCTTGCATCTTTCTCAAGCAATGTATATCATTGACCTATTACACAAGTCAAACATGGCATATGTAAATGCATGTTCCACTTCTGCAACATCCTCCACCAAATTGTCCAAGAACATCGGTGAGCTTCTAATTGCCATTACACAGTATATAAGCTTGATTAGAGCACTTCAATATGTTACTATCACAAAACCTGATATTGCCTACATTGTGAATCAACTAAGCCAGTACCTACAGTGTCCAACAACTCTATACTGGCAAGCCTATAAAAGGCTACTTGGGTACCTTACATGAAGGACTCACTCTCAAACGAACATTTGATCTCAATCTGGAAGCCTTCTTTTATGAAAATTGGGCTAATTGTCTAAGGGTCAACCCATGTATATATCATCTACCTTGGTCCAAGTCTGATTTCCTGGTCTTTAAAGAAACTTAATACTATAGCAAGGTCTAGCATTGAGAGTGAATACAGGGCAGGGCTATAGCATACACAACTGCTGAACTAGCATATATGAATTCAATCCATGATGATTAGAATGCATATCTTCTCTTCAAAACCTCCAATCATTTGGTGTGATAGTGAAGGAGCAGCCTCAGTTCCTTCAAATCCAATCTCTCATGCTACAACCAAACACATAGGAATAGACATTCATTTTGTAAGAGACAAGGTTCTTGCCAAGACCCTTGACATTAGATATATTCCTTCTAAGGAACAAGTTGCTGATATATTTATAAAACCTCTCTCAGGGTAGCAATTTTAGTTATTAAAGTCCAAGCTACATGTGGTTGAAAGGCCCCATGAGCTTGAGAAAGGATGTTAAGGATATTTTTGCTCAGAGTACTAGCCATCTAAGCCGCTAGCTCATTAAGATTCTCATCCGCCTTCACGTGCAGCAAGGATAAGCTAACATGGTCACCTCATCAATTTTGTTAGCATCACTATCTATGAAAATATTCCCTCATGATTTCTTGCAAGACATTTTGAGCATCTTCTGCAAATTAACTATATTATTTATCAAAATCCTTCCAACCTTCTGAATCAACATGATGTCTCAATACACCTTCAACACTGACACGTTTCTCCTTAAGCCATCTCATATCGAACGATATGAATTTTGACTTGAACAATCTTTGAAGTCTGGGTATAACAGGAAAGTGACACAAAAATTTTTGGAGAACTTTCTTACCCTTCCCATGATCCATTTTATATCTTGGTTCACCACATTCAAGACATTTGTCTCTTCCTTCACTCTTTTTCTAGAATAAGGCACAATCATATTTACAAAAATGAATGGTGTCATACCCCGACCATAAATCTCTTAATTTGTGTTTGGCTTCATAGTAAGAGGCTGGAATTTTTTAGCCTACTGGATGAGAACCATTTAAAACTTTAAGTAATTGGTCAAATGACTTATCACGCCAATGATTAAGCACTTTGATATGCATAAACTTCACAATAAAAGATAGTGAAGTATACTTTTGACAACCAGGATAAAGTTTTTCTTCGGTTTCACTAAACAAATCACTAAATTTGTCTAACGTCTCTGCATTTAGATTTATTCTATCAATATTATTCTCTCCAACTCGTTCACCATTCATCTCCATCCCAACAAAACCACTCATGTTATCTAACATTTCTCTCATCTCATCATCATCATCATCATCATCACCACCAAGGAGAGATGTATTACTATTCATCTCCATATTTGGTGAATGGTGATATCTTTGTATCTCTTCACCATGAAACACCCAATGGTCATAGCTCAATGCCATTCCATATTGGCACAAATGCAGTTTAACTTCTAATAAATAAAATTGTCTTAAACTAAGACAGTTTTTATATGGACAACGAGTTTTCCCTTCTACATTGAGATAATTACTGGTCACGCTCATAAACTGTGAAATACCATCAATATACTCATTGGACAATCTATTAGGATTTTTTATCCAACTCTTGTCTATTTTGTCACTCTGTAAATTAAATAATATTTAGAGAAACTCTCAACAAAAGATCTCTAAGCAAATAAAACCTTCAACATACTAATTCCTAAGCAAATAAACATAAATCGAATGACAAAAAAAGATAGTAATGACATGTGGATTGTAATAAGACATTTTCTTAAGGAAAAATACCGTAAGGACTCCTTAAAAACCTCTAAAACATAAACTATACAGGTTTTGTAGCTAGCAAATCTAAATGTTGTAGATAGCTAAGACAAAAGCCACTGAAATGAAACCATAGGCAACATGGCACCATTTCAATAATTAATCTAGACTAGCATTAAATGTATGACCTTGATAAGTTAAAAATCAAAATCACGTATCATATCATACTAGTGTTGTGTTGTTGATTTAATTAATTACATATAAGCCTAATACTTAGCATGGGTATTAACATAACATTTTAAACAATACATCCGCCAAAAGTTCTAAAATTAAAATTAAACTATAACATAAAGTAAATAATTATAACAAGTGATAACAACTACTACTTTCTATGTGAGAGTCAACATATAGAAATGGTTTTCCATTTGGTAGTCTCTTTATAATTGGTGAAAGAATTAAATCGCAGCCAAGTACCAAAGATGTCTAGAAACTCTAAGGATCCATGCATGTAAGAAAGTCAAAAGCTTTACTTTTTTGTGTTATTTGGAAGACATAATTTCTTATGGAGAATTAGTAATGGAAACTAAATAGTCTGTTTTAAACATAGTTAGAATTATGTATAAAAGCCTATAGATAAATTAGAGTTAAGGATTGGCTTTTCAATTTCAATTAATTGAAACATAGATAACTGATTGTAATGATCATTATTATCATATGAATCATAATTAAATTTCATAATCATTATTATCATATCATTTAAGATTTTCAAAATTTTATCATTAAGTATAATTTTGTCACCAAGGATCAACTAATTTATTAGAGGCTTAGAGTTTCTACCAACCATATCACTCAAATAGTTCATTGCTATAACCCCTCTGCAACTTTGTTTCCAATCTTAGAAACATCCACATTAATCTTCACAATTTCTTGCTCTAGCATATCTCAACTCTTTAAATTTAAGCTTATAAGATCAGAAACTCCATGATCAATATCATTTGCTGATAGAAAAGAAAAACAATCAATAGTAGATATATTCATCACTATTATAGGATATACTTTCTTTTCAGAAAATACAAAGTTATTCCTTGTTTTCCATATATTCCAACACAAGAAGCACAAGAAAGACACTTTGTCATTCCCCATCATGATGCCTTAATAATTTAGTTATGAATTAATGCCATATATTTCAACACTTCAATTATGAATCGAGGAGAGCAAAAAAACCAATCTAACCAATTTTAAATTCATTTACTGGGTAATTAATTGCTAGAAAATTCATTTTAAATATGACTCACATATGAACACATTATGTGATGCCAATTTCTCACCCCCACCCTCGGCAGGTAGACCCAGATGTACACACCCAAAAGGCATGAAATCCCTCCTTAATCAAGATTCAAGACCAATTTCAAATTAAGTCCTAATTGACAAATTAGGTGCATGTTCTTATCTAGATGAAGTTGGTAGAATTTTAAATCTAACATTGGATGTCATACCATACACCAACAAACAAACAAACAAAGAAAGAAATGCTTGGCATAAAATTGGAAAGAAAGAAAGAAAGAAAGAAATCCAGACCAAATAGTTGATGTACCATCAATAGAATATGGCATAAAATTGGAAAATCAAGTGAGAAAAGAAGTGCCAGGTATGAGATCTCTAACAGGGAGGAGATCTAACTCGATGGAGCTCTGTCACTAAGGAGGAGCTCTGTCGCGGAGGAGGAGATATGTCTCGGTGGAGCTCTGTCGCCAAAAATTAATTCGTTGGTAAAAACAACTTTTACTAACGAAATATAAAATTCATCGGTAAAAGCTCTACTTTTACCAAAAAATATAAAATTTATCGATAAAACACATGAAAAATCTGGCGTCGTTCTTCCTCGGTAAAATGTACTGCTTTTGGTGACTAACTATTTAGTTGGTTGCCTAAAATGGGCCTTTTCCGACGAATTAACTTTTGTGGCTAAAAGTTTCGTGGTTAAAGCCCTTGCTTTTTGTAGTGATGCCACATTTTTAGAACACTGGATATATCTAAAAAGAATCCAAGACTCAACCAACGGTAAAGCACAAAACACAAATGAAGAAAATAAAATCAAGGTTCAATCAATGCCAAGATTTAATGCCCACTTTTCCCACACATAAAGCAAGCATTAATCTTCCGATAACTTTGTCCGACATAACTTTTTTTGCAAGTGACGCAAACATGATGAGAATCTCTAACTTGTTTCTTTGCATCTCGTTGTTCTATATGGTCGTCCTAAAGCTTCCTTTTCTCTCGCGACGAGCGATCATTCCATGGAAGCTCTCTTGATGGAAGATTCTGATCCATTAATAATACTGCTTTAACAACCACTACGTAAGTAGTATGCTGGTGGGGTGACACATAACCCTTTATCTCTGAACGAAGTCCCCTTTCAAACGTCTGAGCCTTCTAGATCTCGCTATCAACGTAATGCATGGCATAGTGACATAATTCCTCGAACTTAAACTTTCATAATCAGTAACAATCGTATTACCTTGGACCAATAAATTTGACCTCCTTACTTGTCCTAATGGTGATCGAAATATACTTCTCAAAGACCAGTTCCTTAAATCAATCCCAAGTCACCAGATTATGCACGACATCATGAGCTTTTTGTGTGAGCTCCCACCATTTTTGAGCTTCTCACGTCAACATAAGATTTGTACAAATAACCTTTTGAATCTCAGAACACATCATGAACTAGAAGATTTACTCCAATCTCACAATCCATTCATCAGTTAACAATGGGTCGGACGAGTGACCGTCAAATTCAGGCGGGTTCATCCTTCTAAATGTGTGGATCAGCTGCATGTCAACCACTATCATCTGTTACGGTTATTGTTGTTGAGTTGCGTGAGCCGTCGTTGTCTGCCTCAACAACTCCAAAAATTCTTGAAATATTTCGATCATGGTTGTCGGAGGGTTTACAACAGGATCGACAAGTGTGTGATTGTTGTTTCTCATTGGGGGAGCCATTACTCAGCTACCTACAAAGTCAAGACTTACCAAAAGTCTAATCTTATTGAGTAATTAAAACGTAAACGTAGTAAAAAATGTCATAATGAAACTAAATCACATCATACAGAATAAATAATTAAAACATACATATCATGCTTACCTGACTTATAAGATGAGGGAGGAACAAAGTGAGCGACAAGACATATTTTTCACTAAGAAAAGTCTATAGAATCTAAAAACTTGATTTTGATACCAAACTATAACACCTCGATCCCTGAGGATTAAACATACGTGTAATTTTATGATTTTAAAATCCACAATTCAAAACAAGCCCTAATTTTGAGAAAATTCCTAAATTGAAATTCTTAATTTACCCATTATAGAAAAACATTGACCTTAAATAGCAAAAGGATTAAGCTTATCCTTGATTAGAATCTTAATCAATAAATAGTGAAAGCGATAAAATGTCTTAAATGTATAATTAATAAAACTTCAAAAAACTGAATTAAACTCTGAAGTAAAGTCAAAACTTGAGATCCATAATTTATGAAGTTTTCACTTATCACAATTCGTAGAAAAACATAGCATAAAAATAAACTACTTGAATAGCTGACTTTAATAAAAAATGTTTTCCCATGTTTTAAGTCAATTCATAAGCTGAAAACAAAAATTTCTCTTATCCAACTGGTTATGGTAGTCTCTCACCGCTCACCATCACCATCTGCATCATAAACAACTATGGGGGTGAGTATTTTAAAATACTTAGTAAGAAAACTCATATATATTAACATGCATCCACATGTCATAAATGCAATCATGTAACATACTTGATCATGACATGGCTTAACATAACACGTAGATAACGTGTCTGAAATAGAATCATATAACAGACTTATTCATATCTTGTCTTAATATAAACCCTAATTAACAACCTAATCAGAAATGATCACACGTTAACTAAAACATATCATGGTGAATTATGCGACGAAATAGATGACACCCATTGGGCGATGAAATAGATGGCACACAATGGGCGACGAAACAGATGACACACATTTGGTGACAAAACATATAACACTCATAGGTGATGGAAAATGTGAACAAATGGCACCTCATAAGTGACGAAAAACACTTACAGATGACACCCAATATATGACCAAAACATGAACAGATGACACCCTGTGTGTGACGAAAGCATGAATAGATGACACCTTATTCATATAACAAACAACACGTGAATAACCCTGATTTTTTGTTAACTAAGGGTCGTGCTTAAGTTCATATCTTGCTTAATTACCACTTGACTGAATTAACATCATAATTTGCAGAGTCCAAAGCATGATAATAATTGATCATATGGTTCACAAGTAAACATATAATGCATACTGATACATGTAACAGAATTAAACATGATAACATACTAACATAAAATCAGTTATACCTAAATATTTATCTCATGATAATCAAATTAATAACTAAATAGTAAACAATTACCAAAGTGTTAGCAAAATATAAACATTATTGAAAAATATTTTAACAGATAATAAATTGAAATACATGAAACAATTATAACATTAGAGTCACATCATTATCTAAATCCACTTACACAAAACATATATATGAACATAACATGCTTACATATAATTAAAACTGATGAGAATAACACATCTTACATTTATTATACGTGCATAAATTACGATGTAAATTCATTTACCTAAACCAGAGGAATGAACTAAACAACTAATGACCTGGAATAAAAACAATATATAATCACTAAATTGTTTTGAAATTAATCAATATAAACACATTATTAATATCATATAAACATAAATTTAATTAAAATAGTGCAAAGAGCTTTGAGCGAGGCAGGAAAACAATGATTTGGGTTAGAAGTCAAATGATTGAACTTGAGTCAAACAGTTCAAACCGGGATGGTTCAGATTAGAGCGGTTCGATTTGATCAGATTGGACTGGTTCAGACCGATTTTGCTAAACTGAATCGGTTCATTTTAGGTTGAACCAATTCAGGACTAAACCAATTGGGTTACAAGACCTGGTTGTAGAATAAGAAAAAACGGAAGGAAAGAATAAGGGAGAAGGGAGAAAGCGAGAAAATAGAGGGGGGAAAGAGAGAGAAGCAGAGGGGAGAGCGAGATAAAAACAGAGGGAGGGAGAGAGAGGACAACCATTGAAAGGGAAAGAAAATAGAGAGAAAAAGATAGACTAAGAGAAACAGATAGTTGGGGACGAAGAGAAGAAACAGAAGCTTACCGTTGTGAAGACGTGGCAGCGCTGGAAGGAATTCGTGAAGGCCGAGACAAAATAAAAGAATGGAAACAGAGGGGGAGGGGAAATTCGCTAAAATCAAAGAAAAGTTACAGAATTGGCTAGGCAACTTTGAAATAGAAAATATGTGTTAAGAGAGGGAGAAATGAAAAAGAATTAAGAAATAACTAGGAAGAAGAAGGAAGAAGGAGGTTACCTAAATTTCATGATGAACCTAAAGAACGACGAAATGAAGATGAAGAAAGGAAACAGAGGGGCTCACTAGATAGACGGTTGAGGGAGAGAGGGATCATAGTGGGGTGGGGGCTGCCAAGGGAGAGAGAAGGACAGAGGATCCAGAGAGCAAAAGAACAAAAATAGAGAAACAGAGGAAACAAGAAATAGCTTACCAATATCAATATTATAGGGTTGCCCAAGCTGAAACGAAAAATAGGAAGGTGAAGAATATAGGGATCATTAGAGAAGAAAATTGTAGAAGAGAGAAAATAGCAGTAAATGAGGTGAAGGGCTCATGAATTTAAATGAAAAGGGGAGAGAGAGGGTTATGGGTGGTTACAAGGGGTTCGCTTGAGATAAAAAATGAGAGAGTGGGGGGAGATAGTTGAGAGATAACATGTCAGTGTGAGGGAGACAAATGGGGTTGGCTTAGTGTGTATAGACATGTATGGTGTGAGTGAGATTCAATTAGAGGGGTGAGATTACCGAATGCAAACAAAAAGGATAGGGTTTGGCTTATATGCATATAGGGATATGGTGTTAGTGGGTTTTGAAAATACAAATACATCACTTTTCAAAATTTAAAGATATCAAATTTCAAAATAATATTATCTACTTTTAAAAATTATAAATAATATCACTTTTATGAAAATATCACTTTTAAAATTACATTTAAAAATTATAAATAATATCACTTTTAAAATTACATTTATCTTTTAAATCATTTTTATGAAAATATCCCTTTAAGAAGGGTCGGAGTATTATAATTATCCTCACTCTCAACAATCTTGAATGCAAACAAACTCACTGGTGAAAATTATGTGGATTGGAAACGTAATCTTGATATCGTGCTGACGTTAGAAATGTACAAGTTCATGCTCACCACCTCTCGGCCCCTTGAGCCTATTGCTGAATCGACTCAAAAGGAAAAATGATGTATATGCTTCTTGGTTGTGTTCTGATGAGATTGTAGATGTTATTAATGGTCGTCACGGTGTGTGCGCGGCGGAAGCGTGGAGGTGCGCGGCCTGTTAAAAAAATTAAACTTTTAATAAAAATGAATATGTTAATAAAACAAAACTTGCACAACGTCACGATAACCATATAAAAACTTTTATTGAATTTTTTTTCAATCAGCCGGGATCCATTATATATTTAAAAGTTAAATCTATAACATATAGTGTTTGGAATCATATACATCTTGTAGTCTATATCAAGTGTCTTTACAAAAACCGATCGATCCTTCGTTCCCATGAAACCTTTCCAATGATCAGCAGACTCTAAGATCCACACTAAGATCTTCTAAGTCAATCCTCAATGCACTAGGACGTGTGTGGGCATGTAGAATATTACAAGACACTTTTTCTGTCTCTAGATGTTCTCAATACATCAGATCTAGAGATTTACTGAGAATGAATTTAGTGAGACGATTCTCTAAAAGAACGTGATGATTATTCTTTAGAGATTTGATTAATGTTTAATCACAAAAGAAAATCTATCTAACATCAATTGTGTTCTGAATTCAACTCTTAATTAACGAACTGATGATCTGATCAACTGATTATCTCCTCTTCGTTCAACCACCAAGGCCATTAGAATAATATATGTATATATTCTAGATAATGGTGTATCATATTTTTAGAGATAAACTAAAATAATATTTAATTATAAAATTACCAATATAGTGGGACCCACTATAATTATGCGCAATTACAGTGCCACATGGTATTGTAGTGTGCCGTGAGCTAGCACAGTGCTTCACTAGGTTTCTTGCCGGTCCAAAAATCATATGGGGTTTTGGCAGTCACTTTAGTTGGAACTCTATTAAGGATATATGTTGCAGCGTTAAGTGCTTCACCCCAGAGTGATTCTGACAAGGTCGAATGACTAATCATCATCCTGATCATGTCCTTAAGCAACACCATTCATAGTGGGTGAACCCGGAATAATGTATTGTAGGACGATACCGCATTCACGTAATGGTTAGCGAGACCTCTCCCCGGATAATTCATAAGTGTCCTCTTGTCCAATTAGTGATATGAAAGTTCAAATATTGATTGACGAAGGTAGTACGCACAATTTTGTCCAAGAACGACTCGCACAATTTCTGAAATTGCCTATATGCAGGTCCCCTCACTTCAAAGTGTTAATCGAAAATGGTGAAACAATGCTCTGCAATGGTTTTTTCCCTCAAGTTCCTATAGAATTCAGTGGGTGACGATTCGAAATTGATTTGTATGTGTTACAATTGCAAGGTGAAGATGTTGTTCTTGGAGTTTAATGGTTAGAACTGCTTGGTAAAATTGTGATGGACTATAAGGCTTTTTATATGGAATTTGAATGGAATGGCCAACTATTCGTTTGCAAGGGGAACCTTTGATTCATATGGGGCAAATTTAACTCAATCCACTTCATTGTCTATCAAAATCAAGAGGTATCAATACTTTCAAATATTTGCCTTTACTATTGAGGAGGGAGCTAGTATAGTAGATGCTCAATTACCAAATCCTTTGTTATCCTTGTTAAGTGAGTATGAAGATTTGTTTTCTGAACCTTCAACCTTACCATCATATCGTTTGATTGATCACAAAATACATTTGTTGCCCAACACTAAACCTATAAATGAAAAGCCATATAGATACCCTTATTTTTAGAAATCTAAAATGGAAAAGCTAGTCTTTGAGATGCTTGAGTCGGGATTTATAAGGCCAAGTCAAAGCCCTTTCTCTTCACCAGTTTTGTTGGCGAAAAAGAAGGATGGAACGTGAAGATTTTGTGATTATAGGGCGTTAAACAATGCCACGGTGAAGGACAAGTTTCCGATACCAACAATAGATGAGCTACTTGACGAGCTCCATCGAGCTACTATTTTTTCCAAGACTGATATACGCGCGGGCTATAATCAAATAATAGTGAATTCTCGAGGCATTCCCAAAGTATATTTTCAAACGCATCAAGGTCATTATGAGTTCGTTGCAATGCCATTTGGCCTCACAAATGACCCTGCTACTTCCCAAGCTACGATGAATTTGGCTTTTCGAGACTTCTTACGCAAGAGCGTTGTAGTCCTCTTCAACGACATCTTGGTTTATAGTAAGATAATGGAGGAACATTATTGTCATAAAAGAGGTTCTATAATGCCTCCGTTCGAACTGTTTTCTAGCAAAGAGATCAAAATGCTCATTTGCTTAAAATCAGATTGAGTATTTGAGTCATGCGGTTTCACCAAAAGGGGTTGCTCTTGATCCTTCAAAACTGGCTGCAGTGAATGAATGGTCTATTCTTCATAACCTGAAAGCACTTCAAGAATTTTTTAGGCCTCATAGGTTATTATAAAAAAATTGTGTTTCGATATGCTTCAATCGCAAGTCCCTTGACTGATTTGCTAAAAAAAAGATTGTTTTAAGTGGTCTCTGGAAGCTCAAACAGCTTTTGACACTCTCAAACAATCATTATGGCTTTACCAAATTTTTCTCTTCCATTTCACAATCCAGACAGATGCATCGGGTTCTGGTATTTGGGTTGTTTACTACAGCAGATCACCCCATTGATTATTTCACTAAGAAGGTTAATTCTACAATTTCAAAAGCTTCAGCTTATGTTCGTGAACTGTACGCGGTTACATAAGCTGTTATTAAATGGCGGCAATATTTGCTTGGGGGTAATTTTCCAATTCAAATAGACTAACACAGCTTGAAGGACATTTTGAAAAAAATGGAACAAGATGTGCGTGAATTTGTTAATTTCTGTCATGTGTGTCAAAAGAAAAAATAGTCTATAGCATCTCCATCGAGTTTGTTGCAACCTTACTCGTGCCTAATAATGTTTGGGAAGATATTAGTTTGGATTTCATTACAAGATTGCCCCATTCTCATGGTTATACAGTGACACTTATGGTGGTTGATAGGCTTTCGAAGTATGGTCATTTTAGGGCACTTAAAAAGGGATTACAACCAGTTCAGCTACAAAATTATTTGCTGAAATGGTGGTTAAGCACCACGGTTTTCCCAAGTCTATAGTCTGGAATCGTGACCCAATTTTTCTAAGCAAGTTTTGGAAGGATCTCTTCCATTTGAGTGGGACTTTTCTACACACGTCCAACGGTTACCATCCATAATTAGATGGACAAACTGAGGTTCTCATAGGTGTTTGGAATAATATTTGCATGCATTTGTGCACGAACAACCAAAATGTTGACAAAATTTCTTCTTTGGGGTGAACTATGTTTAACACAACTGTCCACTCTATCACAAAAATCACCCCATTTGAAGTCATGTGTGGTAAGCCACCTCCCACTCTTCCATCATATTCTCTCGGTCTTTCTACCATAGAGGCAGTTGACTCTTCCAACGCTGCTCGTGGGGAACTTCTTACCGAACTCTGTAATAATATGGTTCGTGCTCAACAACAAATAGCTACTCAGGCTAACAAACATCGGAAAGAGTTTTACATGGATGTTGGTCAATGGTGTTACGTTAAGGTTCAACCTTATAAGCAGGCTACTGTTTCAGGAGACACTCATTCTAAATCTAGCAAAAGGTATTATGGGCATTTTGGTATTGAAAACAAATTGGATCCGTAGCCTATAAGCGTAGATTACCATAATCATCTTGTATTCACCCGGTGTTTCATGTTTCCTTGCTTAAATTATGTCCCAATACAGCTGAAGCTACTCAGTTACAATTACTCGATACTTATATTGACAACAATCCCATTTTATCACCTTTTACAGTAAAACAAAATGGCAAATGGGCATCTCAGGTTCTGGTACAATGGAGTGGCCTGCCTTTAAAAGAGACTTCGTGGGAAGATCTTGCCACATTTCATAATCTATATCCATTCTTCAACCTTGAGGACAAGGTTTCCGTAGATGAGGAGGGTAATGTTTTGACTTTGAGCCTAAGTAACAGGCCCAGTCGCATAAGAGGTGCCCCAACTCATCTTCTAGACTATGTGTCAAACATCAAGTAAGTTGTTACATATGTTAGAATTGTTAGAACTCAGTTAGAAATTGTTGTAATATGTTCTTCTAGGCAAGGTAGCTATGGATATAAAGAATTCAAGTACGGTTGGAAAAAGGTATACAAAATACAAATTATTTCTTCCGTCTCATCTTCTCTCTTCTCTCCTCTCTAATTTCTTTCTGAAGATCTGTTCCTGTTTTCACTCAACTTCTTGGAGATTAGCCTTCTCCAACATGCTTATTTCTTAATACCAATCCCCAAGCTCAAGATAAACAATCTCTCACCTATACCCGGTTGAATTTCCTGATGGTAAGTACTTTCCCTAATAGGCTTAATCGATTAGCTTCAATCTTTACTGAGTTGAAATTCTCTGCACTATTCAGTTCGTACGCCTCATCACTCGTGAGTGCCATTTTCTCCACGATATCTTCTAACCTTCTTTCCTGGTTGGATTCCAACCTCTCGTCTTTGTCCTTTTCCGTGGAGTTCTCCATATGATCATACAAAACTCCAAAAAACCCAACGAAAAAAGCCAAAAAACATTAAAAGGCAGGTATAGACACAAAGTTATGATAAGTAGGATGAGTAAAAGAGAATCAAGAGAAGTAAGATTAGACAGGGACGCGGGGAAGAACACACGGTGAAGGTTCGCTGAAACTCGATGAAAAAGGGTTACTAATTAGCCTAGAGGACAACTCCCACTGCGATTAGACTAGTAGTTAGCCCAAGCATAGTTAGCCTAATCACGGCAAGCATGATCAGGAATAATCAAGTCATGGAATTAATTAGGATTAGTCCCACCCCACGTATATATCTTCAGAATTTGTTTCTTTGGGAAAAGGAAAAACATATTTGCTTTGTGATATCATCTTCTACATTTTCATAAATGAATATCAAGTAGGGCGATGAATTATATTTTGTTTCCATAAAAGATCTCAACCTTTTTTTAATAAAAAATACAACTTTGTAGGGGTAGTAGGGATACGACGATGCATGATGCTGGTGTGGAAGGTTAACCATCATACCAATACGTCTTGTCTAACGATATAAATTCAGTGGTTTACTTAATTACTTTATAGATATTGGAGTGAAATTATGTATATTTAAAGAGTATCAAGTATAAAAGAAAAATGCTATGTAAATAAAAGGTTATTCTTTCAAACTGACAATTGTATAACATACTTAAGTTGCATCAATGTTCAACACATTTGAGGTAACTCTCATTGCAAATTTGAGATACCTACTATACATGTTAGGTATCAGCGGGTACCATGGTACATTAGAATTTTCTTTAAACAATGCATAGGAATTCAATTTGAATGATGTATATTGCACTATTATGCAAAAGAGGCGTTCAAACAACGTCAATGGAAATACACGAACAATACAAATATCAAATCCTGAAGTATAAGTCTATGGTTTTATTTGCAAAGTTGAAGAGAAGTCCTCCTAGTTTTGAAATATTTTAAACTAAAACTTATCATTATTCTTTTAACACTTCTTCTTGTAACAATAACAGTGTCTGTGCCACAATCCATGGCATTTTCCTTGGAAAGCATCTTCATTCTTCCAACATGCGTGAAAACATTTGACACTCGATCTACACCTGCCTTGAAATGTGCGACTTTGAATTTTGCATACTCCAGTTACTTTCTCAATATTGCCCAATGCAAAAGAAGAAGAAGATCGTATTAACAACCAAAAAAGTGTAAAACAAATCACAGCGGTAATTAAATTTTATTGAAGAGTTGAAGAATTAACCATTGAAGAGAAACCAGAACAAATGTTGAAATATTCTGAATTTGTCATAAAAGGAGCTTACCAATGTTTAAAAGGAGGAAGACAATGAACATGAAGGCAAAGAAATTAATCAACTTAGAACTCATGGCAATATATTTCTCTATTTTGTGCGAATATAAATAAGAATTAACTCTATATTGATTTTTTCTTCCTTAAGCAACATATATAATATATATATATATATATATATATATATATATATATTTCGTCAAAGTTAAGGTAATTTTTTTATTATTGTTGAACTGATGGCGCCATCTTTACTTAGTCTAGAGGTATAATTTATTTATTCGGTCCAATAGTTAAATGCAGGTTAGTTTTTTTTTTTAATGATAAATATTTCATTCATAAACATAAATAATATACAGAGAACATCAGAATCTGATTGTAACTATTAGATCTAAATACAAAGGTACACTTACATGTACCAGATAAGATCAATAAAGACCTATTTAAGACTAGGGAGTGAATCGTTTGCATGAACTGCACACAAATATAAAGCACAAATATAGAGCACAACCGGTTTTTAAAATATTTCCATTTTATTCTAATAAAGTTGTATAAAATAACATATCACAAAGAAAACAGTTAGAAAAATTATAAAAGATGAGCATGTTGAGGCACGTGGCTTCAAATGTGAGTTTTTACTTTTGTCCCACATCAATTATTTAGTACTCATGTTCTCTTAATTTCTTATATAAATAGGACCCACCTCTCTCCTTTTGTGTTGTATCCAACCATACCAGATATATAGATATTTGTGTGTGGCCTAAGAATATTCTAACGCTCTACTTTAATTTAATATTTGGGTTTAGGAGATTTTGGTTTGTGAATTTGTTTGATTTTCTTTTGTACTCTCTTTATTAATCAGTGAAATTGTTCTCATCTTCACCAGTAGACGTAGACACAATGCCGAACCACGTGCATTTTTTGTGTTCCGTATTTTATTATTTATTTTCTTTATATTTTACATATTTTTTACTTTCCTGAAGTTGTGGACATAACAAGTGGTATCATAACTACGGTTCTATTTGAGTCTTGTTATTATGGCGGCAAAATATGAGATTGATAATTTCGATAGGAAGAATGACTTCAGTCTTTGACAGTTGAAGATGAGAGCCTTATAAGTTCAGTAAGGCTTACTTAAGGCACTGAGGGGCAAAGACACTTTGCTGAAGAGATTGACCACTAAGAAAAAGATGATCTAATGGAGCAGGCACCTGGTGCAATTATGTTGTCATTGTGTGATTAGGTGTTGCATGAAGTATCTAATGAGATGTCTCCTAATGTTTTATGGATCAAGTTAGAGAGCTTGTATGTGGATAATTCACTCACCAAACGGCTCTATTTAACTTCTAGGATTTTTGGTTTTCACGACTAAACCTTTGTTGGACATAAGATTAACTTAATCCTAGTCTTGGGATTCAACGACAGTTCGGTTTAACCTAACTTTAAGTTGTCTAAGTAACCGATGAGTTTAATCTACTCTTAGGTTAAATGAACGATTACATAACTAATTAATATTAATCCTAAGAGTTATTATGAGAGGTTGTGACTTAGATATAAATTTGGAATAGATTTGAGGATAATTGTATTTTGATATTTACTTTCATTATTTTTGTAATTTTATGTATATTTATTTGACTTCCGTGTTTAGATGATAATTTAGCTTTCAAAATTGAAAAAATAAGGTCCATATATGATGAGATATGCATCAGATTAAATTTAGAATTTTTAGGTTTAACACTTTGACGCGCAAGAGACTATTTCAGAGTTTTCAGATTATTAATAGGGAAAATAGAAGGAAAATACAGGTTTAGGGAGTGTAGTTGCAAAAATGACCGAAAAGTTTTTGTTTGTAAAAATGGCCGAACATGACCGTGGCAAATAATTTATGTACCAAAATTACACAGTGGTAAACTAATTTATATACGACAATTACACAGTGATAAATAAATTATTTATCATATTTCAGCCATTTTTACAATAAAAAATTTTCTGAACATTTTTACAACTAGAGCTAGGAATGGGCTATTTTTATAGTTCTCCCTTATTAATATTTCAGAGAGAGTTTCTCTTTTTTCACAAATTTTTTTATATTTCTTAAGAGAATCAATGAATCAACGGATCTTTGATATCTATTTCTCTAGTATTTATGTATGAATCAATCTATTAATCAATGACATAGTTATTAAGGGTTAGAGATTGTGCTAATTCTATGTATTATGTCACTGTATTGGAAAATTTTAAAACACTATAATTATTAATGCAAACAAAATATAGAGACTGTGCTACTTGCAGCCCAGCGGAAATTTTGCTGGATCTGGACCCCAAGTGCAGTATTTGACGGCTAAGGTGGCCAGCTCTGATTTGGATTTTTTTCTGTATTATATTTTAGTTTTTTTAATACGTTTTTATATTCGAACAAAAATATTTTTATATCCCACTGAAGATGATCAGGCATATTTTTGTACAACAAAAGAGTGACAGAGCAAAAATTTCACAAAAATTAACTTCGTGTTTACTACAAATAAATAGAAACGAAATTAAACAAATACATTTTTTTAGACCTTACTCAACAAACTCTTAAGAAAGTTATATTAAGTGGTTGTTTGTTAGAGTTTTTTTATTGCAATTAGTTGAATTATCACATTTTTTAGACTAATTCTCAAGTTAGATAATAACTCTCGTTTATAGGTAATCCTAATATACCCTCCAAAGAGGCACTGAATTGCCTGCAAGAAATGAAGCAATCCAGAGTTACCAAGAACAGTCAACCTCACGTGTTTGCTTCTCCAAAAGTTCTTCAGCAATTCTGCAAGAATATAATTTCAACGATAAGCCTCTTTTAATGTCTTTCCATCTTTTAGCCTTAAATCATATTAAATACTATTACGTCTTCAAGAATTCTTCATTCTCACGTTCTCTAACCTTTGATTAGTGCTAGTCATTTATAAGTTCACGTCCTCTAACCTTTAATTAGTGCTAGGTGTTTTTAAGTTCACATTTTCTAGCAATTGATTAGCACAGTCGTTTCTAAATTCATGTCCTAACATGTTTGATTAGTGCTACTTGACAAAGTTTTCTTTGGTTATGTTGAATGAGAGTACAAGAAGCCGACAACAAAGTAAGGAGGAATGAATATTTTTCATACAACCTTACAGCTTTCTTCATGTGTTAATATTTTTTTCTATCTTCGAAAATCATGCGAGCTATTGATAGATTTCAAGATTTTAAGATTTCAAGACTTCAAGACTTCAAGTTTTCTAGAAAAGATGAGAATTGATGTGTTAATTCTATCAAAGCAATGTTATTAGGAGAAGGGACTTAGATAAGTTTTTAGTCTACTAAAGCTACTGGTTATGGTAAAAGAATTATCCCTTTAGATTAATTATCTGATAATCACAATTGGAGACCATCTGACGAGAGTTTACTTTAAAGTGAACTATGATAATTTCTTATTTTTTGAAATGTGTGCAATCAACCACTGGTTTAGGTGGGGAAGTTAAGTCTATGTTGTGTCAACTACTAGGTGGTTCATTTGTTGAGTTGATAGAAAATTAAGCTTAGTTGTTTTTTCTAATATTAGCGAAATAAGAATTGAAGTTTCTTTATTTTTCTTGTTGACCACAATGTATTTATAATTTGATTGATATGAGGAGATTTATTGTTGAAATGATGTTTAACCCTATATGATATCACTCTTATACTCATGTTGTACAATAATATTTTGATTCGTTAAAAGAGCCCAAGTTACCAAGGCAAAAAGAATACTAAAGAGACAATTAAATTATTTCCAAAGTTTTTTTTTAATGTAAATTTAGCATGAAATTACAATTGTACTGAGCATAGCAATCCAAAATTGAAATTTATTATTTTATAGATTGACACCCATAACTAAACATACAAATCATGTTTTGTCATCATTTCAATTACCATCAATTTAATTATTATTAAATCAATCACCATGGTCATTCTAAGCTTCACATGACAAATGACCCTAAAAGTATTAAATTTTTTAATTTCTTACCGAGATAAATTTTTCATAATAGTATTATTCAGACTGGTCATTAAAAGTCATTTGAAGATAATCTAATATTTTTTTGGCACAGTGATCAACAATTTTTTATCAATAGGTTAGGATTGTGCCCTAAAAAAGCATTGGATTTCTATTGTATTTATTGAGACATTTTATTCTAGTTAATAATAAATAGTTTATTCTTATATTATATATAATACATTATTGTAAAAGGTCTATAAGCATAATAGTACTTGGTTTGTGGGTCTTATGAAGTTTAACTCATAAGAACAAGGTATTTAACTAAGATTTCTTTATGACTTGTAAATATTTTTCACGATCTGGTGAAGTTGAGCTTTCTACTACGAAAAGACTGTAGTATATCAACTATACTATGTAGAGTGACTTACCTTGATCACCAGGTGGAGTACCTAGTTAATGTACTAATACGTTTAGAATGCATTGCAAGCATTAATGAGTCTGATTTTCAGTAAAGTACTATAAAAAAATCAAGACTCATTTCTATTATTTTATAAATACTCGCACTACAACCAAAAAAACTTACCATAGCGGCCAAAAAAAGCTATCATAGGGTATCGATAGCGTTTCTGAAAATTTTATGTATACCAACGTTATTAAAAGTCCGCTACCTATGATAACAATTTTTAAAGGCTATAAAAAAAATCTATGATAGCATTTTTAAACACTATGAAAGGCTATTTATAGCATTTTTTTAAAGCTATTAAAGGCTTTTCATAGCGTTTAAAAAATGCTATAAAATCCATTTCATAGCGTTTTAAAATCACTATAAAATTTTTTTTATATCGTTTTCTAAATGCTATAGTAGGTCTTTTACAACGTTTTATAAATGATATCTAGGTCTTTCATAGTGTTTTATAAATACTATCGTAGGTATTTCATAGCATTTTTTATTACTTATTGAATACTTTTTATAACTTTTTTATTACTTATACTTACAATTATACAAATATAAAAATAAATAACTTTTCAGAAAATATCATGAAATAACAAAATCACATATCATTTTATTTAATTAATCAAAATTATTACATACTAATTGTCCACTAGAAATCACATCTCAAAATGATAATTGCATATTGATTTTTACATAGAGCAAACAAAAGTAATTTATCCAAAATTAAAATCTAGTACACCTCTTAGGTGGAGGTACCCTAGGTGTTAATCCATGAGATCGTCCAGCTCTATGAAATCCTCCTCTAGTATGGAAAGTATTTGCGTAGCAGGTGTAGCATTAGTAAAAGTAAACACATGTTGTAGCCATAGAGGATGTCACATGCACACCACTAATAATAGAAATTAAATACCTTAACAAATTGAAGAAAGATAATAAAAGTTAAGTATCTTACCATATTTGTTTGGTGACCTGATGGAAAGCGTAAGTTGCTTACAAAAGCAGGCCTAGTAATGACCAGACCATGTACATCAATAGTGTATCTGAATTCTCGATATTTCATTCTTCCCGTTAACAGAGTTGCCATCATCCACTTTATCTTCAACAACCATTTAATAGAAGCCCATCATGTTGTATGCCAATCTGACGTACAGCTGAAAAACCTTCCTCACCACAACAACTTAAGCCATTCTCTGACAAGTTATTTCTCTTATGACTTCTAACAAAAATATGACATAAGACAAAAGATGCCTGCAGTTAATATGAAATATGAAGCTTCAGCGTAAGAAAGACAACTTATTCAATTGAAATTACCAAGTAGCTTATTAGAGAGATATTAGATTACAAAATCAGAGGGATATGGCCATACTCGCGATTATAAGACACACAAAACATTCATACAAACATTTATAGGATTTCTTATTTTAATTATCTTCTCTTTATATAATTGAAAAATAGCAAGTGACTTACTCAAAAGAATGAATATCCTAAGACTTGCTGTAATTATGTTACAGAAAACATGCAGCATGCAGCTGCTTTCATCCTGGCAAAAAATATATTTCAGTAGAAAAAACCTCTCGATCTTTTTCTAAATGCAACAATTGACAGACATCTTACTGCAATAAATCAGAGAACTCTAACCCATAATGACAGGAGTCACCTTCATGCATATTAATTATAGACTCACCCCTCAATCGAAAACAATGAGTTGCGCCAGGTTTCTTCTACTTCATTTTCCTAAAAATTGCAAAACTAGCAAATGAAAAGCAGAATATATATAACAATTGATAATTTATTTTTGATAAGTAACAATTGATAGTTTTATTTTTGATATGTAGGGATAATTATTATAACCTTTTAAATTAGGTAAATCATGAATTAAGAAAACTAAAGAATAATGAAATGTATCGTTGAAAATCTATAGCCTCCCACGAGCTACAAAACAAATAGAAAATTGTTGTTTATTAAATATACTTCCAACTATCTACTCTTTAGAGAATTTACACTCCAAATTCTTTAAGCATGTTGCTCTGCCCTCAGGAAAATAACACAAACAAAATAGTTAAAAGAAAATTCTTTAAGTGCTTAACCAACAAGAAATTGAGAAAAGACATTGAGAAGCAGAATACCAAAGGAAATTTGAAGTGCTTAAAATTTGATCAAATACACGCCAAGTAGAATATCAATAGAAGATGAGATGCTATACATCACATACTTAAAAAAAGAAAGAAAACATTGTCATCTTCTCATTATTGGAAACTACAAACGACAACTATAGAAAAATCATGAAATCATACTATAGATTCTGAACTAGTATAGAACAAATATCCATTTTGAAAGCATTTAACATTCTGCCCTTTCACCAAACCAGGTTATTCTACCTGATCAATGATTTTACTAAAAACTCTGAACAATGGAAATGCAAATATTCTATCATTCATTTCCCTATTAAGTTGTAAGATCCAAACACAACCGTAACCAAACATGTCATTGACACTGTTAAGAAAGTAGACAATAGGTTTAGACATATTTAGCACAAAACCAAATAGATCTAAGTGAGAAACCAATGAGAATGGCGCAATGGAATGCTACTATCACAGAATTCATGAATGCTCTCTATTTATGGATCTTAATATGAAAGATAAAACAAACCTACTAAATAATAAATAACATAATCAGACTTTTAAATAAAACAAAGTGATATGCAAACTATGCGTTTGTTCTACGCCAATCAACACATCAAAAGCCTCTCCTCATCAAGCATTAGAGTTCTAGGTACTCCCACTATCTCTGCCTTCAGAATTGGTACATTTTGGATAGAGCTGAGCTGGTTGTTAAGTCATAATTTATATAGGTCACACAGTACCACTTTAATATCCCCTAAACAACAAAACATAAGCTATAAAAAGAGCCTCACCAACGGAGTTGATTTCCGATATGATATTGATCAAAAAATAGAATGGAAGACAAAGTAGACATTTTTAAACAATACAAAAGGTGATTTGGTATGATGTGGTGATCTAAGCGAAGACAGCAAAAGAACTTTAGTTACTAAGAGTAGGAAAATAGAGCAAAGGAACACAAAAGGAAGAGGTCAAGTGTTTTTTAATATGATCAACAATTATACAACAAAGAAGAGCACCAATGTAAGTCTTCAAGTAAGTGAGAAATAATTACCGAGCAACAGGTGATAAAAATGAATTTTAAAAACTTAAGCAGAATCCTTGGTATCAATTATCAACATCTTATAAGAATGAGAAATACTAAACATTGAACAAACATATAAAACACCCTAAAAGCACTTAACAAACATGTTAAACACCTAGGATTTTAATTTCCGGCATCAATGGATTTCAGATAAGATATTTCAGACAACACTATTGTACATCTCAATACTCACAAATATTCATCTTTCATCATGCAAATAATTAAATTTCCAACAAAAAAATAGATGAAGGAAACCATAATCACAAGCTTAACCAAAAAGTAGAAACCTATCAATCTTATGTTCATTTCTCAACCTCCATTGATCAATCTAAACCCGAGAACCCCTATGTTCCTTTTTCTCTTTTTATCTTTCATTTGATAACAAATCTCAACAAAACAAACTAAATTTAAAAACCCATCACAGGAAATTTAAAGCATAATAGAGAATTAGGGATTTACCCAAAATGAAGAGAAGCTTTGACAGGGAGAATACTAGTAAATGAAAATCAGAGAGCTTAGAGAGAGACTTTCGAGAGAGCGTTCCCAAATACCTAAGAAATCGACAAGTTCATAGAGCTGAGTGAGGGAGCTGTGAGAGATAGCTCAAATAGAGAGCTGCGGAGAAATCCGTGATAGACACTTGAAATAGAGAGTTGTAAGCGATGCATACAAGAAAGATCTGAGAGAGAGCTTCACCTAGCGAGGAGAAACTCTTTGAGCTTCATCGCAGAGAGAGCTGTTTGTGAGCTTCGCTCAGGAAAGAAGTGAGGGTTGAACAAAGGGGCGCTTCGTGAGAGATACACTAGAGAGAAAGCTCTGCTAGATAGAGCTTTTAGAGAGAGATGAAAAAGTGAGATTCGTGAGCCCTATGATCACTGTGCTTCTGAGAGAAGAGGTTGAAGCTGAGAGAGAGAGAGAGAGTGGATGAAATTGGGAGTTTTGTGAGAGTCCAATTTTCTAAGTGGGTTCGTAAATTTGTGTCCCCATGCCCAATGAATTAAACCCGCCAATTTAGATCCTTAGTGTTTTGATAGAAAATGCAGTGGTAGTGTGCTATAGAAGCACATGTTTGTTGTAGTGTCTCAATCTTGAGAGAATTATGAGTTCATATTTAATAGCTTAGTTATTTTGATCTATTAAGAATGAATACTCCATGAGTCAATATATTATGTAGTTTGGATGACTGAGCAATTAGATAGTGAGTCCATAGATTCTCAATTGTAGAATTCATACACACTTGTAACTAAGAGACAGGGTACCTCTTAGATAATTGATTTATGTGGTCATAATAAACTAAGCGCTTAGTATTTGTGGTGGAGTACTAGAGATTTGATAATTTTACTTAATGCATCGAGTATGAAAATTATCATAGTTGATCGATAAAATGATTTTGGAACATAAGATACCAAGGTGTGCATTAATATTAGGTCGATAGTAATTAATCTAATTATGCATGGTACTATATCATGAAGGGGATTACATAATGAATAATAGGTCAAGGATATAGGTACGTCAAGTAATGTAAAATATACTTGGAGTTCAATTACAATATTATAGTGGAGTTAATCATAATTAATAATTAATAATTAATAAATTTGATTATTGGTTTAATGGATAGAGTTTATTAATTATGTCAAGAGAAAAAGATAAATTTATTTTTGTCCAATTTTATTTGTGTACATACATGCTCGTGATTTTGGTTGACGGTTCGAGAAATAGTAGGAAAGACTATCGGATTTTGATTTTGATCTTCACACGTCAAAATGTATTTTTGTTGATCCGTATAAATGAGCTCTTAACAACCCAGATGCAATAAGACCCCTATTGTTCGGTGAAAAAAAAATAAGTTAACGCAATTGACTAATCTCCTAATATCCATATTCAAGAGATCGTGAGTTGAGTCGTACTCCTCTCAAGGACTCTTACAAAAAAAAGCATAATGATTCTTTGATATAACTGATCCGAAATTAGTCGAATCCACCGAGAAGGAAATAGAAATTTTGCAGGTTTCTCTCGGATAAGCGGAGTCTGTAAATTAATTAATTATAAACTAATGAAACAGTAATATTTAATTTCTTGTCTCCAATAGAATCATCATATTATTTCCAATTATGAACCAAAATTATGACATTTGGTCATATATCTAAGGCTTCTTTATCAACTCTGAGTTGTTCACAGTTTCAATCTTACCAAAAGCTACTGCTTCTTTGTTTAATTAATTTACGGTGTTAATCCTTTCTTCTTTTCAAAACATGTCTATTGTGCACATATCAGAAATCATCTTCTTTTCTAATTAATTATAACTTTTTATACGCACATCTAAAAAATTATCTGTAACTGATGTGAGATTTTCAACAACAAATATGTTGCTTTTGTAGTTTATTAAATAAATAGTTCATATAATAGTTAAAGAGATTAATGAAGTTTTTTTTTGGCTAATTTCATTATGTAAAATATTGAAATTAAATATTATAAGCTTAAGTGAGCTAGCTATAAATATCCATCTACTGTTCTCCCTAATATGCGAAATAATTAAAAGATTTGAAAGAATAGGAAAATGGCAAGAAGTGCTCTATTTTTTTTCTTCTTTTTCTTCACCCTGCTCCCTTATTCAGGTGTTGCTCTACAGAAATTTCTTAAGATTTTTTTTCCTTTTATAATAAAGCATTTCTAAATTTCTATTACTCACTTCATATGTTGCTGCAATTCATGTTGTTGGAAATATATATACACAGACCAATACCCTTGAGACCTATATATATAAATATATATGTATGTATATATATATATATGTATGTGTGTGTGTACGGATGTATATGTATGGGTACCAGTAATAGGGTCAATGTTAATTTTGAAAGAGTTTAAGATTTTTTGGCGTTGACTTTCGGTGAGACAATTGTGATATCAACTTACGGTTAACCAACGCGCACCCATCAAGTGAGTGGGCTAAACACTGCAGGTACAGTCAGGCCATATAACAAAGTAACTCACATTGAGCACGTCTACCAACGTTTTACAGGGGTCAACGGTCCTAACGTAATCTCTGCTCGACGGACCTTACCCAGTCGTGACTTGGGTGACGTCCCACTCAGTGTTCATTGATTGTTTCCTGGACTTACTATAGTCTACAGTGAGTGCTTCTTCAGTCTTAACAGTTACACATTGAGTGTCTTCGAGTTAGCAACATGATCATGACTAGTAGAGCTTATAGTCATGGTTATATGCAGGTTACATTAGTACATACATGGTCTCATAAACAGCTATTGTGAAAATTAAAAGAAAGACTTACGGTTTGGGAGCACTGGAGCTCCTAAGCACAACAACATTATTTATGTCCAGGTGTGAGCATGAAGTTAATGGAGGGAAGATGAGGAGAGAGACAATTTAGAGAGAGAGTGTAGAAGCAAAGGAGAACATATATTAGGTGAGCACATGAGCATCCTATTACACACTAAGGGGAAATATGCTATAAACATGCGATATGACTCAACAAGGGTGAGGTGTCCTTTTATAATACAAGAACTTAACTCGAGTACAACAAGTAACTAGAGTACATACTAAAGTAACTATGGTATAATCACAATTATTACAATTTATTGTTATAGATGTAGTGTGGCTTTATGATCATCGTCCGCTTATGCGGTTGGAGAATCTACTGTGACAAAAGTAGATTTGTATGCTTCTACTTGTTGCATGACAGCTGGTCTGGTCATTATCATATATCAAATCAGTTTTCTTTTTCTTTTATTATCTTTGTCCATTTATTGAGAAATGATAGAGGTCACAGATTCCCAAAAGTCAACAATGGTTGGCTCTGGTGGGTCCGCTTCTGGTGATAGATCTGGCAGATCATCATTCGGGTCTTGACTTTTACCAGTAAGGATGCTGAAGGTATTATGTTGGGTGAAGTCAAGGCTGAGATCAATAGTAGGCAAAGTACTAGGAGATGATGGTGATTGCCTTTGTGGACTCATGTTGGCACTTGATGTGGCCATGGAGGAGGTGTCAGATCCAAAAACATGTAGGAATTGATGTTTGATAAAGTCCATGGTTTTGACAGCCAGTTCTTTGTCACTCATCTGTGGGAACTGTTGTTTAATGATATTTTGAGCATTAAAAAATAGATTGCTGGTTGATGCTGGTACAGGTTTAGGGACTTCTTCATAGCAGGCTTCTCCATGGGTTTTAATCATTTTAATTAATTTAGTTAAGTGGGGGTTCATACCTTTATCCCACCATTTAGTGAAGAAAATACGTTTTAATACAGGTATGTCATTCTGGTATTCACATTTGAGATCCTATTTCCAAATCCATGGGATATTAAATCGGATAATAAAATGTACCAATGTTTTGGATACAGTAATATTTTTTTTTAGAAAGGCATATTGTGAATGCCATTCCTTGAATTCAGTTTGAAGTGTTTCAGGTAGAGTATCAAACGTGAGACCAAACTTATCCCACCAGAGGAAGAACCAATTTGGTAAATCATGTATGGTTATGTATCGGATTTTGATAATAAAATGTATTTGTAAAGGATTCCATGTAATCCAATTAACTGTATTTTACGGTTTTCTAATGTATCTCCATAGATTGATGGAGATGAAGTTTCATATTATAGTCTTACTAAAAGTAATAGGGCTGGTATTTCGGTTAGAGTCATGGAATGTATGTCTTATTTCCATACTCCGAGATTGGACTACTGTAGCTTCATAAATGTATCTATAGTGTTCGAATCTTGTTTGATACTGTTGTATGGAGAGATAATGAGTCTTTATCTCCCATGGATCTTCCATCCACTTTTCATCATTCGGTTCAATAATGAGGATTGTTTACTCAGATATTCGATTAGGAACATACTGTTTTGGTGTCAAGAAGACCTCTTTAGTACTCTTTCGAGTAACCTATTGTACACTGAGAAATTCTAATGGCCAGAAGACCACGTCCGCGCCCACGAGAGCTGCGGCCTCTTCCTCGGTTACTCATCATTAGAGTTTTGTCCCTGTAGATATTCACGGGTTAGAAAATTGGGAAGAGAATTATGTCACCTTTAATATACTCAATATCAAAATCAAATACGGATAAGATACTCTGGCATGATACAAATATTTGTTTTGATGTAAGATTTTGTACATCTTTTTTGAAAATCTGTTTTGCAGCAGAGTAATCAACCCGGATAAGAAAATGTTGATTTAACAGATCATCTTAAAATTTTAATACGTATTTTACAATTGCTAAACATTCCTATTTAATTGTCGGATAATTTTTGGCTGGTCCTTTCCACGTACCAGAGGTGAATCTTAATAATTCTTCTTTCTGATCATGATGATTTACCTGTTTGAGAATACCTCCATAACCTAGATTAGAGCTATCAGTTTCTACAATTTTATGCCAGGTAGGATGTGGTAAAGCTAAATAGTGTAATTATTTTATTTTAGCTTTAATGTTCTTAACTGCTAATGTCAGATCTGATGTCCAATGTATAGGTTTCTGTTGAAGCCTCTTATTAAGCAGAGCAGTATCCTGAGCTAATTGTAGATAAAAATCATGGATATAATTTAGACTCCCTAAGAATCTTTGTAATTGTGTTTTATCCTAAATCTCATTTGAAAATTTATATGTAAAATCTATACTGCGGTTAATAAGAATAATAGTGCCATTAGAAATGTTATGGCCTAAGAATCTAACTGTTGTTTGAAATAATTTCATTTTTGTGGCAGATAAGACTAAACCATTTTGGATAATAACATTCTTAAAAATATTAAGATGTTTAAAATGTTGATCTATGACTGATAAAAAGATTAAGATATCATCAATGTAACAAATAATAAATGCAGTATAAGCATTAAAAATATCATTCATGATATGCTGGAATTCAGATGGACCATTTTTACACCAAATGGTAAAACATTCCATTCATAATGGCCAAAGGGTACAGTAAAAACAGTTTTATACCTGTCTGGTTCAGCTATTTGGATTTGCCAAAATCCTGATTTCAGATCAAATGTTGAAAAGATCACTGAATCATGGAGTCTATCAAGTAGATCTTTTTTATTCGGGATTGGATATCTGATCCACTGTAAGGCATCATTTAATAGTTTATAATTGATCACTAATCTAGGTTATCCTCTTTCTATCCCAGCATTTTTGTTTACATAGAAACTAGTACAACTCCAAGGAGATTTACTGGGTCTAATTAATTTCTATTATAACAGGGATTCAATGTCAGTTTTGCATAGTTCTAAATATTCCTTTTTCATTTGGCTGGGTCTAGATTTGGTAGGAATATTCTTTTCTTTGAAGTCTGACAGATATGCCAAGAATATGATGTGCTTCTTTCTATCCCAAAAGGCAATAGGGATATCACTACAAATTTCAGATTGGAATTCATGAAGTATTATTTTAATTTTCTTTTGTATTACGGGTTATTGAATACGTTGGTCAATTGTCAAAAAGTGTATTTCTTTTTGTAACAGATTTAACTGATTTGTCTTATTATTAATCTGATGTCTGATGATATCTACTTCCTTAGTGTAAGGTTTGGTGATAAATTCAAAAGTAATATCAACGGTATCAATTACGGTATGGATACTAGAGGTATCAATTCTGGTGATAGGAATAATCGAATTAAGAAAATGATTGCCAAAGATAATGCTTTGTGTCATATTCTTTATGAGCACAAATGAAGCAGGTATGCAAACTCCCTGTTTGCAGATAAGTGCTTCTGGTATGTTATACTGAATTCTCATGGAATTCATACTGGCGCTCGTGTAGTTTTATGAAAGTATTTCTGGGGGATTAATCCTTCATGTAAGTAGTTCATATCTGGACCACTATCAACTAAGACAATGGCATTAGTAATGATGAAATCAAGTTTAATGACTGCGGTAATCTTAGTGTGCCATTTCTGGAAGGTGAACTTGTTCAGCAGGAATAAATACGGATTATTTTCCTTTGTCCGATCTGGTGAGATCCGACAAGAATGATCTGGGGAGGTCAAAGTCTGACTTTGACTTTGACTAGGAGATGGTTAATCTGGTGAAGTCAAAGGTTGACCTTGACTTTGATGTGGCTGATTTGGTGAAGACAGATCTGGGAAGTCTACATGGGTTTTTCCTTTGGCTGTAGACTGTTTAAGGAGATTCAGATCTTGAGACATAAGTTGATGCGAGGTCTTTAGCTGCTGAATTTCTGATTTAATCATATTAGTTTCCATTTTTGGATAAGAAATGGTGACAGGCTTATGTGGTATAGAATCTTGTTGAATACAGTTTAAAAGTTCTTTCTTACCGTAATTTTCTACAGGTCTTACATTTAGACCTAGTCCATTCATATCTAAACCATTCTTCTCAACTATTGACTTCCAATAATTGATTTCTGTTAGGACATTGTAGGTTTTAGAGCTGCAACAAGGGTGATAAGGATATTCAGATGTGGCAGATGAGTCAGACTCAGATGCAGAAATATATGCAACGTCCACATATGAACTGCCAGTAGAAATATCTTCAGAGAGGTAGTTCAGGATTTTCTGTTGCGTTTCTTCATCGAGGGCTAACTCGTAAAGTTTCATTTTGAATTCAGATCGGCATTTGTTGGCAAAATGTCCAAGCCACACTTGTAGTAGATGGCTTTGACTTTGCTGTTATGCGGTTTCTGGTGTGGTTGAGATCTATGTTTGGATTATTTATGTCTGAATTTCTTTTTTGAAAAGTATTTCTAATGCGGTTTAGAGGGTTTAGAGGAAGTCCTATAAGGTTTGGATGATGAGAAGTAGTTGGATATTGGATATTCATATCGTAGGCAAATTGGTTACAAAATTCACTTAATTCTTTTCTGTTTTCAAGATTCTGACTTTTCATCATATGTTGCAATTTCATATCATTGCATAATCCTAGTCCTTCTTCTATGAATAGGGAAATGAGATGTCCATATGTATATTGATCATAAGGAATATCCATTTGATCATGTTTACCTCTGAGTTTTCTTCTAACTCTTTCAGCAAAAAGACTTGGGAGGCTATCAATGAACTTTACCTTCCAATGTTCACCGTTTGCATCAATTCTCTGCATGACTTTCATAAGAAAGACATCCTTGTACCACCCGAAGTGGGTGAGAGAGGGGCATACCATTCAGGGAATACCATTCAGGGAAAGACTGAAGGCAATGATCTGTTCTAACTGGAAGTAGTACAGGTTTTTCAGATCTAAGAGTTGTTGAGGTTTATAGTTGGAGAAATACCAAACTCTAAAATCCTTATACTTTGGTTGCATAAAGTCCTTATGAACACTTTGTCTTAATATACTATTGGGTATAAAATCCATCTAAATATTGAATTGCATGTCACTTGCAGTTGGGCTCATTGGCCTTCTGTGTATGGTGGATTCATACACACCATGGGGAATCTGATTATCGCTAATGTGAATTCCTTTAGTCTGATCCTCCGGGGGAAAAGAATGATCAGATTCCTCTTATCCTAAAGGGTCAGCTATGGATGCCCTAGAGGATTCAGGTATTTCTACCTTATAGGGAGGAATACTACTACTGTACCGAGACTAGAAGGGCTTCTAGTTTGAGGTAGAGGTGGCTTCTAAAAACGAAGATAGACATTGCCTCCTTGGGTTTGGATGACATCTTCGAGAGATTTTCTTATGACAGGTCTGGTAGGGATAGCCTGGGGAATTTTTCAGGTGTCAGGAAAGGTGATTTCAAACCAGGAAATCATATGGGGAACAACAACTTGGCTGTTGAACAGATTAGTATCAATAAGGACTATATGTCCTTTCTCACTTTGCTTTCTGGTGTAAGGATTCAAGGTTGTTAAAACCTTAAGATGAATCCTAAATAGGATTGTAAAGGGAGATGATCCTGGTAGATAATCATAGCCCTAGGATTGAACTCTCAATTTAAGAACTTTGGCTAGATTGCTGTTAGACAATGCAATACTTAAATTTGAATAAATATTATTCATGACATAAACTAGTCTCTATGGCTCTCATAAGGGAAGCTTTCCAGTTCAGGCACCTACCATCTTTGAGGGTGCACTGTATGCTGGAGTTCTGTCCTACCAGAGTTAAAAGTTCTAATGCAATTTGCACTAAGCCTATATGCACATACTTGTATTTTTGCATGAATGGATATAAATCATGCAGATGCAGCAGATAAATAATCCTATTGAATACGGTTTAACAGTTATTTCATACTGTAATTTTCTACAGCTCTAATCTCAGGAGTGGAATATTCCTTTTAACAGGTTTTCAAGAACTTGAGCTTCATCTATGGATCAGTGATTTGATCAGCTGTGGCGAGAAGAGATCGTTGTGTATCAGTTAAGACATTTAGACCTGGTCCATTCAGATCTAAACCATTCATCTCAACTATTGCCTTCCAATAATTGGTTTCTATTAGGGCATTGCAGGTTTTAGAGCTGCAACAAGGGTGATCAGGTTGTTCAGATGTGGTAGATGAGTCAGACTCAGATGCAGAAATATATGCAACATCCACATCTGAACTGGCAGTAGAACTGTCTTCAGAGAGGCAGTTACAACATACTTGTATTTTTGCATGAATGGATATAAATCATGCAGATGCTGCAATTAAATAACATCATTATTATGCTGTAAGGGAATAACATACTCAAATGTTTTAATGATTTTACAACGAGTGAAATCAAATGTTCCAATCTTATATAATGTTTCAGGTTTTACCTTAGGTATAATTCATTTATCTAGGCTTCTTTTATATCGTGATATGCAATTAATTCGGTTACCTTAGATGTGGAGGCTACTGTATTAGCTACGGATTGTATAGATGCAGAACTAAGGTCAGACATGCGTGTGTGTGACCATGTATGCCTAATGTAAAGAGAATTGGATTTGCTTCTTTCAAAATATGTCTTTTTATTGTTATTCGGTGGATTTTTCCTTCTCATAGTTTAGAAATTTGAGTCCAGACAGTGCTTTTTGTTTTTTTCTCTATATATAAATCAGTTGATATTGTTACCGGCAAGAAGATTTTTCTTATTGCTTCTGTATTCAGTTGTCTTTGTTTCTGACTAGGTGAAAATTTCTTGGGTATTTAGTTGTATTAGGCCTATGTTTATATAATATTTTTCTCTTGTTCGTTTCTGTTTTTGTTTTCCCCTATACAAATACTTTCATTTGTTACTTTATTTGGTTTTCTGGATCTATATATGATGCTTTTCATTTTTCTTCCTCGTCATAAAGATATTTTGATTTGAACTTATGTTAAGCTAGATATATATAATGCTTTGTTTGGTTTGCTATACAAATTTTTGATACCAACTTAACGCTAACCAACACGCACTCATCAAGTGAGGGGGCTAAACACTGCAGGTACAATCAGGCCAGATAACAAAGTAACTCACACTGAGCACGTCTGTCAAAATTTTACAGGGGTCAACTGTCCTAACGCAATCTCTGCTCGACGGACCTTACCCAGAAGCGACTTGGGTGACATCCCACTCAGTGTTCATTGATTGTTTCCTGGACTTACTGTAGTCTACAGCGAGTGTTTCCTCCGCCTTAACAGTTACACATTGAGTGCCTTCGAGTTAACAATAAGATCAATACTAGTAGAGCTTATAGTCATGGTTATATGCAGGTTACATTCGTATACACATGGTCTCATGAACAGCTATTGTGGAAATTAAAGGAAAAACTTACAGTTAGGGAGCACTGAAGCTCCTGAGCACAACAACTTTATTTATGTGCAGGTGTGAGCAGAAAGTTAATGGAGGGAAGATGACGAGAGAGACAATTTAGAGAGAGTGTGTAGAAGCAAAGGAGAACATATATTAAGTGCTCAGCACATGAGCATCCTATTACACATTAAGGGGAAATAGGTTATGCCTTAACAAGGGTGCGGTGCCCTTTTATAATACAAGAAAGTAAGTAAACTTAACTTGAGTACAAAGCGTAACGAGAGTACATAATAAAGTAACTATGGTATAATCACAATTATTACAAGTTATTATTATAAATGTAGTGTGGTTTCATGAACATCGTCCACTTGTGGTGTTGGAGAATCTACTGTGACAAAAGTAGATTTGGTTGCTTCCGATAGTGCATGACAGTTGTCTGCACTAATGGTTTGTTCGTTATCAGATCAGATCAGTTTTCATTTTCCTTTATTATCTTTGTCCATTTGTTCAGAATTAATAGAGGTCAAGGATTCCCAAACGGGTTGTTGAATACGTTGGTCAATTGTGAAAAAGTGTATTTCCTTTTGTAATAGATTTAACTGATTGGTCTTATTATCAATCAGATATATGATGATATCTACTTCCTTAGTATATCGTTTGGTGATAAATTCAAAACTGATACCAACAGTATCAATTACGGTATGGATACCAGAGGTATCAATTCCAGCGATTTCCCTAAATGAATTAAGAAAAGGATTGCCTAAGATAATGCTTTGTGTCATATTCATTATAAGTACAAATGAAGCAGGTATGCAAACTCCCTATTTGTAGATAAGCGCTTCTGGTATCTTATACTGAATTCTCATTGAATTCCCACTGATACTTGTGATACATTGAGTGGTTTTATTAAAGTATTTCAGGGGGATTAATCCTTCATGCATGCAGTTCATATCTAGACCACTATCCAGTAAGACAATGACGTCAGTAATGATAAAATCAGGTTTGATTACTAAGATAATCTTAGTGTACCATTTTTAAAAGGTGACCTGGTTCAGTAGGAATAATACGGATTATTTTTCTTTGTCTGATCTGGTGAGATCTGACAAGGCTGATCTGGGTAAGTCAAATTCTAAGTTTGACTTTGACTAGGAGATGCTTGATCTAGTGAAGTCAAAGGTTGACCTTGACTTTGACTTGGCTGATCTAGTGAAGGGAGGTCTGGGAAGTCTACAAGGGTTTTTCCTTTGGCTGTAGACTGTTTTAGGAGATTCAGATATTGAGACATAAGTTGATACACAGTCTTTAGTTGCTGAATTTCTAATTTAATCATCTTAATTTTCACTTTCAGATCAGAAATGGTGATAGGTTTATGTGGTATATAATCCTGTTGAATACGGTGTAACAGTTCTTTCATAATGTAATTTTCTACACGTTTGATCTCAGGAGTGGAATATTCCTTGTAGCAAGTTTCTAAAAACTTAAGTTTTATCTATGGAACAATTATTTGATCAGCTGTGGCGAGAAGAGGTCGTGGAGTATCAGTTAAGACATTTTGACCGGGTCCATTCAGATCAAAACCATTCATTTCAACTATTTCCTTTCAATAGTTGGTTTCTATTATTGCATTGCAGGTTTTGGAGCTGCAACAAGGCTGATCAGGCTTTTGAGATGTGGCAGATGAGTCAGACTTAGATGCAGACATATGTGTAACGTCATCATCTAAAACGTATACCTTGGACATCAGATCTGACATTAGCAGTTAAGAACATTAAAACTAAAATAAAATAATTAAACTGTTTAGCTTTACCACATCCTAGCTGGCATGAAATTGTCAAAACCGATGCCTCTAATCTAGGTTATGGAGGTATTCTTAAACAGGTAAATCCTCATGATCAGAAAGAAGAATTATTAAGATTCACCTCTGCTACGTGGAAAGGACCAGCCAAAAATTATCCGACGATTAAAACAATTTTTCATGAATTCCAATCGGAAATTTTTCGTGATATCCCTCATAGTCTTGAATACGTTGGTCAATTGTGAAAAAGTGTATTTCCTTTTGTAACAGATTTAACTGATTGGTCTTATTATCAATCAGATATCTGATGATATCTACTTCCTTATATATGGTTTGGTTATAAATTCAAAAGTAAAATCAACAATATCAATTACGGTATGGATACCAGAGGTATCAATTCCGGAGATAGGCATAATCGAATTAAGAAAAGGATTGCCTAAGATAATGATTTACGTCATATTCTTTATCAGCACAAATGAAGCAGGTATGCAAACTCCTTGTTTGCAGATAAGCGTTCTGGTATCTTATACTGAATTCTCATAGTATTCCCACTCGCGCTTGTGAGAGATTGAATGGTTTTATGAAAGTATTTAGAGGGGATTAATCCTTCATGTATGCAGTTCATATCTACACCACTATCCACTAAGACAATGACGTCAGTAATGATAAAATCAGATTTTATTACTAAGGTAAGTTTAGTGTACCATTTCTGAAATGTGACCTGGTTCAGCAGGAATAAATACAGATTATTTTTCTTTGTGTGATCTGGTGAGATCTGACAAGGCTGATCTGGGGAGATCAAAGTCTAACTTTGACTTTGACTAGGAGATGACTGATCTGGTGAAGTTAAAGATTGACCTTGACTTTGACTTGGCTGATCTGGTGAAGGTAGGTCTGGGAAGTCTACAGGGATTTTTTCTTTGGTTGTAGACTATTTTAGGAGATTCAGATCTTGAGACATAAGTTGATGCGCAGTCTTTAGCTACTGAATTTCTGATTTAATCATATTAATATCCATTTTCATATCAGAAATGGTGACAGGTTTATGTGATATATAATCCTGTTGAATACGATGTAACAGTTCTTTCATACTGTAATTTTCTACAGGTCTGATCTCAGGAGTGGAAAATTCCTTGTGGCAAGTTTCTAAAAAATTGAGTTCCATCGGTAGAACAGTAATTTGATCAGCTGTGGCGAGAAGAGATCATGGAGTATCAGTTAAGACATTTAGACCGGGTTCGTTCAGATCTAAACCATTCATTTTAACTATTGCCTTCCAATAGTTGATTTCTGTTATGACATTGTAGGTTTTGAAGCTGCAACAAGGCTGATCAGGCTCTTCAGATGTGGCAAATGAGTCAGACTCTGATGCAGACATATGTGCAACGTCATCATTTGAAACTTATACCTTGGACATCATATTTGACATTAGTAGTTACGAACATTAAAGATAAAATAAAATAATTACACTGTTTAGCTTTACCACATCCTACCTGACATAAAATTGTCAAAACTGATGCAACTAATCTAGGCTATTGAGGTATTCTCAAACAGGTAAATCCTCATGATCAGAAAGAAAAAATATTAAGATTCACATCTGCTACGTGGAAAGGACCAGCCAAAAATTATCCGATGATTAAAATAATTCTTCATGAATTCCAATCTGAAATTTATCGTGATATCCCTAATGTCTTTTGGGATAGAAAGAAGTACATCATTTCCTTACCATATAAGTGAGACTTCAATGTAAAGAATATTCCTACCAAATCTAAACTCAGCCAAATGATAAAGGAATATTTAGAACTCTACAAAACTGACATTGAATCCCTGTTATAGAAAAAAAATAATTAGACCCAGTAAATCTCCTTGGAGTTGTAATAGTTTCTATGTAAACAAAAATACTGAGATAGAGAGAGGATCACCTAGATTAGAAATAAATTATAAACCATTGAATGATGCCTTACAGTGGATCAGATATCCAATCCCGAATAAAAAAAGATCTACTTGATAGACTCTATGACTCAACGAGCTTTTCAAAATTTGATCTCAAATCAGGATTTTGGCAAATCTAAATAGTTGAACCAGACAGGTATAAAACTTCATTTACTGTATCCTTTGACCATTATGAATGGAATGTTTTATCATTTGGTGTAAAAAATGGTCCATCTGAATTTCAGCATATCATGAATGATATTTTTAATGCTTATATTGCATTTATTATCTGATACATTGATGATGTCTTAATCTTCTCATCAGCCATAGATCAGCATTTTAAACATCCTAATATTTTTAAGAATATTATTATCCAAAATGGTTTAGTCTTATCTTCCACAAAAATGAAATTATTTCAAACAACAGTCAGATTCTTAGGCCATAACATTTCTAATGGTGCTATTATTCCTATCAATCGCAGTATAGATTTTGCATCTAAATTTTCAGATGAGATTAAGGATAAATCACAATTACAAATATTCTTAGGGAGTCTAAATTATATCCGTGATTTTTATCCACAAGTTCCTCTATTATCTTTGTCCATTTGTTCAGAAATAATAGAGGTTAAGGATTCCCAAAAGTTAGCAATGGTTGGCTCTAGTGGGTCCGCTTCTAGTGCTAGGTCTGGCAGATCATCATTTGGGTCTTGACTTTCACCAGCAAGGATACTGAAGGCATTATGTTGGGTGAGGTCAAGGCTGAGATCAGTAGTAGGCAAAGTACTAGGTGATGATGGTGATTGCCTTTGTGGACTTGGGTTTGTACGAGAGGTCGCCATGGAGGAAGTATCAGGTCCAAACACATGTAGGAACTGGTGTTTGACAAAGTCCAAGGTTTTGACAGTTAGTTCTTTTCCACTTATCTGTGGAAACTGATGTTTAATGATATTTTGAGAATTCAAAAATGGATTGCTTATTGATGCTGGTACAGGTTTAGGGATTACCTCATAGCAGGCTTGTCCATGGGTATTAATCATTTTAATTAATTCAGTTAAGTGGGTGTTCATACCTTTATCCCACCATTTAGTGAAGAAAATATTTTTTAATACGGGTATGCCATTCTGGTATTCACATTTGAGATCTCATTTCCAAATCCATGGGATATTAAATCGGATAATAAAATGCACCAATGCTTTGGATACGGTAATATTTTTATTGAGAATGGCATATTGTGAATGCCATTCCTTGAATTCAGTTTGAAGTGTTTCGGGTAGAGTATCAAACGTGAGACCAAACTTATCCCACCAGAGGAGAAACCAATTTGGTAAACTTACGTTGAATACTTCAGGGCATATACGGATAAACCATGTATGATTATGTATTGGATTTTGATAATAAAATGTATTTGTAAAGGATTCCATGTACTCCTAATAACTATATTTTATGGTTTTCTGATGTATCTCTATAGTTCTGGTAGCATGGGGCTGCAGACCCCATTGATTGATGGAGATGAAGTTTCAGATTACAGCCTAACTAAAAGTAATAGGGCTGGTATTTCGGTTAGAGTTATGAATTGTATGTCTTATTTTCATGCTCCCAGATTGGACTACTAGAGCTTCATAAATGTATCTATAGTGTCCGAATCTGTTTGGATACTGTTGTGTGGAGAGATAACGGATCTTTATTCCCCATGGATCTTTCATCCATTTTTCATCATTCGGTTCGATAATGAGGATTCTTTCCTCAGATATTCGGTTAGGAACATACTATTCTGGTGTCAAGAGGACCTCTTTAGTACTCTTCCGAGTAACCTCCTATACACTGGCGAATTCTGATGGCCAGAAGATCCCATCATTTAGATATTGCAGATTTATTCTGCCACGTCCGCGCCCACAAGAGCTGCAGCCTCTTCCTCAGTTACTCATCATTGGAGTTTTGTCCCTGTAGATATTCACAGGTTAAAGTATCGGGAAGAGAATTCTATTCACCTTTAATATACTTAATATCAAAATCAAATATGGATAAGATACTCTGCCATGATGTAAAAATCTATTTTGATGTAAGATTTTGTAAATCTTTTTTGAAAATCTGTTTTGTAGCAGAACAATCAACACGGATAAGAAACTATTGATTTAAAAGATCATCTTGAAATTTTATTACATATTTTACAATTGCTAAACATTCATGTTTAATCGTCGGATAATTTTTGGATGGTTCGTTCCACGTACCAGAGGTGAATCTTAATAATTCTTCTTTTTGATCATGAGGATTTACTTGTTTGAGAATACCTCCATAACCTAGATTAGAGGCATCAGTTTCTACAAATTTATGCCAGGTAGGATGTCGTAAAGCTAAACAGTGTAAATATTTTATTTTAGCTTTAATGTTCTTAACTGCTAATGTCAGATCTGATGTTCAAGGTATAAGTTTCTTTTGAAGCCTCTTATAAAGCAGAGCAGTATCCTGAGCTAATTGTGGATAAAAATCACGGATATAATTCAGACTCTCTAAGAATCTTTGTAATTGTGTTTTATCCTTAATCTCATCTGAAAACTTAGATGCAAAATCTATACTGCGGTTAATAGGAATAATAGTGGCATTAGAAATGTTATGGCCTAAGATCTGAGAGTTGTTTGGAATAATTTCATTTTAGTGGCAGATAAGACTAAACCATTTCGGAGAATAACGTTCTTAAAAATACTAAGATGTTTAAAATACTGGTCTATGGATGATGAGAAGATTAAGACATCATCAATGTAACAGATAATAAATGCAGTATAAGTATTAAAAATATCATTCATGATATGCTGGAATTCAGATGGGTCATTTTTGACACCAAATGGTAAAACATTCCATTCATAATGGCCAAAGGGTACAGTAAAAGAAATTTTATATCTGTCTGGTTTAGCTATTTGGATTTGCCAAAATCCTGATTCTAGATCAAATTTTAAAAAGATCACTGAGTCATAAAGTCTATCAAGTATATATATTTTTATTTGGGATTGGATATATGATCCACTGTAAGGAATCATTCAATGGTTTATAATTGATCGCTAATCTAGGTGATCGTCTCTCTATCTCAGCATTTTTCTTTACATAGAAACAAGTACAACTCCAAGGAGAATTACTGGGTCTAATTAATTTTTTCTGTAAAAGGAATGTCAATTTTGCAGAGTTCTAAATATTCCATTTTTTTTTGGTTGGGTCTAGATTTGGTAGGAATATTCTTTTCATTGAAGTCAGGCTGATATGGTAAGGAAATGATATGCTTCTTTCTGTTTCAAAGGCATTAGGGATATCACTACAAATTTCAGATTGGAATTCATGAAGAATTGTTTTAATTTTTTTTTTGTATTACGGGTTGGTCAATTGTCAAAAAGTGAATTTCCTTTTGTAACAGATTTAACTGATTGGTCTTATTATCAATCAGATATCTGATGATATCTATTTCCTTAGTATATGGTTTGGTGATAAATTCAAAAGTAATATCAACGGTATCAATTACTGTATGGATACCCGAGGTATGAATTCTGATGATAGGCATAATCGAATTAAGAAAATGATTGCCTAAGATAATGTTTTGTGTCATATTCTTTATGAGCACAAATTAAGCAGGTATGCAAACTCCCTGTTTACAGATAAACACTTCTGGTATCTTATACTGAATTCTCATGGACATCCCACTGGCCCTTGTGAGAGATTGAGTGGTTTTATGAAAGTATTTCAGGGGGATTAATCCTTCATGTATGAAGTTCATATCTGCACCACTATCCACTAAGACAATGGCGTCAGTAATGATAAAATCAGGTTTGATTACTAAGGTAATCTTAGTGTACCATTTCTGGAAGGTGACCTGTTTCAGCAGGAATAAAGATGGATTATTTTCCTTTGTCTGATCTGGTGAGATCTGACAAGGCTAATCTAGGGAGGTCAAAGTCTGACTTTGGCTGTGACTAGGAGATGGGTGATCTGGTGAAGTCAAAGGTTGACCTTGACTTTGACTTGGCTGATCTGATGAAGGAAGGCAGGTCTGGCAAGTCTACAGGGGTTTTCCTTTTGTTGTAGGCTATTTTAGGAGATTCAGATCTTGAGACATAAGCTGATACGTAGTCTTTAGCTGTTGAATTTCTGATTTAATCATATTAATTACCACTTTTATATCAGAAATGGTGACAAGTTTATGTGGTATATAATCCTATTGAATACAGTTTAATAGTTCTTTCATACTGTAATTTTCTATAAGTGTGATCTAAGGAGTGGAATATTCCTTGTAACAGGTTTCCAAGAACTTGAGCTTCATCTCTGGATTAGTGATTTGATCAGTTGTGACGAGAAGAGATCGATGAGTATCAGTTAAGACATTTAAACCTGGTCCATTCAGATATAAATCATTCATCTCAACTATTGCCTTCCAATAATTGGTTTCTGTTAGGGAATTGTAGGTTTTAGAGCTGCAGCAAGGGTGATCAGGTTGTTCAAATGTAATAGATGAGTCAGATTTAGATACAGAAATATATGCAACGTCCACATCTGAACTGGCAGTAGAACTGTCTTCAGAGAGGCAGTTCAAGATTTTCTGTTGCGTTCTTCATCGAGGGCTGACTTGTGAAGTTTCTTTTTGAATTTAGATCGGCATTTGTTGGCAAAATGTCATGTTAAGCCACACTTATAGCAGATGGCTTTGACTTTGCTGTTATGTGGTTTCTTGTGTGGTTGAGATCTATGTTTGGATTCTTTATGTCTGAAAATATTTTTTGAAAAGTATTTCTTATGCGGTTTAGAAGGCTTGGAGGAAGTCCTATGAGGTTTCGATGAAGAAGCTGGATACTGGATCTTAGTATCATATGCAAATTGATACAAAATTCACCTAATTCTTTTCTGTTATAAAGATTCTACCTTTACATCATATGTTGCAGTTTTATATTATTGCATAGTCCTATTCCTTCTTCTATAACTAGGGCAATAGCGTGTCCATATGTATCTTGATCATAAGGAATATCCATTTGATCATGTTTATCTCTGAGTTTTCTTCTTACTTTTTCAACAAAAAGACTTGGGAGGCCATGAATGAACTTTGCCTTCCAATGTTCACTGTTTGCATCACTTCTCTGCATGACTTTCATAAGAAAGACATCCTTGTACCACCTGAAATGGGTGAGAGACGGGCATCTCAAATTTTGGAGAAGTTCTCTATGTCTATCAGTATTAACAATTCTTGGGCCAAGAAAATCTTGGATAATGGATTGGGCCAGGTATAATATGCATCTTCAGTTCTGGTATGGGTACCAGTAATCGGGTCGATGTTAATTCTGAAAGAGTTTAAGATTTCTTGGCGTTGACTTTCAGTGAGACAATTGTCCCACCAGCCTTTCAGAGTTAGGGTGAATCCATTAACCAGAAACTTGCAGATCTGGTAATCTCTATTCTTAGTCTGTTTACAAATAGAAGAATACATGATCATTTGATGAATGGCCTCAAAGACCTGATATTCCATTTTGTCATCTATGTTCCATTTATAGATGGTTTTACCATGGTAAGATTTTTTAAAATGAAGAAAGTCTTCTTCATACAAGATATCTTGGGGAGTTGGTCTGGGGTAATAACACATATTGTGTCCAGTTAACGCCATACGAGTAGTAGGCCTTTTAGAATAAGAAGAAGAGAGTTTATTGATGGAATCATCAAAATTCTTCTGAATGTCTAGGATTTGAGATAATAAATATTCTTCAGATTCTTCAAGATCAGGTGAATCTTCCTGATTCGTCATGTTCAGCTATCCTGAAGATGATTCAGGTGTGGAGCTCTTGTCAGGTGTAGAGATCTTCAGATTTTATATCTTACCCATAATGGTTTCGATGAAATTATCCTCATTTTTACTGGATTTTAATTTAAAATTCTGAACATCTAATGGAGGTTTAAGAGTGATTGGTTCAATGGTTATTTTTGATTTTTCTGGAGGAGTAGTTTTGTTTGGATCTCTTGGATTTGAGACACGTTTTCCTCTATCCGAGTTAACTGTGTTCCTTTAGTTTGAAGGAATAGGTTGGCGTAATTGTTCTGTTTGGTTAAAGGTAAAATGTCTTTTACCTTCACAGGGTCTTAATGGTTGGTCTTGTCTGGAACCTCAGTATAGGGGTTAATGACTAATGGTTTCTGGTTGCCATGCCTTGGAGCAAGCTCTAAGGATAAGGGTAGTGGATGAATAGCCTGGTAGGTTCTGCCAGATGTGGTAATCCATATTTTCTGGATATTGGTCAGAACTTGTGACTGTTGGTCATATTTAATTTTGACTCTTTGGGTGAGCTGGTAATACCATTCAGGGAAGGACTGAAGGCGTTGATCATGTTTTAACTGGAAGTAGTACAAGTTTTTCAAATCTAAGAGCTGTTGAGGATTATGGTTGTAGAAATACCAATCTGTAAAATCCTTATACTTTGGTTGCATAAAGTCCTTATGAAGACTTTGTCTTAGTACACTATTGGGTGTAAAATCCATTTAAATGTTAAATTGCATGTCACTTGCAGTTGGACTCATTGGCCTTCTGTTTATGGTGGATTCATACACACCATGGAGAATCTCATTATCGCCGATATGAATTCCTCTAATATGATCTTCCGGGGGAAAAGAATGATCAGATTTCTCAAATCCTAGCTGATCATCTATAGATGCCCTAGAGGATTCGGTTATTTCGACATTATAGGGAGGAATACTACTATGATTACTAAGACTACACGGGCTTCTAGTCAGATGTAGAGGGGTTTCTGAAAACAAAGATAAACATTGCCTCCTTGTGTTTGGATGACATCTTCGAGGGATTTTCTGATGATAGGTCTGGTAGGGACAACCTGGGAAATTTGCCAGGTGTCAGGAAAGGTGATTTCAGACTAGGGAATCATACGGGGAACAACAACTTGGCTATTGAATAGAGTAGTATCAATAAAGACTGTATGTCCTTGCTCACTTTGCTTTCTGTGTAAGGATTCAAGGTTGTTAAAATCTTAAGATGAATCCTAAATAGGATTGCAAAGGGAGACGATCCTGGTGGATAATCATAGCCATGAGATTGAACTCTCAGTTCAAGAACTTTGGCTAGATTATTATCAGACAGTTCAATACTTAAATTCAGATAAATATTAAAATAAATAGGTCCATGAGATAAACTACTCTCTATTACCTTACAGCATAATGATGATCTTATTTATCTGCTGCATCTACATGATTTATATCAATTCATGCAAAAATACAAGTATGTGCATATAGGCT
This sequence comes from Datisca glomerata, assembly GCA_003255025.1. Taxonomy (NCBI): domain Eukaryota; kingdom Viridiplantae; phylum Streptophyta; class Magnoliopsida; order Cucurbitales; family Datiscaceae; genus Datisca; species Datisca glomerata. The sequence goes on from QANY01004652.1 coordinate 639,119, forward strand.
TAGTGCAAATTGCATTAAAACCTTTAACTCTGTTAGGACAGAACACTAACATACAGTGCACCCTTAGAGATGGTAGGTGCCTGAACTGGAAAGCTTCCCTTATGGGAGCCTATATATATATATAAACAGTAATTATCCCCACCAGGTTTGGCTTTGATACCAAAAGGCGCGGAATTGAACAGTATTTATGAGAGGGTATTAAGAGGGTATTAAGTCTTTAATCTTACACCTCAATACAGTTTTATTGTTCTCTTATTTAATTATCGCATCTTAATACCCCCTCTATAATCTCTTTACATTATACTTAACTTCGCGCCTTTTGCTTGGGAACTTGTGGCTATGCCTTTAAGTCTTAAATTTTTCATTGGAACGTCAAGTAATATTACTTCGCATATCCATGATCAATTAACTAATATTAGGTGTCCAATCCTAAATTATTTTCACTGGTATGAAAATATATTAATGACAAGGGAGGATAGTAATAAACTCATTTGAAAAGAAAAATTCATTAATAAATTACTCAATTTATTCACACACAAAATTAGAACAATCCTCAGTAATAACCTAGATAATATAGATTATAATAGTCTCACCTACGGTATAATAATACATAAGGAAAGTCTAAAATGTGTATTGACATACAAATCAATAAACAACTTAAAAAATAAAATAAAATTACAAAATATAAATTAGGTAATTTTTGTGAGTAATATGTTTTATCCACTATTGCCCCTTCCCAGAGAAATGGGAAAAAGTCTCATTTAAGTCCTAGAAGGAATTATAAGCCTCATAGGAGACGATACCACAAAAATAAACATAAAAATTTTAACCAATACTTTTCCAATAATAGAAACTTTGACAAATATTTCTCTAAGAATAAAAATTATTCTAGAAGAAAATTCAATAAAAAATTTAGTAATAGATTTTATATGTTAAGTCAAAAATAATATTAATCAATTAAAAATCTCTTATGAAGATAAACAAGAATTGTTTAGAATTATAGAATCAATAAAAAGGGCAAGATCACTACCTTCAAACTCACTACGCTCAATTTTTTTAAACTATCACTGCGCTCAATAGGGATGAAAATTTTTGTTTTATTATTTTTAGTAGTTTTCTCTTAATTTAAAAAAAAAATTTCGTTACCAAGATGGGATGGTAGAATCAAACCAAAATTTTGGGTTTGAATCAATTCATTTTTTATAACCGGACTGTGAACAATTATATACTTAAGTCTCTCCATCACACATTTGTATTGAGATGGAAGTTCAGAAATAATTAAACCGAAGATGATAAAACGCAAATATATCATATATAAATGCCAATTTAAGAATTTGATTCATTAACCTCATCTCATTATATCAGCAATGAATTATTCTTTGATAATAACTATTAATTTATGCCACAGTTTGCTAGAATTAACCATAAATTACGTAAGCACTATTAAATTACGCTACTATTTGCTATAGTTTACCACAAATGAATAGTCTCTCCTTTACGTTGCTGCGTGGTGAATATGGTTAAGTGATTCCAATCTGGGCTCCGCGGTGATTATTCGATGACGGGAACAAGTTGACAAAAATTAATGCTTAACTATTTTAATAAACAATTATATGTTTTATGAAGAGAATTTTTATAGACTAGTAAAGTTTTACGTGTTGTGTACGTGATCGGAACCATTAATCTTTAAGTTATTTTTTTTATAATTTAAGGTCATAGTCCTTTCAAGTAGGTATGAAAGAAACATCTAGCATTAAATTTTATATAAATACGTTATTAAAGTTATGAACACATAGATTTAGCTAAGCTTTCAATTGGTGAATCAATTGTAACTGAATTTATGTTATTATCTTATTCAATAAGTAGATTAATTAATATCAATATGAGTGAAACATGTGATAATGCATTCAGTAAACATGTTTTTATTATTGTTGGTCATGGAAATTTGGATATCGAAAATTTCATTGACGTTTTTTCCTTTTCATGGATATGCTCATGAATCTTAATAAACCACTTATAAAAAATGTGATGTGTTTTTGACATTGATCATGAATCAATATTTAAGAAATATTAATACAATTAATAATCCATAATTAATTGTTCTTGAATATCACAATATTAAATGTACAATTGAAAATTTAATAGTCAATTTATCATATGGAGTATAAAATACCATTTTATGGATTCGAGAATAATAAGTGGATAATATTATCTAAAAATGATTCTCATTTACTTGTCACTTTTAATATATTATAAATGATTAAATAACTTAACTAGTATAGTATCAATATGTTTAAATAGCTATTAGTATAGATTATATTTTAATACTATTTAACTAGAATATGTATATATGCAATGAAAACGTCATGTGAATTTGTATGATAATGTTGTTTATGAAAAAATTCTTGAAGTTAAAAAACATTGTTAAGTAAAAATGTTAATATGTATTATGAAGTTAACTTGTATAAATAACACGTGAATAAAATCTTGCTACTTTTACATATTAGCTTACTTTTATTGTATTAACGTGTCATCATATTAACCCTTTTAACGAATGATTTCTTTATCAATCTCTCATCCAATGAAAGAACAATTAGAAAATTAATTCAAAATAAATATAGGAACTCGATGTAGAAACACATAAACGCAAAAACTATCACATGAATTGATGCTACATTTAAGCCAACATAAATTTTTATAATTTTTGTATATCCCACATTTATATATGACACTAACAAATGAATTTTAATGCATCTTTTAAATATCTCATTTTCACATATTATAAAAACAAATCTATAGACCATAAAAGATATGCAATTAACATTATAACTTTAGTCTCGTGAATAGTGCTTATAGAAAACAAGTGGCATTGTTTTAATGGTTTAAATTTCTCTACATAACTAGGACACTCTACGATTTTTTTTGTTAAAATTATATTATAAATTTTAAGAGAAATAGAATAATATGATTCAAACTCACGATTTTTAAAATATGAGTATAAATACTTAATCAATTACGTCAATTCAAATTATCCAATCAGTCTAAGTTAGATATGAATAAAAAAATGATAGAAAGTCTAATCTTATCCCAAAGAAGGAGCTATTTTCTCTAGATTAGATTTTAAATAGTCTTTGGGTCCCGCAATGGATTGCCTTTGGCTGTTGATTGATTAACAAGTTTTTGGATTCCATTGGATGTAAAATGACTAATATATCTTTAGCACTTCACTACAACTATTATGATATTTTATTCTCTCTCCTGCAAGATATAGGCCATACATTAAATGTGGCAAACACATACAACGGTGACAGTAATCCGTGGTACCACCATGAACAAGTGTTAATGACAAAGAACTGTCTTTCTATTATTAGAAATCTATTAATAAGGAACTGTCTTTCTATTATTAGAAATCTATCATAGACGGCTTAAATCTATTGAACTGTCTTTCTATTATTAGAGAAATCTATCATAGACGGCTTAAATCTATTGAACTGTCTTTCTATTATTAGAAATCTAATGACAAAGAACTCAAATCTCATCTTTCGAACACTTCTAACATATTGTCCATCTTTGGAACACTTCTCACTGAATAACTCCCTCAGACCACTTTCATCATCTTGGTCTAGACTCATATTATTGGACCACAAACCTGAGAGTGATGGTCTAAAACATTTCAAGAACATTTTTTTTTTAGAAATCTTAGTATTTAGATAATTTTCACATTTTAAATACAAAAATATCTCTAAATTATTATGAAAAAGCATGTAGTGCATTTTTTATTATAAAATATTAACTTAAATAGCCAAATCGACTAAAGTAACTATTTTAACAATATTAGTGGGAGATAAGGGGACAAAAAATATCAAGGGGAGATCAGGGCCTAACAATACCAATGGAAGATAAGAGGGTCTAACCATATAAATGAGAGATAATAGGACCTTATAAATCCAAAGAGAGATAAGGGGGTTAGTTATGAGTGTTTTCTAAACTACCAATGATGCAACGACATCTATTATACTGCATTAGAAGGGCCCCCGATGAAAGAAAGTTTATAAGGAAATGACTAACCTTGATTGGTCAGCTTCGAGAAAGTTCGAGTTGTACAGACCTGAGCACGTATACAAAATTTAAGTGCACGAGGAGAGCTTCATGAACCCCAAGTACAAGGCCATCATTGCTTGCCGAAAGTAGCACATAGCAAGTCCAATCGTCATGACACGATGTCTGGATAGCCTCCATCCGGTCATTTCGACATTTGATGCAGAATGCTTTATGTCAAAGGTCGTCTCCCTTCTTTCCCACCGAAGACAGATGTTATGAGTCTTTTCCCACCCCCAAAATGCCAAGAAATGAGCGGAACCGACTTTAATTAGTCGGCCCTATAGAGCTTAGAATGCACACAACACAAACTCATGGAAAAACAAGAATCATTGAGCAATGAAAGCTCCCTCGACCCCGAGCGCAACATCAACATTACCCGCCGATGGTGATGACCAAGATGACACTCTCTCCTTAGCCCGAGCGCCTAACTGGTCTAATCACTATGACATAATGACAGGATTGTCTACGTCTAGTAATCCACATGCACAAAAAACTTTTAATATCCATCAAATTTATGTCAAAGGCCGTCTATTTTCCATCAAATCAGTATCAGGCAAGGCAGATTCTGTGTCCTACAATTCTTCTTTGACATGCTACCAAAGATCTAGGTAAAAGACTCAGATATAAATACTTCCCATAATCGCGAAATGAGGCATGTCCATTCTCCCCTAACGACTTTTGGCCGGAATATCGACCATCTACTGACTTAGGCATCAGTGGCCCTTAGACGGGGAAACTACCACCCGGTTCCTCGCCTTTAGTTTTTTGTCTATGTTTTGCAGACTTAAGGTCGCGAGGAGATCCACCTAGGAAGAGGATGATGCTCAACAAAAAGGAAAGAAAGATTCCGTACGACACCACCATATTTAACAAGAAATGCCGACATCTGTACTGTTGAAGTTTTCGGCTAAGACAGTTGGCTCTGTTTGTGGGGAAGACTATAAAGTCATCCTCGTATAAGCATTAAGATCCCTTTCTCTTCCTGCAAGGAGAATATGGGCCGCAACTGCAATGTCACTCGACATTGCAGTTACCGTGAGCCATCACAATGCCTCACGACACTGTGTCATGACACTATGTGTCACGACACTAATGTAGTGTCGTGTGACACTACAGTATTGCACGTCCACTACTGTAGTGCCACGTGGCAATTACAATAAATTAAATATATATATTTAATGAGATAAATATCCACACATCAGTTAATTCAAAATTAACTTATCTGATTATCTCTATCAATTAACTTATCTGTTAGTTCACAAATAACAGATTTAGTTGATTCAAATTTTGAATTATTATATAATAATAATTTAACATTATCTAATTTCACAAATTAGATGTATTGTCTCACTTATTGATAATTAAAAAAATTAATCGATGTGATTATTTATATATAATTTCCGAAAATTAATATAAATAATTAAATTAATTAATTCTTAATTAATTAATCACACATAATTATCTCATAATTATGTACTTGCTCTAGAAATAAAAATTCTTTTTGCAAGTCAGTCATTTTCTCATGTCCTGAAATATTCACACCCTATACTGCTTAGTATAGAGGTGACTTGGGGACCATGAACCTATAATCCTAAGCTCCAATAAATCAGATTATTAATTAAACTCTTTAATTAAATAATCTTATTTATTAATTTAATTACTACTTCACTATAAATATGGAATTGTACTCTTAGAGATTATAAAAAATATTTACAGAATATTCTCGTGTAGTTCATTGATATAATCATTTCACATAGTTATGTCCTCAAATTATTGATTCGTAAATTAGAGCTTATCAAACTTACCGTTTTACACTTCTAATTACCTCTTGATCCTTAAGTACCCATTAATTCACTAGTGAATGACTAATTTATAATCGATTACAAATTTAAGCTCAATAACCATTCAGATTCAGATTTAGTGTTTAAGGGAACCAATATACGATCATTTAGAAAAGCTTGAATTCTAAATCTTGTAAGATCATGTTTCCAGTCATCCATATCACTTAATCTTCAAAATAAAAGTCACTAGCATGTTTTACAAACAAACCTTAACAAGTGAATCAAAAGATCCAGTAAACGTGTATAGGATTTCGTGACTACTCACGATTCAGACTACTCTGCATATGATCATCAGATTGATGTGTATTAAATTTTATGATAAACGACAAGTTAATAAAGATATTAATTTACATCGGTCATGTCATATATAATCTTATTATATAAAGTACTTTCACTAAGATATCTATCCACATCAATGATCCAATAGATCACATACATTCATAATGCTTAATGAGCCGTACCAGCAACCATTCATTAATGATTATATACTTTAATATGTTGCTGACAATTTTATTCATTATCTATGAACTTAATCCTCTTGTACTAATACAAGATCATAGCATCGTTAATTTTTTGGCTTTCTTTCCTCTTTTTTTCTTACTCTTGTCCTTATCATTGTTTTTCTTCCTTTTTATTGTTCTTAACAACATCGGAAGAAGGCTTTTGCTCAGCAACATTTGTCTCGACCTTTTTGATCATATCTTGTTGAGTGACTCAAAAAGTTGTAGCTCATTCAACAATTGGATCTTGTTGAATTTCAACTTGTTCATAACATAGTTGGTGGTGAACCTAGAAAACGTAAGTGTGAGCGACTCAAATATAATGCTGACTTGAGTTCGTTTATCAATGGTAGCCCCATGTACTTCTGCCTCATACATTATGTTGATCATGTTCAAAACATGTTCACACACACAAGTACCTTTCTTCATCTTAGTAGTCATGTATCTCCTAGTAATCTCTTGACGACTTTGATCAGACTGCTGCCCAAACATTGCCAATAAAGATTTCATAATCTCATAGGCAATTTCCATGCTTTCATGCTTGGTTCTCAGAACATCATTCATGCTCACAAGGATGTAGCACTTAGCTTTGTTGTTGGACATAATCCAAGCATCAAACTTGTCCCTAACATTCTTAGGGGCATTGGCAACTGCCTTCTCAAGACATTTTTAGTAAGAACAAACTTATGGTTCTCATATATTAGCATCAAATTAAATTTGACTTCCATCTTATGAAGTTATCATCATTAAGTTTTTCAAGCGCGAGTAAAACAGTAATAGGGTTATCCATGGTAGACATAATAATAACTGAAAAATAAACATGCATCATTCAATATAATTGAAATAAATATCAAGATAATTCAGATTGGAAAGGTGATGCATGAATGCAACATATCAAACACATAAACTTAACAATTACTAATCCATGATAAGCCAACCTAACAATTAACGTGCCGCCTTAGGGTCGGTCAAATTAATTTTAAACTGTCTATGAGACATTCTCATCCTTATTAATTAAAACTCAAAATATCTCATATTTTCTCCTTTAATAATAAGGTATCGCTAATTTGGTTAAGTCATAGTGATCCACTCAAAACTTAATTGTGACTTTGTGAGTGTAACTCATTATTTCAGATTCCATGACTTGATTTAGAATATGTGGTCTTAGGGTCAGTCAAATCTAAACTACATCACTTTGTCATATCTTCTTAAGAAGTTTAACCTTGATATTGATACATTTCTAAACCTTCCTTAGGGGGATGAAAACAAAATCATTTCGAGACACTATCTGTATCTCACGATGTTGTACTAATAATGGAGACCATATATTACATTGATATGTCAACCTTCTCCCACTCACTATTTTATAATTAATGTGTTTCTGTTTAACTAATCAATTAATTTCAAATTAATTACTAGTTAAAATACCTTATGAATGTAAAATTAATTATTAATCTAATATTATTGGTCTAAGTTTATTTAACCTTCTAAAGAGCTTAAGTCAAAATTATGTGAACTTAGAAAATCTAATTAATTACATTCATCAAACTTTAATAAAAATCTTTTAATAAATTTTGTTATCCTAAATTTTATTAAGGCCTTTAGAGTGGCGTGATTATCAAGTTTAACTAATTAAAATTTAGCAGTATACATGCAATTAATTTCTCAATGTAATTCATATAAACTTATTAGAAGAGTCCCAATCAATCATGTTACTATTAATGAGATAAATGATTAAATAAATCGGTGTGAGGTTTTATGTATGACATGTGATCGACTAATGTAGGATCATGTTTCAATCAAATCAATAAATATTTATTTAAATAAATACAATAAATGAAAGTGAATTGAGTGACTATTGGTTATTTCTAACTTACAACTTTTGAAAAATAAAAATAATTACAAAGAGTACTATAAGAATACGTATTTCTTAAATAACTCATTCTCCCTAAGAGGTCCATCTTCATAATCTTTATGCTTTGATCAAAACCTTTTTAATTAGGATAACTATTTTTTCTAATTATATAATCCCATTAATTATCTTTCAAAATTAATTGAATTTGATTAGTAAAAAAAATTATTTGATGACTCATCAATCTTAGGTCAAACAGAATCAATTAATTTATTTTAATTTTAAAAATATTAAAATGGATAACCATCCTTTTAAAATTTCAAAAATTTAAAAATAAGAATTTAAAAGATAAAGAATATGATTAGAGTTTTCGCTAAACATCATGGGGATAGGGTAATACGCTATCAGGGATCTGCGAAGCATACCTTGGCTATCACAATGATTACCGCCGGTGGTGGTAGAGGATAGTCCCACCGCCATTGCCACCGCCTTACCTCCGCCGACGATCCAATTGCCGGCGCCACTGCCACTAAATTTTCCAGCGGCGATTTCACCGTTGGATAGCCGGTGGCGCTAGTGTTGGTAACCACTTTTCCGGTGCCGATGCTGAAATTCATAATTTCTATTTCTCTTTTCTTCTCCTCATTCGTTTTGTGCGTTCTTCATCCTCTCGCGCATAAATTTTTTACATCATGTTATTCAAAATAAAAAAAAACAAAAATAAAAATTCTTACGCTCCAATCGGCTTACACAAGATCTAAAGAAAAATAAAGAACAAAGCCTAACTAAAAAATTGTCATACATTTAATGATTCATCCTCCTGCATGCATTCAAAAAATATAACTATCCATTGATTCATACATATCAACATATATAATGAATAATGACCCACACAACATTTAATGTATACATAGACAAAGACCGCTCTGATACCAATTGTTGGAATCAGCGGTGACGCGCAGTGAAAGGCGTGGTCGTGTTTAAAAAAAATTATAAAACGATAAACGATCGCATCATCGCAAATCCCAAAGATGAAAACTATTTAATTAAAAAAAAAATTGGATCAGATCCATTATATATCTATACATTAAATCTAAGACATACAAACATATGAATTAGACATCTTGTAGTCTATCAAGCATCCTAGCAAACAACGAACTTGTAATCTCACGAACAACAGACTATGAAATCCACACCAAGATCTTTCAAGTCAATCCTCAAACACATTAGGAAGTCGTAGAATAAATCAAAGACACTTTTATGCCTCTAGATGTACTCAACGCATGAGATCTAGAAATTTTGGATAAAGACTATTTTAAGACAAAATTCTGAGAGAATTAGAAAAGCTCACATAGCTTTTAGATTAACATTTAATCACACAATTGTACACTGATTACAGTTGCAACACTGAGGCCAATAGAATAATATCAATATATATCTTCTAGGTCAAAGCTCATTATATTTTTTAGTGATTTACATAAATTAGTAAATTAATTATAAATGTGCCATTGTAGTAGGACCCACAATAATTGAGCAACACTGTAGTGCCACGCGTCACTGTAGTGTGCCGTGAAGTGCCATAGTACCTCATGACACTGGTGACTCACAACACCACTGTAGTGCCTTGCCACGTGTCCACTATAGTATGATGTGGCACTACAATAGTCTATGTCAATCTATGATTCAAAATCAGTGATTGACATCTGACAATTTAATATGCCACGTGACAATTTTCTAAATTTATTATTTATTTTAATAAGATATATTCAAAATTAACTTATCTGATCTCCCAATCAATTATCTTATCTGTTAATTAACATATTAGATAAACTAAATCAAATCATGATCTCATAATGATTTAATATTATTTAATTTCATAAATAAAATATTTTGTCTCACTTATCGATCAATAAAAAATTAATCCATAAAATTATTTAATTGTAATTCCCAAAAATTACATTAAATAATTTTATTAATTAATTTCTTAATTAGTTAATTATATATAATTATCACATAATTATATATTTACCCCCAAAATTTAATTCCTACCGCAAGTTAGTCCTTTTTTTATATCTTGAAATATTCACACCCTAGACTATGTAGTATACAAGTGACTTTAAGATCATGGATCCATAATTCTAAGCTACAATAAACTAGATTATTAATTGAAAATTTTAATTAAATAATCTTATTTATTAGTTTTATTATCACTTTAATATAAATATGGAATCGCACTCTAAGTAATTACAGAATATATTTACATAGTAGTCTCGTGTAGTCCATTGATACAATCACTTCATGTAGTTCTGTCATTCACTTATTGGTTCATAAACTAAAGCTGGTCAAAATTACCATTTTCTCTTTTAATTACCTCTTGATCCTTAAGTACCATTAATTTACTAGTGAATGGTCAATTTATAATCATATTATAAATTTGAGCTCAATAATCATTCAGTTTCAGAATTAACACTTAAAAGAACCAATATACGATCCGTTAGGATATCTTGAATTCTAAATATGGTAAGATCATGTTCCCAGTCATATATCTCATGAAAATCTTCAAAACAAAAGTCAGTAGCCTGGTTTACCAAAAAACATTAATGAGTGAATCAAAAGATTCAGAAGAGATGTATAAGACTTCATAACAACTCATGATTTAAGCTGATCTACATAGTTCATTAGTTTTGATGTGTGTTAAATCTTTATGATAAACAGTAAGTTAATAAAGATATTAAACCACATCGGTCATGCCCTACATAGTCTAATTATATAAAGTACATTCACTAAGATAGCTATCCATATCAATGATACAGATCTAGGATCATATGTATTGATAATACTTAGTGAACTCTACTAGCAACCATTCATTAAAAATTCCATACTTAAATACGTTACTGATTATTTATTCACTATCTATGATCTTAATCCTCTCGTACTTATAGAAAATCATAATCTCATTAATGAATCCAGATATTTATATATAAATTATTCAACAATAATTCAAAAGAACAATTATAAGAAAATGTAATTTCATTAATTTTATATTAAAAATGTTTAAACATATGTTTTTAGGGCACTATGCCCAACAATCACCCACTTTTTCTAAAGTAAATGTGACATCTCTCTTAACCACAAATGACTTCGTAGAAAGTGTCTTGGTAAAAAGGATCCTCCAGGTTCTGATCTAATGCTATCTTCATAACAGCCACATCCCCCCCTCGATGCATGATCTCTCTTATAGGATGATATTTCTTCTTAATGTGCTTGCCCCCCTTGTAACTCCTTCGTTCTTTGGAATTAGCCATCGCCTCACTGTTGTCACAGTACATGATCAATGGCTTGTCCATATCTGGAACTACTACCAGATCGGTATAGAACTTTCTGAGATATACCGCTTCCTTCACAACTTCACAAACCGCTATATATTCACCTTCCATAGTGGAATCTGCAATACTGAATTGTTTAATACTTCTCCAGACTACAAGTCCTCTACCTAGGGTAATTCAATAATAATAACAAAAATTCGATGTTATAATTAATCATTTATACTTGTTATATAAGTTATTTATACATAAATATCAAATTTGTATAATTAAAATATGAAAGCCTTTTGAATTTCGTATAGAAAATGATTTTCATTCCCATGTCTTTTAGTCTTCTCTTACTTTAATGATTAATTAAAAAGACATATTTATTTAATTTATAAAACGTTATGATTAATGAATTAACCTTAATTTACTAAACCCAAGTGCACAAATTGTGAGAGTTTTAAACTTGTTGTACAACATGTTTTATTTTTAACTTTTTGGATTTCTGATTCATTTAATTTAAAAACATTCTTAGTTAGAAAATGCATTTTCCATTTTTATAAATAATTTAAAATTAAATAAAGATAAAAAAATTCATTTTAAGTTCATAAAAGCCTAAACAATATAGAAGAGGAAAAGACACATCCTCTCATCTTCTTTACGTTTGAAATTAAGCAAGCCAATTGCATCACAATTAAATTAAATCTTTCAAGTAATAGCCTATGTACCATGACATCAACATCTCTATATTTTCATTTTTAAGCTTTCATTTCATTTTCTGTACGTAATGTGATGTAACATATAATGAGCACCTTTGTTTTTTTATCTTCTTAATTATTTTATGCCAATTCTTCATCTTTTATGCTTTGCTGTTATTTTTTATGTTAGATAGATTCTTTCCTCTATTAGTTTCTTAAGCTTCTAATGATTACCGTAATTGCTAATTTCTATTGATAAAAAACCAGTTCTTCAAGCTCACCTCAATAAAGCTCTACACTGGTTTATCGAGTATAGAAGACAATCTCTCACATCTTCCATGCAACCCATGCAACTCGTCCAGCTCATTTATACCACATAAGTCCTCGATTAATATCTCCTCCACCTCTGCAACAAGGGCACCTAAGCAAGCTCATGACAGTGTGCAATTCTATTGCAACAGATACATAGTCATCACTCAATTATTGGCAAATCCAAAGGTTATTCTAAGCCATCATTGAGTGAAAGATTCTTTATTTATCTCTCTCTTCTGTGAGCAATTGAAACTAACTTTATATCTTCTTCTTTCTTTTATCTTTCGTATATAGGAAGGCGAAACCTCTTGTACCATTCATTCAATCAACTCAATAGAATATAGAAAATCATTTTCATATTTTGCTCTATCTTAGACAACTTGGTATCAGAGCCACATACATGTTTACATTTTTTGAAAATGACAACTCGACCAAGGTCAAGCTAAAATCCTGCCTTAGCGTCCTCTGAAATAGAGACGATCAACAACGTTGCACCAGTCAATAAAGCAGCAAATAATACCTTAAATCCTTGTGTTTCCAACACCATTCCAGCCCCTGTTATGACATCACCATTCAATTTTAACTCTGCTCTGAACTTACCAAATATGCTGCCAAACAACATGCTCACTATTTCAATACGCTTGGATAGAAATAATTATGTTTGGAAATTCCAGATCTTATCAGTTGTAAGAGCCTATGACTTAGAGCCCTACCTCCTTGGTTTTGTGCAAATGCCAGACGAATTTATTCCCAACCCACGAGCCCCCAAGTTGTGGGCAACAACACACAACAAACCTAACTCAATGAAGCACCCTTTATTCTAAATCCAGGCTACATCAATTAGAGGAGGATAAATCAACATTTAATGAGCTGGTTACTTGCATCTCTTACAGACGCAATGTTTGGACATGCAGTTAGATGCCTCACATCCCATGAAGTTTGGAGGACCTTAGAACAAATCTTTACTTCTCAATCAAAAGCTCAAACACTGCAACTCAGACTACAACTTCAAACAATTAAGAAGGGTTCTCTCTCTATCAATGATTATATCTTGAAGATGAAATATATTGCTGACAGCTTATCATCCATTGGATAACTGTTATCTGATGAAGATCTTCTTTTATACATTTTTAGAGGTCTTGGTAGTGAGTATGGCCTTGTCATTGTTAATCTCACTTCACGTTATGATACTATTACATTACATGAGGCTTATTTTATGCTCCAAAGCCAAGAGATGAGGCTTGACCAACTCAACAACAACACTTCAGTTGATGCATTCACTCATTCTACCAATATAGCCTCTTTCCCAAATAAGGCAACAGATCTCAGTTTCAAACCAACAATGAGTCAAACAATTATGGCAGAGTAAACTCCTCCAATTATCGTGGCAAAGGGACATACAGAGGTAGATCTGGCTCAAGACCTATGTGTTAGATCTGCAGGAAGCCAGGTCATTATTCTTCCACTTGTTATATATAACAGGTTTAATCAAGATTTTCAGCTCCTTGAGTCTCATAATCAACCAAACTCAGCTCTAAACACAAACTCTCAGTTTTTCATGCAGAGAACTCCCTCAGTTAACATGGCTTCCTCCAACTCAGTTGAAGATGCAACATGGTATATGGACAGTGCAGCAAGCTCACATGTCACCCTTGACCTATCCAACCTATCCTTAAAGAGTGAGTACAAAGGAAAGGGTAAGATTATAATTGCAAATGGTAAGCTGCTAAGAATCTCACACATTGGCTATTCTCACATACCAACTCTAAACAAACACAAGTTTTTATCTCCTCAATCCATTCTGTGTGTGCCTGCTATTACTAAGAATTTGCTTAGTATGTCTCAATTAACTATTCAAATCCTGTTACTGTTGAGTTTGACAATAAACGTTGTTTTGTTAAGGACAATAGTACGAGTGAGGTTCTATTGCAGGGTGCCCTTGAAAGAGGACTGTATCAGTTCCCATTGTCAAAGTAAAAGTTTCTCACCTACCTCAACTCCAAATTCATCAATCAACCTAATCCTTAAGCCTTCACTATTTCTGTTAGTCCAAGTTTAATTTCTACAAGTTCTGGTAGATATAGTTATATAAATAATGGAAACATATGGCATCAGAGGCTAGGTCACCCCTCCTCCATTGTATTGAGTCATGTTTTCAAGCTTGTAAACCTTTCTAATGTTAATATAAGCAAACTTAGTTTCTGTGATTCTTGTGCATTGGTTAAACATCATCAATTTTCATTTCCCATATCTCATTCTCAAGCAACCAAGCCTTTTCAATTACTTCAGTTGGATGTTTGGGGACCTGCACCAATTCTGTCCAAAGATGGTTTTAGATATTATGTCAGTTTTATGGATGATTTCAGCAGATATACTTGGATATTTCCTTTAAAACTAAAGTCAGAAACTCATCAAACATTCTTAAACTTCATTGCATATGTTGAAAGACAATTTCAATCTAAAATTACTTGTCTACAAACTAACTGGAGAGTGGAATACAGAAAATTAAAACCCATTCTTCAATAACTAGACATTACTTTTAGACACCCATGCCTCCATACACATGAACAAAATGAGAGAATAGAAAGGAAACACAAAGATATAATTGAAAAAGGCCTTTCCCTTCGTGCACATGCTCATTTACGCTTACCGTTCTAGTAGGAGGCCTTCTCCACTGCTAACACACTCATTAACCTCATTCCCACTCTTGTACTTAAGCTCTAAAATCCCTTTTAGACCTTGTTTCGCAAACCAGGAAACTGCGCAACCCTTAAAGTTTTTGGTTGTTCATGCTTCCCCTACCTTAGACCATATAACTGGCACAAATTCTCTTTTCACACCACTAAATGTATTTTTCTTGATTATAGTCCATATCACAAAGTGTATGTTTATTTTGAACCAAAAACTAGCAGATCATACATTTCTAGCCGTGTCTTATTCAATGAAACTGAGTTCCATACCTTACCTTAATCAGCTCACCAACTCCTAAAATAAGTCTTCCAAGCACTCTACAACTTCCTTCTTTTAACGCTTAGTCAGGTATAGTCTCATTCAAGGATACACCAGCAACATCATCTTCTCAATCTTGTTCTCAGCATCATAATGCTTCAACAAGTCAACACTCAGGTAACTCTCTATCTAGTCCTAATTATTCTTTTCCCACCTTTGTTGTCCCCTTTCTAACCCCTTCACCTACTGTTTCACCTAGACCACCTAACTCATTACACACTCACTTACCTTCTTATCTCATCCACCATAAATCTTACCAAGTCCAATAAACACTCATAGTGATTCCCTTCCAATAGCCTCTCGGTCACAAAAACAATCTGCTTATCCTATGCTCACAAGGTCCAAAACAAGTTTATTGAAGCCAAAAGTGTTCACTGCTTCTCTCACTAAACCAATTGTACCCATCTCTATTAATGATGTTCTAATCAATCCCCATTGAAAAGATGCAATGAAAACTAAGTATGAGACATTACTGAAAAACAACACTTGGACATTGGCTCCTCAAACATCTAATATGTAGGTTATTCAAAACAAATGGGTCTTTAGAGTTAAACAAAACATAGATGACTCAGTTCACAGGTACAAAGCCAAATTAGTGGTAAAGGGGTTTCAACAGGTAATCGAGGTTGATTTTTTTGAAACATACAGCCCAGTTATTAAACCATGCATAATTCGAGTCATTATCACCTTAGCAGTCACTTTTGGGTGGGATATACAGTAGCTGGACATCAACAATGCTTTCCTCCATTGAAAACTTCAAGAGACAGTATACGTGAGAGAACCATATGGTTTTGAGAACCCTTCCAAGCCAAAACATGTCTATCAACTTCACAAGGCTTTGTATGGTCTAATGTAAGCTCCAAGGGCCTCGTTTGATAGAATTAAAACTGCTCTAGCAGGTTGGGGGTTCCACAACTCACTTTCTGACACATCTTTGGTCCTTATATATGTTGATGAAATCATGGTCACTGGCAGCAACCCCACACTCATCATAGATATAATCTCTCAATTAGACACTCAGTTTGCTCTCAATTCACTTAGTTCTCTAAGTTACTTCTTAGGTTTTAGAGCAGTAAGGAACTCTACAGGTCTCTACCTTACTCAAAGCAAGTATATTCAAGGTTTACTCATCAAAATCAACATGCACTCAGCCAAAGTCAGCTCTACACCCATGTGTCCAGCTACAAAACTCAGCTTAGAAGAAACATCTTTCTTTACTCCAACTCTAAACAGAAGTGTCCTTGGTGCTTTACAATACTTGATTATGACACGTCCTGACGTTAATTTTTCTATAAACAAACTCAGTCAGTTTCAAGCTCATCCAACAAATGACCATTGGAAATCTTGTAAAAGAATTCTCAAATATCTTAAGGGCACAATTCAGCTTGGTCTCCATTTCACTCCTGCCATATCTTTATCTCTATCTAGCTTCACTGATGCAGATTGGGCAAGCTTAATTGATGACATGAAATCGACTAGTGGCTATTGCATCTTCATGTTACCTAACTTGATAACCTGGAGCTCCAAGAAATAGACAGTTGTCACTCGATCTTGTATTGAGTCCGAGTATAGAGCATTGGCCTTAGCTACTTCTAAAGTTCTCTAGTTCTATCTCTCTTTTAAGAATTGCATCTCAACTTAACAAGTTCTCCCATCATCTGGTGTGATAACTAGACTACAATCTCTCTTGCTTCCAACCTAATTTTTCACTCTCGGACTAAGCACATAGAGGTTGATATGTATTTCATCAGAGAAAAGTTTTAATCCAAAGTTAAAGACATCAGCTATGTTCCGTATTCTGATCAAGTAGCAAATGTCTTAACCAAACCTCTAGCTCATACTTCATTTCACAATTTCATTTCCAAGCTAAAGATGCTTGCTTCCCCCTTTAGCCTGCGCGGGGGCGGGGGGGGGGGGGGNNNNGGGGGGGGGGGGGGGGGGGGGTTTGTCTTGATAAAAAACCAGTACTTTAAGCTCATCTCAGTAAGCCCAACACTGGTTTATCGAGCATAGAAGATAATTTCTCACATCTTCCATGCAGCCCATGCAACTCGTCCAACTCATTCATGCCACATGAGTCCTCGATTAATATCTCCTCCACCTCAGGAATAAGAACAGCTAAGCAAGCTCATGACAATGTGTAATTTTGTTGTAACAGATGCATAGTCATCACTCAATGAGTGGCAAATCTAATGTTATTCTAAGCCAATTATTGAGTGATAGAATCTTTATTTTTCTCTCTCTTCCGTCAGCAATTGTAACTAACTTTATTTCTTCTTCTTCCTTTTATCTTTCGTATATATGGGGGCAAAAACCTTTTTTTTGTAATATTCATTCAATCAACTCAATTGAATACATAAAATCATTTTCATATTTTGCTCTATCTTAGTTCAACAAATTCATAAAAGCCTAAACAAAGATAAACAAATTCATTTTAAGTTCATAAAAGCCTAAACAATATAGAAAAGGAAAAGACACATCCTCTCATCTTCTTTACGTTTGAAATTAAGCAAGCCAATTGCATCACAATTAAATTAAATCTCTCAAGTAACAGCTTATGTACCATGACATCAACATCTCTCTATTTTCCTCTTTTAAGCTTTCTTTTCATTTTCTGTATGTAATGTAATGTAAAATATAATGAGCACCTTTGTTTTTTATCTTCTAAATTATTTTTTATGCCAATTCTTCATCATTTATGCTTTGCTGTTATTTTTTTATGTTAGATAGATTCTTTCCTCTATTAGTTTCTTAAGCTTCTAATGATTGCCGTAATTGCTAATTTCAAATGGTTTGCTTCACTACATTAGTTTCTTAACTTTTATTATGTATGTGGAGAGAGAAAATCACACAGAGATATTTGAAAAGCAGAGAGAGATAAACAGTGACTGGGAAAAGAGAGAACTATTACTAACTTTTTTTTAGTTAATTAACAATGTTAGTGCTAAGAATCAAATTGGCTAATTTCTAAACATTGAGGCATATGATGCTAAATTTATAGTTTAAGAGTACGAATAAATTTATAATTTTTTATACTGAAATTAAAAATATTAATTAAAAAATAAGTAAATTAATTAATTTAAAATAAAGTAAAAGACTAAAAAAACAAAAATGTTATGCCAATTTCACAATATCCATTCGTAAAACACATTTCAATATGCTTTGAATCTACCACACACGAATTAATGTCAATATCACAATATCCATCCATACATAGGTTTAATAACATAATATGCATAATCAAGAACCTTTGGCTCTGATACCAATTGTTAGATCGGGTTTAAAGAATTCAAGAAAAATTAATGAACCACGAACGGTTCGTGGGCTGAATATAATTTTTTTTAAAATAAATATTTAATTGAATTAAATATAAAGCCACTCAATGATCATACATATTCAGATAAACGTAAGATAGAAACAAATTTATACATTTTCTTGTAATGGAAATTTTTTGATTTGGCGGGATCTAATTATTTGTCTTGCGTTCTTTGTTCTTGAGATTTGCAGAACTTCACACACTATGATTAGGTTTAGGGATGCATCCCCAATACAGTCCCTTATATAATAATTATAGAATTTATACATATACCCCTATATGTAAAATTTTCAAAAATCACCTCTCTTATATTGCAATCTGTGATTTTTACATCTCCCGTAGAGCCAATTACTTAATTTACACATATACCCCTATATCAATTAATTAATTAATTTCTTTTATTTACTAATTATCCAATAATTGGAAAATAAAAAATTAATTAATTTGTACATTAATTCCGCTCTTCACTAATTTAGTGATGACACCCATCACATATGGGTTCGGGAAGTGTACCTTGGTCCAAAATATGTTTTTGGCTCAACTGACGTTGTTTCTTATTCATGTCCTTATGAGCTACTCCTGAAACCAAATGGAACCACATGAATAAAGTTATGAGATTCAAATACCCAACTAATTTATTTTCATAAAATCCCGACATATTTAATTTCAACATCGTACGACTCTGTTATAGGTTTGATACCGAATCAACTCTCAATTCATGAATGCTACATTTTCTATTGATGCAAATAAATATTTTTATTTCATGATCCATATGATATTTTATGATGTTATCCTTCATGAATATCAGTAACAAAAGTGAGATATAAAATTACCATTTTACCCCTCTAGTTAAACTCATTTATTGACTGTGAATAAAAAAGACATAACAGTGAAGTGTCTTATTAAATGATTCATTTCATCGAGTACCTAGCCAGGTTTATTATTCACACACTCATCAATAAAGCACAATGTGATATTGTTGCTTTTACAATCTTGTTAAGAATTTTATATCGGTGAATCATGTAACTCCAACATAGATGAATCACGATCTCAACAGTCGAGGTATTGTCTGACAGTTTGAACTCACTCCTTTGGTGAATCAAAGATTGTATATAATTAAGTCAAGTTCCATATTCACCTCAGGATTAAGGTATACACAAAAATACCCTTAATGTGTAACAATTAGATTTAGAGCTAGATAAATGGTTTTTCACTAAACTAATTTGTTACTGTTCTATTCAACAAATTTCATAACATTCGCAGGTCAACTGTTAGAGCTTCCACTCCCATGCTCTAAGACCAGCATCATTTGGTTCAACCTAATAGTCATAATAGGATTCGATTGTCCAGTCGATCCTAAGACTGTGAATAATATTTTGAACTATCTCAGATGAGTTTGTCTGGAAGGCCGCTCAGTCTTTACTCTTCTCACATTGATAAGAGTTCTAGGACTTAAGTAAATTATAAACACACTTTAATTAAAAGAAAACTTTCATTTTTTCAAAAAATTTAGTAATCCATAAATGTCAAATAAATAACTAAATACTCACAAATAGTTATTACACCTCACTTTTTGACATCATTCTAACATGTATTACAATCCCCCTCTAGCGAAAGGATGGTAGAGCCAATTTGAGCTTGCAACTAAGTGAGGTCGATGAGGAACGAGACAAAGGTTTGGTCATGATATCACCTAATTGAAAGGCTGAAGGCACATATCTTACTTTAATGGTTTTTTACAGAATTCGCTCTCGGATGAAGTGAACATTTGGTCGTAAAGTGAAAAACAGGATTGGAGGCTAGGAAGAGAGCATTTTGGTTATCACTCCAAATGTCATTTGTAAAAGGCAATGATAGTTTAAGCTCAATGAAGAGGGATAATAGCCACATAATTTCAATACATGATGAGGCAAAGGCTCTCTACTCTACCTCTATGTTGGACCTGACCATTACTGCATGTTTCTTAGAATTCCATGTAATGAGATTACCACCTACATAAACACATAGACCACTAGTAGATTTCGTATCATCAAGGGAGGATACCCAATCTACATCAGAGTACCCTTCAAGGCTAAGTCTGGACGATAGAGAGATGTACAATCCAAGTTGTGAGCTGTCTTTTAGATATCTAATGAGCCTTTTATAGGCTTTTCATTGTTCTTTATTATGGCATGACATGAATTGGCTTAGCTTATTAACTGTAAACACAATGTATGGCCTAGTCATGGTGAGATATTAGAGAGATCCTAACACACTTCTGTACAATGTTGGTCATGAAAAGGGAATTCATTCGGCAGTAAGTTTATAGGACCTGCGCATGGGTGTAGGGCTATTTTGGCATGAAACATGTTGGTTTTATGAAGGATATTTGTGAGATATTTGGACTAATTTAAGTAGAGGCAAGTGGAGTCTCTAAAGGCTTTAAAACCAAGAAAGTAGGAGATTGAGCTTAGTGTCTTGAGAGCAAATTGGTCACTGAATTTTGCAAAATGTTGTTGAATGTAAGATGAGTTACTTACTATAACTAAGATATCGTCTACACAGATGAGGATACTGCATATCAGATCTTAAAAACAGGAGAAAGAGTGAAGTATGAGAAACTACATGGAGAAATCCCCAACCATTGAGGGTTGACTTAAGCTTCTCATACCAACCTCTAGGTGCTTGTCTCTACCCATAAATAGCCTTATTAAGCTTGCAAACATGCTGAGGTTTAGTGGGATCTTGAAAGTCGTGGGACTGCTCCATAAAGATTGTCTCATTAAGGTATCCATAGAGAAAAGCATTGTTGAGATCTAACTGTTGGATATCCCAATCTTTGGTAACTGCGATGGTGAACATAACTGTCAAAGTACAGGGATTTAGCACAGGAGTAAAAGTGTCAAAACAGTTGATACCCAATTGTTGTTGAAACCCTTCGGCCACTAGTATGGCCTTATATTTGTTGATGGTGCCATCTGTGTTATACTTTATTCTGAAGACCCATATGTTTTTTAACACAGTTGTACGATTGATATGGCACTAATTTATTAAGGGAAAAAGTCTAAAAGAGAGATTTTAAGACTTGAAAATCTAATTGGTTAAAGCAAATATTAATTGCTATAAATAAAAAATTAAACAATTATAATAAATGCGTAATTAAATAAATAAAACAATTTTAATAAGTGCAGGAATTAAACGTGCAAGAAATTAAATACTGAAAATAAAGTGCACGTAAATCTAAAGAGAGTAGGGAAGAGAGAGATACAACACACAATATTTTTATATGGTTCGAAAAAACATATCCCTACGTCCATGCTCCAAGCATCCCCCCTTGAAGATTTTCCCAAACGATCTTCTTAACGCTGAAGAGAAAACTTTTACAAATCCTATTGACTTATGGTGGCAATCAGACCTTGACATTAAATCTCGATCGAGATTTTTTAATCTCTTACAGATTGCTCACTCTTTAAAATAGTAGTCTCTCAATTTTTTCGCTCATAATATTTACTAGCTTGTCACTAGAATATTTCTCAAATGCACGATTAAAATACAATTCTATCAAATTATAAAACTCTACAGAACTTCATCGGAGAGGAGTGGAGAGATGTGGAAAGGTGTGTTGGAGTTGAAAGATGCGTGGGTATTTATAGGGTTGAAAATCCTATTGAAACTAGTTAGAAATGTGAGGGAATTAGTCTGACAGGTTCTAAATTGGTGTGTCCAGTTTCCCACCGATATGACTGGAATTGTCCTTAAAATTGAACCGGTTCAGACACCGAATCGAGTCTAGACATTTTTACACAATTATGTCTGGTTCGGTCTTCTACATTCTGGTTCATAGGTGGTTTGGTTCGGTCCAAATTCTGTGCGATATTATGAGTTTAGCCAATTTTGATTCAAGCCATTTGGAGTTTGTTTGATATACTTTGTACCTTTCATAATATGTTGTGTGTATCTCGCCATGTACAGTTTCGATTGTGCTCTATTCTTTTTACATAAACACTTAGGGGTCGTTTGGTACGAGCTTTCTCCTTCGTAAAGTTCGTGGTAAACTTATTTTTTAGCACTTTCCCATGTTTGTTACAAGTATTTTCATTTGTTATGGTAAAGTTATTTAGCCTGGTTAAATAACAATCTCATATTACTTTCCCTAAAAATTCACTTTACCAAATAACATTCCCAACTCACTTACCATCTTACACATTTTTCAAATTAACTTTTACTTTCTCAAATCCCCATAAGAAATATAATTATTTATTTCAATTATTCCTACTTGATTTTGATATTTTATTTTCTTCAAGACCAAAGTCTCACAAAGTGTCCCAAAATATCTCGATCCTAGAATCCCGTCATATCCCCTTCTAGTTCTGGTGGAACTGAACCGTTCTTGATAGTGAATTTTGAGATTTTTTTTCATCTCGTCTATCCTCTGTCTTGAAATTTCCATCAGCAAACTCGTGTCAAAGTCGTCCCGTGAGATTAAGATACGTACAATAATTGAAACGAATGAAATAATTATTAAGTTTGAATTAATGATAGATAAACTCTTCATATATAAAATTTAAATGATTAAAATAAATGTCAATAATATCAAATACTTTTTTGAAATTAAAAATGATTTCCTTCCTAAAAATAAATATTATTCATAAACTATCAACGTTAAAAAAATACTAAAATTATAAAAATGAGACTATAACTGGATTGTTATCACAACTCATTTTTTGTATAGAGGATCGGACCCGTGGGATGGAGCCACGAAGGAGAGGAGGGGTTTTTCTCAATCATTTATTATCAGTTTTAGATTGTATTTAACTGAAATATAACAAAAATTTGCATCCCCATTCCATTTTGTTTATATGCTAGAACCAGAATATTTTGCCTGTTCTAGTCGGAGTGGAAAGAAATTGACAAACATAATGTACATATCTATTGAAAAAATATATGTAACGTGAAAAATTGTTATATAAAATTAAATATTTTAATGTATTAATCTGAATGAAAATTATTTATATCAGATTTATTTTTATATATAAAAGAGAAAAATTATATGTAATAATTAATTTATAATATCCGAAAAAATTTAATAAAAAATGACATGAATTATTAAGACTTTTTAACAGTTGTTAGTAGAGAATATGTATACAATTTTGCTATGTAGTTTTAAATAATTTGTCATTGAATTTATTTGTATAGTGTAAGAAAAAAAATTATTTTAGCTTTTGGCGTTGTAAAAAGGAAAATAGTTAATTTAATTTTATTGGTGGTATTAATAAAATAGTTAATTAATTAGTCCGTAAATATTTATATTACTCTCATATAAAATTTATTGTGTGTATTAGAATCTATAAATAATCATTGACAACAAATTAAAATTTGATCAAACAATTATAAATAATTAATATTTGTATTACTCTCAAATAATTTATATAACATCCAAACAACTTTATCAAACTTTCTCAACAATTTTACTCAAGTTTATTACATACCAAATAAGGGAATCATATTTTTTCAGCAACTTTTTTACTTTACCATATGTTACCAAACATGGTAATCTTAATATCTTATCATCTAACTTTACCACTTAAACTTTCCCAGCAACTTAACCTTTTTAGCATTCTTACATAACTCGTAGCAAACGACTTCTTAAGATTAAGTGTTTTAACCTTATTTAGAAGCTACATATTTAATTAAAATATTTGCCTACGTATTATTTGTCATAATCAATATTGTCACCTTGACTAGGGTCAACAATCTCCCCATTTTTTATGATGATAAATAATTGATTGAAAAACCATATTAGCTATAAACTTCTCTTACGCATATGTAACAATATTTCTAAAACTTTAAAATTTTAAATTTCTCTTTTTTTGCAATTAACTATATTTTCACCCTTTTGTAATCATAAAAAAGAATTAAACATGTTATTTGTTTAAAAATACTCTCCCTTTCATTTTTTTAATATGAATAAAAAATTCTCCTCATTTTACTATTAATTATATTTATCACTATTTGAAATCATCAAAATGAATTAAAAATGTCAATTTTTAAAAAGGAAAATTCTATTGATACCCCTTGAGGTTTACTTAAATGACACTCACACTCCCTCTAGGTTTAGAAATACCACTCACACCCTCTAAAGTTTTTAAGTAAGGACACTCACACCCCTGTAGTTAGATATTCTATTAAAAAGATTGTAAAAGATAATAATACCCCTCAGTAAATAACGTCAAATTAACTAAACACCCTCAGTTTATCATCTTCATTTCAAAGCCCTAGAACACCTACCCCGTGACTTCCCCTCAAATGACCTTCTCCTTCTCCACCCCAATCGAAGCCACGAACCGCCAATCGTGATCGGCCACCCCGCGAACTGCCACTCGCGATCTACCATCCCGTGAGCCACCCGCGATCTGCCACCCTGTACGCCACCCCATGAGTCACCCCGTGAACTGCCACCTCCGTGAGCCACCACGTGAACTTCCAGCCTCTCTCTCTCTCTTTCTCTCTCTCTCTCTCTCTCTCTCTCTCTCTCTCTCTCTCCGCGGGAATTCAAAATCTTTGTTAAAATACTCAACAATACAGAACCAAATTCTTTCCAAAATTATAGAACCAAATTCTTTCTTTCCAAATCCATAACCTTCCAGTAAAATACCCATTGCATAGAAGCACAACAAATAGAATAATCAATTGGGTGAATTCATCAAGAGCAAATGAAGGCTATGTAAACATAAAAGCACAATAAATAAGAATTGAGATAGGTATTAAATTAGAGAAGTGGGTAAAATTTCTGCTAAACATTAAGAACAAAACTTAGTCAATATCAACCCAAAAAAGGGGTAAGAACAGATCGCAGAAATGGGGTAAAATCTCACAAAAAATGTTTGTAGAAAGGTACTCGATCAATTGTAAAATTGGAGGGAATCGCGCGCAGCACCGAGATCCACCGCATGCAGCATCGAGCTCCACCAATCGCGCAGCATTGAGCTCCACTGTGCACAGCACCGTGCTCGACGACAGCCGATGAACAAAAAACTCAGATCTGGTTTTGGGTAAGGGATTATGGCTGTTTCGGGAAATAGGATGGGTGAAAATGAAGGAAAGTAATTTTTTTAATCAAAGTAAAAGTTGAAGTTGATTTTTGTTTTCACTAAGGGATATTGTTGTCTTTTACTAATATTTTAACAGAAAATCTAACTACGGGGTGTGAATGTCCTTACTTAAAAACTTTAAGGGGTGTAAGTGATATTTTAAAATTTAGAGGGGGTGTGAGTTTCATTTAAGCAAACCCAAGGGGTGTCAGTGAAATTTTTCCTTTTTTAAAAACTCTCCTCCTCAATGTATGCACGTTTTCTAAATAAAAAGATCTCATTTTTCAAAACGCATACAAAAAGTAATAAAAATAAATTCATGTGAATTTTCAAAAAGAAGGTTAGGCTTACTAACCTTATCTACGTATGTCATTATGCACATATGTACATTTTCATATTCATTTGCAATCAAGCTTCTCTTTTCCTGATATTTTCATTGAAGTGCATCATCTCTTAGCGAGTAGCTTTCGAAGCTTCTCTGTAAAATGCATTAGATCTTCATCTTCACTCACGCTCTCAATGGTGTGGTTTTGAATACTATATTTCCTCCTTTTATGTAGGTCACATCCTCTTCCATGTACTCCATTTCATGAGTCATCAAAGATCTCATGCGTTCTTCAAGTGAAAGCGTCTTAAGAGCTTTCACTTCTTGAATAGCAACTGCCTTATTCTCCCACGACATTGTTAACGACCTAAGAACTGTACTCACCAAATCATGATTAGTAAAGCTTTTATCAAGACCATTAAGAGAATTTATAATGCTATTCAAACCTACAAACATGTTTTCAATGCTTTCAATTTCACGCATCTTAAAAGTTTCATATTTATGCATCAAAATATCAATCTTAAAGTCTTTAAACTTATTTGTGACTTCTTGTGTGATTTCTTACACATGTCAAATCTATTTTCCAGATTCACCCATATAACTACGATTATATTCATTTATACTTAAGGCACAATATAGGACATTTATCACTTGAGCATTTAAAGAGAATTTGATTTTATCGTTCTTGGTCAAATCTCATGACTTAGGCACATAAGGACCATTTTTGATAATTTCTCACAAATTATAATCAAGAGATTGAATAAAAATTCTCATTCTAATTTTCTAAAAGTTGTAATCTATTCCATAAAAAATTAAAAGATGATACTATTGCTAAAGACAATTAAGTTTTAGATATTTGAACACAAGCTCTGATATCAACTATAGGATCACTATGGCACCCCTATATTAAGGGAATAAGTCAAAAAGATAGATTTTAAAACTTAAAAATTAAATTACTTGAAATAAAAATTAATTACTATAAATAAATAATCAAACAATTATAATAATTAAATAAATAAAATAATTATGATAAGTTCAGGAATTATATGTGTGAGAAATTAAATACTAAAAATAAAGTGCACGTAAATATAACGACAGTATGGAAGTGAGATATATGACACAATATTTTTACGTGATTCGAGAAAACCATCCCTACGTCCACGCTCCAAGGATCCCCCCTTAAAGATTTTTCTCAAACGATCTTCTTAATGGTGAATACCAAACCTCTACAAACTTTATTAGCTCATGGTGTCAATCAGACATTGACAATGTACTTCGGCCGGATCTTCGAATCTATTAAAGAATCATTTACTCTCTCAAAGAGTAGATCTGTCAATTTCTTTTTATCACAATATTTACTAGCTTCTCTCTAAAATATTTCTTATATTCACGCTGAAATTAGTCCATCCGATTTCCACCGATATGCCTGGAATTGTCCCCTAGTGAGCCGATTTGGACTGCGAACTGGGGATGAACTGAGTCTTGACATTTTATACCATTCTGTCCAGTTTAGTCTTCTACGAACAATTCATAGATGTTTCAGTCTGGTTCTGAATTTCTTGTGATATTTTGAGTTCAACAAACTTTGATTTAGACCATTTAGAGTTCGTTTGATATACTTCGCGCCCTTCGTAATATGTTGCATGTATCTCGTCATGTACGGTTTCAATTGCCCTTTCTTATTTTTGCATAAACAGTTAAGATTAAGTGTTTTCAACCTTATATTCATTTTACTTAGAGCCTATATGCTTAATTAATATATTAGTCCACGTATTATTTGTGATCATCAAAATTATCACCTTGACTAGAGTAAACAACAATTTGAAGCTCACTTGGGGGAACAAATGTCCAAGTGTTATTTACCTGCAAAGCCTGGAACTCAATTTTCATTGCAGCTGTCCAATGGACATTGGCAAGTGCTTCTTGTAATGTGTAAGGATTAAGAGTATGTGTCAGTATGCTAGTGAAACCTTTGGGCTTTAAAGAGCCAATATAGACTTGGTAAACATAAGGTGCATAGAACTCATATTGGCAACAGTCCTTTGAGGTAAGATATGCATTGCATGAAATAACCTTTCTTTGTATGAGGATGGTGGGAGGAGATGGTGAGGAAACAAAAGGTACTATTAGTGGGAAAGCTATAACTAGGAGAAGGTGAGGAGACAGAGGTACCTGAAGTGTTACCTAAAAGGTGAGTTTTGCTAACTGATGCAACTGATGACCAAGACTGTGGAGAGGATGGTGCTCTAGGACTTGCTGGATGTACAGAAGATTTTGTTGATGGGAGATGAACCTGTAAAGAAGGATGAACAAAGTTAGGCAAGCTAGCATGTGTAGTTGAGTGTACATTAGTGAAATTAGGATATGGAAACTCATGTTCATGGAAGACAACACTAATGGATATGTACAGTCTATCTAAAATTGGTTCTAAGCAGAGATAACACTTATGGGATGGATTGTACCCTATAAAGACACATTTCTTAGTATGAGAATCTAACTTATTTGTGTTATAAGATCTTAAGAATGGAAAACATGAGCATCCAAAAGCTTTAAGATGACTATAATTTGGCGGTTTGCAAAATAGCTTTTCATAAGGAATTTATTAGCCAAAATGGGGGTGGGTAAGATATTTATTACGTATGTTGCAGTAGAAAATGCTTCCCACCAGAATTTAAAAGGAAGCTTAGCATGAGTAAGTAAAAAGCAATGCAAGTCCTTTTCAGTGATATCCATATGTTTTCTTCCAATTCTGCCACTTTGTGCATGTGTGTGTGGGCATGGATGCCTGAATTTGATCTCAAGAAGTGTTACTATTAGTAACAATGGTTTGAATTCCCCCAATGACTTTGAACACATTTGAATTTAGCTTGAAACTGTCTTTCAATATAGGCATGAAAATGAAGAAAGATTTGCTTAAATTTAGATTTTGTTTTAAGAGGAGAGATCCATGTAAATCTAGTCCATTCATCAACTATGCTAAGGTAATATCTAAACTGAGATTTTGAAATATGAGGTGAAGGCCCCCAAACATCAGTATGGATAAGATCAAAAGGTTTGACAACATTTGTATTAGATAAATTGAAAGGAAACTGATGTGTTTTGCCTAACATGCACTAGTCATAAAAGGCTAAAGGATTAAGACTGACATTTGACTCTTTTACACACTTAAGGAGTTAAGTCATGGTAGGAACAGATGAATGAGCAAGCCTAAGATGCCATAAGTTGGCTTTATTTACAGAAGAAATAGTTAGAAAACTAGAAAAGTTACTATTAGACCATGGGTTCACTAGATTAGGTTACTGATTTACTGGAAAGTGGTACAACCCTTCATGAACAACACCCTGTAACATCACCATCTTCATAGTGTTTTCCTTTACATAGCAACAATTAGACTCAAACTCAACAATTACAGGATTATAACAATAGTAAGTTTTGAGATGCTAAGTAAGTTTTTAGTTGAAGAAGTTATACATAGGATCTGATCAAGTGTTAACTTAACAAATTTTTTATTAATCGAAAATGTGTTTTTACCAATATGAGAAATATGCAACATCTTACCTTTTCCAATCATGACCTTAGATTTACATTTGTAATCACCCTTGATGGATAGATTTCTAAGATCATGTGTTTCGTGGTTATTTCCACCACTCTCAATGTACCAAGAGCCATCATTTGAGTGACTAGTTGAGGAAGCAAAGGCACTTAGTGACCTATTAGGATTTCCAGCTATTGAAGAGAAAGGGTGTGGTACTTGTGCATTAGTTTGCTGAGAAGACTCATTGGCTTGGAAATTACGATCAAATTGACTATAACAAGTTGAGGCATAGTGCCATACTCTTCTACAAATTTGGCACATTGGTCTATTGCCACCCTTTCCTCTATCCCTTACTTATCTTCTAGCATTGTTAATGCTTCCTCTGTGAAAGTTACGTGGGGTATAAGGTGTGTTATTGGTCCTTCTCTTTTGAAAACTAGCTACATGAACTGTTGGTGTGTGAGTTTCAAGAGTGTTAGTACTTAAGAGTTTCTCAATTTACATCTTATGGCTCTGCAACATGAACTGGGCTTCCAGAAAAGAGATAGAATCATCTCTAGATGTAAGATTCACTATTACTGGATCATACTCAGATCCAAGTCCACCAAGTATATAGAGTAACAAGTCTTCATCAATGATGAGCTGGCATGTCGATGATAGGCTGTCAGTAACACTTCTCATTTTGAGAACCTAATCATTAATCGAAAGAGCTCCTTTTTTTATTGTCTGCAACTGGTATATTAATAGCAAGGTTCTGGCTTTTAACTGGGATATGAAGATTTGCTCCAACATTCTCCATACTCTATTGACACTTGTACAATTGAAAAAATGACCAAATATAGCTTATGTAATAAAAGCAAGGAGCTAGGTTAGTAAAGGATGATGTCCTTCTCGAGTTAATAAATTCTATATTTAAAATAAAAGGTGATTTACCTTTTGGTGCTTGTATTAGAGTATTTAAGAAACAAACAAATGGGTTTGTGATAGTTCCTCAGGAATTGGTTTAGTACCAAGTAGAAAGGGTTCAAGTTCATAAGCTCAGGCTATTGACTGTATTTGAGACTTCTAGAAAGTGTAGTTATTTTCGTCCAACCTTATCGAAATGATCACCATGTTTGTGGGCAACATACTTGGTAATGCATGCATATGGCTTGAGATAATGGGAAGGGAAATGGTGGGGTTTGGTTGAGAGGTAGGTGGCTGGGTAGTAGGAGTTTCTGTCATGGTGACATTATGAACTTTAGAGGATGAAGATACTCTATTTTTTGAGCTTGAAATAAAGGCCATTGATAATGATTCTGCGTGGCTTTGATACCAAGTTGAAGTTAAGGAAATTGATGAAGGTTTTCTGTATAATATTGATGATTATTACATTTACACAGTGAGGCAATGTTATAGTTAGTTGAGCTACAAAACAAAAAAAGGAGAATATTATAGTTAGTAATGATTGCATAATCATGTATGTATGAAGAATAATCACGTGAGAGATGATGAGAAAGATCTAGAGAGGCATTGGGATTGGTCCATGGGTGCTCAAATCAAAGGGTGGCTTTTGGTGATTCTTTTACAACAATATTCCTTTGATAGCCAATTGTGAGCTGCTTGGTTGGCTGAATTGAGCACTATTGGTAGGGGCAACATTCTTTGTTGGCAGTGCTTGCTTGGCGCTTATTTGGAAATGGTGCACAGTAGTTTTACACTTGTATGTAAACCCTACTTATATGATAACGTGCTTTTGTGTAGGAATGTTCAATTGTCTGTTATTGTATTTATTAAAGATGTGTTTTTTATTGTAATTGATGAGAATATGTATATGTGTGTGCACAGGTGCGCGCACACTTTCATGGTTGATAAAGTAAAAATAATGAGTAAATAAATAAATTGAAAACACTCAGTGTTTTTTATGTCATGAAAGGGTGAGTGAGAAATAGGGCGTGGGTGGGACAAGTGCACTTGAAAATATTTAACACTTAATGTTAGTGTTAATGAACGATCTTTTGACATGTCCATCTATACTACTAATGATTTGGTTGTCGAAAAGGTTCTGTAATAGTGACCCATTATACATAATTGGCAAAACATTATATAAGAGAAATCTCTTCAAATGAAAGATAACTAATGTGAAAGAAAGAATGAAACAAAATATGTAAAGATAGCTAAAATAAAAAAAAGAATGTAACAAGAAGAATGTAAGCAAAGAAAATGTTATGAAAAATGTAAGGATAATTGAAGTAAAGGAAAAAATGTGATCAAATCATTTATGCAATGTATGTCAAATACAAGGCTTACCTATGTTTTAACTGGATTTAGATGTGCACGTGTTTCTAAGCATGTGTAAATTATGTATTAGATGTTAGCTCATTTCATTTTTCACGTTTTAGAAGATGAGAATGATGGTGATGAATGTGAAAAGTCTAGTTGGGCGTTCAGGCACGTGACAAGAAATTTGGTTTACGTAGTTGAGTTAATTGATATTTTAAAAGTATATTTTTCAGTTATTTAGGAAATATCTTTGAAATATTATTGAAGTTTAAGAAATTTTTGTCTATAAGTTTCTAATATTGATTTGGCAAACACATTTTGAGTTTTCCTCTAATAAAGATATTGTTTCTCTAATTATTACATATTTATACAATCGAGATTTGTTTATAAAAATACCTAGTTTCCACATTATTTTTTTAAAATATCAAAGTATGAGTGTATTTCACACTCATATTTTAGATAATCTTAACTTTAATTTTAATTATTCTTTGAGTTTTATTGTTTGATTTATATTTATTTTTATTTCCATCTTGTAGGTTTAATAAACAATTGCATTTGGATTGATTTGGAAAGATTTGGAAGTCAAAAAAATCACAAAAATCACAAAAAGAACGGAAATGGGTAGGAGGGCCAATGTTGCGACAAGTCCAAACTTTCTACAATGGTTTGGCAAATTCAACGAGCACACTAGTGGATGCAGCAGTAGGAGGAGCTTTAATGGGCAAAACACAACATGAGGAGGCTTATGTTTTGCTTGAAGAAATGGATGTTAATGCCTATCGATGCTCCTACTGCTCTTACTCCTCAAGTAGCTACACTATCCAAGCAATTGAGCTCTTTCATCGCCAATGTTAGTGCTATTCACGGAAAGTTTGTAATTTGTGCAATGAACCTCATCTTAGTATTGAATGCCAAGCCGATAATCCTTTTGCTCCTTCTCAATCAGAACATGTTATTTTTGTTGAGAACTATAATATGCAGAATAATCTATTCTCCAACACCTACAATCAAGGATGGAGAAATCATGCCAATTTCTCGTGGAAGAATAGCCAGAATGTGATTAATCCACCAGTTCAACTCAGCCTCAGCAACCTAAAATTTCTCTAGAAGATGCTATTGCCCAGCTTACAGTTAATACTAAACAATTTATGGCAATAACATATGCTACACTTCAGAGGCAAGAAATAAGTATTCAGAGGCAAGAGATCAGTATTCAGAGTCAAGCTACGTCAATCAAGAATTTGGAGCTTCATATGGATCAACTTTCAGAAATACTCATGCAAAGACCACAAGGTTCTCTACCGAGTTACACAAAAAGGAATCCAAAAGAACAAGTAAAAGCCATTTATCTTCGCAGTGGCAAGGAGTTAGCAGAGCCTCAGAAAGCCACGGTTGAAAATTCTCAGTCAATTAAAGCAGAAATTGAGACAATGGGTGATGACCTTGCCAAGAGCTCAAAAAAGAAGATAGGCAAACCTAAGTCAAGCAGTTTTCTAAGTTTCTTGATGTGTTTAGGAAACTACATATGAAATATCCATTTTGTTGATGCTTTGGAAAAAATGGCAAGCTATATCAAATTCATGAAGGATATTCTCTCAAACAAGAGAAAGCTAGAGGAGTATGAGACAGTTGCACTTACTAAGGAGTGTAGTGCTATTTTGCAGAATAATTGCCTCCGAAGTTAAAGGACCCTAGAAGTTTTACTATTCCTTACACCATTAGAAATTCATATTTTGAAAAGGCTTTATGTGATATTGGGGTTGGTATCAATTTGATGTCGTATACAGTTTATAAGAAGCTAGGTCTTGGAGAAGCTAAGCCCATGATGGTATCTTTAAAGTTAGTAGATCGATCTATTAGATATCCATTAGGAATTATTGAGGATGTTTTGGTAAATGTGGATAAATTTATCTTCCTAGCTGATTTTATTGTTCTCGACATAGAGGAAAATCAAGAAATTTCAATTATTCTTGGCAGACCATTTTTAGCTATTAAAAAAACTCTGATTGATGTGAAAAAATGGGAACTTATTCTAAAAATGCAAGATGATCAGGTAATTTTTAAAGTATTCAAAGCAATCAAACACCCAAACGATAAGAATAACTGTTTGAGGGTGGATAGTGCATAATTTGGAGAAGGTAAACCTAGACACCCACCATTTATTGAAAAAACGTCGGTGTTAGACCTCCACCTTTGGTACACCTTTATGGGAGAAGCATGCACTTTGCTTGTCATTATCTCTGCTTCGTTAAATGATGAACAAGAAGACAAGCTACTTAGGGTTTTGAAAGAGCAAAAAATAGTCTTAGGCTGGTCAATTTCTAACACAAAGGGAATTCTAAAGTCAGTGGACAACGGGTGAAGCTTGCATGATCATTATGTTTGGCTGAACACATTAAATTAAGCTCTACCGGGAGGCAATCCGATTATATTTCTGTTATTATTTTTTTCTTTTAGTTTTTTTCTAAGTTTCTTGTGCTTATTTTATTTTTTCTTCTTCAGGTTTTTATAAAAACAAAACTATGGACAAATTTGGCTCACGCACCACATTCCTCTCAGTTGGAAACAACAAGAACAATGTAGAGACTAACGAGAATGTTAGCTCATCATTATTCAGGGAAGTCCTCTCTACTTACTCTTTTTATATTTTTTTCTTTTCATTGAGGACAATCAAAGTGTTTAGTTTGGGGGTGGTGGCTTTAACTTTTTTTTTTTTGCATTCTATAGTAGACGTCACTAACACCTATGATGAGATTGGTTTTGAATTATTGATAGCTTTGGAAAAAAATGTTGAATTTGTGTATTGGTGTGTGTTTGAACCAATTGTTGATTTGTATTTCACTAGAGAATCCTGGCATATTGAGCATCTAGGCTTGAGCGTTTGATTATATTTTTATTTAAAGAAGGTTGATGTGGCTTAAGGAATCATTATGATCTCATATGAACTCTAAAACCAGTTTGATTGTTGCTCGAGGCAAAATTCTAGGATACACTTCACTTAGGACATGATTTAGGCCATCTTTGGATCGTTTGAGCTTTTTAAGCCAACCTGTATATATTTTTTTCGTAGTCATCTTTGTTGAGTCTAAATAACCATTTTTTTTATCACCCATGACAATTTCATAATCTTATAAAAAGTTTTCCCTAGTAACCATTTTTACTTATAGTATTTGAATATTTTGGGAAAATACTTGGAGCTATGACAATCTAGGTGAATGAGAGGAGTTTTGATATAAAAAAATGGTGAATAAATTTGATTTCGTAACCTCTTGGACTTGAGTGACTAAGCTCGAAGGGGTGTCTTAAAACCTAATACCTTAAGACCAACTGGTTTGGGAGCTATTAATTGAAAGCTCATTAAGGAAAAGAGATGCTTAAGGAAATCAAATTAAAAAAAAGAATGGTTGAGCATGATTAATTATTCAAGAGGTGGAATGACAAGTTTCGGGGTGTTACAAGATAAGTTGAGTTAAGCTCGTTGATTCTTAGAATACATGTGTGACTATGGGTAAAGATTGAGCCAAAATAATATCCTTTATCCTACCCTAAACCCTAGCCATACATTAGAAGCCTATGAAAGTCCTAATGATCATAAGTGATGTGGTTTGCCTACATTAGTGGAGATCCACTTTTACAAGACTTGATTGCATAAACTCATCTAGGTTTAAGAGATTGGACGACTTAAGGTGATACAAACACACACTCGGGACTTTTCAAGTTGTAATGTAAGTTGGTAACTATGTTAAAGCTTTACATGATCATAATTCAAAAAGTTTTCTTAGGTTATCGCTATTTTGGAATCTCTAAGGTAAATTTTGTTAGTCAAAAACACTACGTCACTCTTTCTTTAGCTTTTCAGAATTAGTGTTTATTGTTTTTCTTGTTTGATTTTTTTTTGTTTTGTTTTGCTCGAGGACTAGCAAAAAGTTAAGCTTGGGGCATTTGATGAGTGTGTTTCACACTCATATTTTAGATACTATGAATTTTAATTTTAATTATTATTTGAGTTAATTATTTGATTTATTTTTATTTTTATTTTTATCTTGTAGGTTTTATATTCAATTGCATTTGGATTTATTTGGAAAGATTTGGAAGTAAAAAACTCGGAAAAATCATAAAAAGAATAGAACTGGGTAGGAGGGCGAGCATCGCGACTCTGGCTCCCACCGTCGTGACGCTAGTGCGATTTTAGATTTGTATTATGATTTTTTTGCTCCAATTTAATCCTTGGCAAACCCTAGCGTATAAATATAATATTTTAATATTCTTGGAGGACTCTTTTGGAAATGAAAGGCAAAGGAGAAAGTTTTTTGGAGAGGAAACAATGACGAATCCAATCGGGAGACGGATCTCAACTTCAATTCATCCTCAAATCGAGTTTTTCTTCTCTTTTCCTCTATGTTCATTAATATTATTAGGATATCTTCTTATTCTAGTATGTTCTAAATTTTTTATCTAGGGCTATGATGTAGCCAATCCATGATTGTTCATAAATTTTGATTTTTAATTCAATCAATGTTTATTTAGTATTATTGAGTGTTATAATCCGTTCTTAATGCTTGTGATTGTCTGGCCAACTATTGCATGATTATGGATTTAATTCTGAAACTGAGAAGTGACGATTGAATCTTCTCTTTGTTTATAACCCCAATAATATTTCATAAGTTAGAGATAATTATGAATCTAGTGTAGCAACTATAATTTCTTGTGCTTAATGAGTTTCATTATATTGAATCTTGACAAATGTGTATGATTCGTATTTATGATTCATTATTATCGATGCTTGAGAAAGATTGATAATTATATTAGAGAATTTCGCTATCAATGTTCTGAATAAATGTTAATTGATTGAGAATTAGAATTTAGAGTATATTTGGTTTGGTGAAATTGAAAATCCTAAAGCTTTTAACTATTCGAATTTTATCTTTG
Organism: Datisca glomerata; assembly: GCA_003255025.1. Taxonomy (NCBI): domain Eukaryota; kingdom Viridiplantae; phylum Streptophyta; class Magnoliopsida; order Cucurbitales; family Datiscaceae; genus Datisca; species Datisca glomerata. Next base: position 676,177 of record QANY01004652.1, read on the forward strand.
TCAAATCTTTATCGTTTCAGTTTAATTAGAATTTTAGTTTAGTTAAAAATCCTAACTTTTCATCATTCTCAAGTAGAATTAAGGTTTAGTTAATTTTAATTGTTAATATCAATCAATCATGTGGACAATACTCTATTTTTATAAAAAATTATTACTTGACGATAATAATAGTGTACACTTGCACAATAAAGAAAATTTGTAATAACGGTGTTACAGTTTGATATCGAAGCTAACGATTTTGAGATTCTTAGATTTTCTTTTAAAATTTATTTTCAAGAAGTCTGTGTAAGAAGTTATAGCGTTATATGTGTCTATGTTTGCTTATTAATTGTTATTATTCTATTTTGGTTAATATGCTTGCTTATATGTACATGAATATCTAGAAGGCCACTACAGACAAGATCTTGAGATTGACACATATTATTTTAGGAATTTTCTTATTCATATGATTTGTAATAGCATGATTTGATGTGCACTAATATTTAATTGTTAACTGTATAGCTTCTAAACCTTATGTTTGCACTTTTTTGGGGTTACTGTATATTTTGATAAGGTCGTTGATTGTAAGAAAATGAATGATATATTTTATTAATAATAACAATATAATACATAGAAGATGTACAAAATACATAGAAATAAAATTATAGAGAAAACTTAGACCGAGGCTTGCAGATAGTGCAATAGGCTAAAATAGTAACATCCTTGCAGATGGTGCTCACACTATTGGATGTCTGTCTTTAAGATATAACGGTCTCTTAGAGGCAGTAAGCAGCACAATAATACCATCTCCCTAATGAACCAGAAAATGTTTGTGTTTCAGATATATGCTGTTGATGAATCAAAAATTTCTAACCCCAATAATGCCCATGAAAAAGACTTATATAGAAATCATTGTGACTGCCTAAATAGTAACTAACGACAGATTTATGACTGTCCAGAATACTCACAAGCAACAATTGCGAAGCTGCCTACATGGTACCTCCTGAAAGATACCCCATGTTAGATACATCTTGAAGTTATTTAAAAAATGAAATAAAAACAAGTATAACAGTCTAAGCAAATCAAGCCCAAAAGGCCCAAGAGCCCAAGACTCCAAGAGTTGATGTTAAATTTGTTATATTGTAAATAAATATATGTTGGTTAATAACTTGGTGGTAAATGTTTTGGATGGAATCTTGAGATCATAGATTCAAACTCAAGCCTTGTTCTAAATAAATTTAAGGGTCTTTAATGGGGATTTCAAAGACCCTTAAATATATTTATGACAAGATTTGAGTTCGAACTTATGACCTCAAATTTGATCCAAAATCTCAAGGTTCAATCCAAAATCTTTATCACCAAGCTATTAACCAATATATGTCAATTCACAACATAATAAATATAACATTAACTCTTGGAGTTGTAAATTAAAATAAAGCAATAAAAAACACTCTTAATATTTTGTTCATACATGACTTTGATGTCACAATCCAGTAACATTATAAGTTATGAATGTAATGTGCTTTTGACCTCTAAAAATGTGAATTAATGACGTAAAGATCATTCTAGATATGCCAAGAGTCTTTTCAAAAGATCTAATAAGACTATCACAAGATTTTAGATTGAGACACCTATCAAATTGTTACTCGACATAACACTAACATCTAAAGCTCCATAAAATTATGACAGTAGACGAATCCAATACTTATTAAGAAACTCAACACAAAATTTATTGGATAAATGATTTATATGATATAGTGTTTTTTAAGGTGCACTTATTAAGAAACTCAGTTTTTTTACGAAGAAAAAACTGACGGATCCAATTGTACTAGGAATAAAAACTTATTTTCAAGGATTAGGAAATTTTTTTTACTAATTACAAATTGTTTCGATATTTTAAAAGTTTGACCTTCAATTTAGGTATGGTCTATTAGGAAATAATAAGTAGTATTATTTATAAACATCACTCTGCGAAAATGATATTGGCATTTTGATTTTTTAGTCATCCCTTTTAAATTGACTAATGCTTCAATAACCTTCATGGATTTGATGGATTTCTGACTACCAAGATCAAATTGTGATAGTCTTCAATTGCAACATTCTCATTTATTCTAAATTTTATATGGGGTACGAGAGAATTTGAAGATAATATTGTATATGAAACACAACACCCTTCACGAGAAGTTTAAGAAAGTGTGAATTGGGAGCGGAAGATAAAATCGACATCCGAAATTATTTTGTACGCTTTAATTTCGAGGAAGAAATTATTTTTAGGAGGGGATGTTCTAACACCATAACTAATCTTGTCTTTAACTAACAATTTAATTGTTAATTATTACATTTAATTTTCATGATTATTTGATTAAATTTTTGTGATAAATTAATTAAATTGTTTTTTTAGAGAAACATAAGGTTTCTTAATGATTCAAATATGCCAAAGTTAAATTTAAAGTCATCGTTATTTTATTTGTCATAATTGCTTATGTATTTTAATGAATAACCATTTAATTCTGTCTATATTATGATTATTCAGCCGGCCATGCATTAGATAGAAAATACATATATGTTATTTATAGACTTTTCTTTCATCTGGGATGAATAAGCAAGTGCTTAAAAGGAAAGAAGCATAGTAGGGGAACATGTGGGCAATGACAATGAATTCAAAATTTAAAAGTTTGAATATGGTTGTTTTAAAAACCTTACCTTTTCAAATCTTACACTCTCATCAACCTTATCCCCACTCTTTTTATTTTATTTGGTTATCTTGTTTGAAATCTTTACTTAATTTGATAGCTAGATGAAAAGGTTATCGTCTTATATAAAACACTACAACAAAAATGTGCTTTAATAACAATGCACGACCGTGTTTGTTATGAAAGCACTAATAGAGGTCATCAATTTTAGAGAAGCTAGCGCGGGGACTAAAAGTTCAACCTTGCCTAAAATTACTCTCTCAAAACTCTCTCTCTTTCAACCTCTCTCAAGTCATACCTCTCTCAGCTTCAACCTCACTTAAATGTCGAACAGGGATCTTAGGGCTTAGGAATCAACTCGCTCTTCCGTATTTCTCTCGAGAAGCTCTCTCTCTGGTGAATCTCTCACAGACAACTCTCTCAACGACAAAGCTAACAAAGGGGCTTTTGGGTTAAGCTTGATCGAGGGTCTCTCTCGGTATGGTACATCATCTCTCTCTCTCTCTCTCTCTCTCTCTCTCTCTCTCTCCGCTATCTCAATATCACCTGTATCTCTTAGCTTACTCTCTCGCTCTCGCTCTCTCTCTCTCTCTCTCTCTTTACAGGTGACTTGGGCATGCGTGAGCCAGCCCTGAGCTCGTCGAGCTTCGTCATGCGGTTAACCCATTTCAACTGGAGCTCTCCTAGTCATCTATCAAACATATGGCTAGAGGGTATTTGATGGTGGGTTTTAATCGTAGTCTTTTTTCTAATTAGATAACCTTTTCTGAGTTAAAAGCTCAAAGTAGATTTATTCTGAAATTTTTGATGAGATAATAGCTGGATTTTGCATCTATCACAGCTTTATTCTAAAATTGTTGATGTAATTATGAAATTTTCTAATTTCTGTAGAAGTCCTAGATTTGGATTTAATCGTATATGTAGAAATCTTGAAATTTATTTTTCCTACTCACTAGGAATGAAATTGTCTAGCTACTATTTAGGAATTTTGTTCACTCGTTTAGTAAATTCTTCTTGAAACTTTTTTTCTTTACAGACTATGTTTATAACGGGTTCACTCGTTTAGAAAATTCTTCTTTCCTTGCTTGTTCTTAGATTAGTTTATGCTAGGGAAATCCTCTTTCTTGGGTTTTCTCTAAACTGAAAGTTTGTAACTCTCTATGGCAGAGGAGTTACCTCGTATCCAATGAATATTAGTTACGTCTTTCCACCTGACCTCGTTGAAGTCGAGACCTGAAACCACGCTTTACTGGCTATTTCTACGTCTTTTATCTTCATCACTCTCGAAGACGTTGTCTTTCTTCCTGGGTTTCTCTATTTTTGAGGTAATGTATGCTTTACTTTTATGGTTGATAGTTTGCTGTGTGAATTAAAGGGAAGAAAATTGTTGATGTGGAAAATGGCTATTAGGAGCTGTTGACTTTTTCGTGAGAAAATCACTCCAAGTTTTTACATTGTTCACTAAATTTTCAATTTTTCCTTGGCTTTTATGGATTAAATCTCTAGGAATTTAACAATCGTGGTATTGTCTATTTTTTGTTTGTTTGTTGTTTTTCTATTTTGAAAATTATTTATTCTTATCCCCAGATGGTCTATGTTAGGTACTCTTTCTATGTTAGTGATGATTCAGGCACTTAATTTTTTTTTTATTGTTGGTGTTGTTAAAGGTTTTGGGTTACTTGTCTCTTCAAGCCTGAATTGGTTCATTTATTTTACTTGGTTAAGTTAATAGCCATATATGAGACTGTGAAGTTCAAAGTTTTGCATAGGAGAGACCAATATTAGATAAGAGAAGTTAAGGTATTGATTTATTTTCTTCTATTGTCTCTTTGAATTGTAATTATATTTATTTGGTTTGGGTGTTCTTTAATCTATAATTCTTCTCTGTTACTACTGCACAAGAAGTTTGAATTGATGTGAAATCCTTGATGAGGTTATGTTGGCCTAGGTAAATTTCTAAAAGTTTTCTGATAATTCTTGACATCTTGTATAATTTATAAAATGTTAATAAAACCAAGTTAAACATGTGATCTTTATGAATATGATCGAAGCTCGAGGCCACTTTGGAAGAAGCATATATGGAGAGACAGAGCAGAGAAAGATCACCATCTTTTGCCTTCAGTAAGATTCACTTTACACAACTTAAATGGAGAATATTCCATATCTCTCTTTCTTTTAACCAAGGTAATGGTAATCAATCTACTTTTACGAATAATATTTAAGAAGATGTGAATCATTATAGTAACCATTGAAACTAGAGATAGAGATACCCTAGGAATGAAGCAAATCAAAGTACTAAACACGCTAGGGAGGGGGGCGGGAAGGAAGGAGGTTCTCAAAATCCAACATCCATGTAATATGTAGTCCAAATTTGGTTTTCTCACAATATTTTTGGGAAAAAAGTGCAGGGTGGTAATTTGGTAGAGAGGAAATTATACAAACGGAAGTGGAAATGGATAATCCATGGAAGACCAAAAGATCACCACCTAACATCCATCACAACAACTCTGGCAGATGAATCAAATAGGAATTTCTTCTCAATGTTTTTCACCTCTTTTATTGGATTGGTTTTCAAATATCATATACCTAGTTATTCAGGTTAGTAAGTTTTCCTATAACCCAACTCCCATCTTTGTCCTTCCTTTAAAAAGAGTAATCATTTTGTTCTTATCCAAACACTACAAATGACCCATGTTAATGTTAAAGGTAGTGCTTGCACAATAGGTTATATAACTCCTAGGGTTGCAGAACTCTGGATTCAGAGTTTGATGTAGACAGTATAAATCGTGATCCAAACTAATAGAAGAAAAAATGTTTATTGGTTGAAATTCATATGATCTAATTATATAACCTATGTCTGCAAGGCCATCAAGTTGGGTTGTTGGCCCTGTTTCTTAGTGGTTCTGTAAACTCTGATCACATGATAGGATCTTTACATGCTCTCTGGCCAAGAAATTTGAAAAATATATCTGCCACTGTATCTTCTTTTGGAACGATATCAGAATGATTGCTCTTAGAGATATGGCAATGAGACTGCTATAAAGGAGAATGACTAGCATTGGTATCATCATGAGTGGATTGATGAATCAATGTATTGAGAGCAGATGGAGCTGGATCAACATCATGACAACGCCATTCTGGAAACTGTTAGCGGCATCATTTTTGTTTTCCTCAAGGGAAGTATATTTTTTACCTTTACTTGTTGGGATATTTTCTGAGCATTTGTGACATTTTCTTACCGATAAAAAAATATGTACGTGTTGGTTCACTGGTAAGCTTTGGCTGATGCTGATAAAGCTAACCCATGCTATTAGAGGTTTGTCTTGCTGCAATTATATGTCCAACGAGCTAAAGTTTTATTAGATGAAAACGGAGTGACAAGTGTAGCAATTGAGGCTTTTTTTGAAGGAAGTAGTTGAGCTTGTTGATGAATCTATACCAAATTATCCAAATTATTGCAGGTTAGAGAATTGAATTATTGTGCTTGTGCATCTTATGCAGGTAATTTGGATTAGCAACAGTTTTGTTGGCTAGTTTTTCATAACATTTCATAGTTGAATTCCTATTTGTTTTTTTTACCTTTCTGTGGTTTTGATCTCTGCCTTTGGAATAATTTTCTAATATTTTCTTCAAAGCCAAATTGGAAACATTTTATTCTGGCAATATGTAATGTGTTTATTGCAGTACCTATTAAGAGGCAATGTACTTGATTGGATATAGAGAAATGATTTTTCAAGTTTTTATTGAATCTGCCCAGCTTGCTTCTTTGGTTTTTTTAGTTAAATTTTCTCATGTTGAATGATTGAGTAAAATGATGAATATATGCAAGATATAGTTAGGAAGTCATATTTCCTTTGCATTTTCATTTTTCATTTCCATAATCTTGATCAGTCAAGCTATTAAATAGAGTAGCATTATTTCTTTTCATTTTCCTATATTTATACTTCTGGCTATGTTATACTTCATGCAGAGGCCCTTGCATTTAGTGGTTGAGTTGGATTTCCATTAGGAGCTTATTTTCTTGAGGTATTTGGTGGTTGAGCTGGATTTCGATTAGGAGCTTATTTGTTATCTGCTAAAGTTGTAAGTGGTCATTAAGGCTCGTTGCGGGAGCTTTAGAGTGTTACTATATTAGGTGTTTAAGTGCACCAAGATATGTTTGAGATTACTGCTTAAAAATGTATCATCATAGTTGAAATATTTTAATGTGTCCATTGTATTTTCTAAATTGATTCTTTGTTGCTTGGTCTATATTTGTTGTGTTTTCTTTGACCAAAACATAAAAAAAAATTCTGATAAAAAATGCTTATTGATTTGATTAGTATGTGAAGTTCTTATTGTTTCTGAATTTAGTATTTGTTATTTCTCACTTTTGTTGCTTGGAAGCTTGAGTGAGATTAGTTAGGTTTTCTCATTTTTGAACCAATGTTTGGTATTTCTGTGCAAATTCTGAAATGTTGTTTGTTAAAGATAGAACCAAAGTTACTGAAAAATGTGGATGTTTCTACATGACTAATTTTACGACGTTATAAATAGTATTTGATGCTCTTTTAAATCCTTTAGATATGCTTCTATGGTTTAATTTGAAAATAGTATATTTGATTAATAACAATCACGGTTCATATCACTTTTGATAGTCTATGGTTTATTTTACAGCGTTTAATTTTCCTTTTCAACCTATCTTCGACTTGTCTCGGGTTACTTCTTTCGCTCTCTGAACAATCTATATTTCCCGGAGGTCAATAATTGAATTCTAAGAAGTCCATTTGTTATGAGATTCTCAACCATGAACCAAACATTTACTGAAAATGACTTCAAATTTGTTCTAAATTTTTGTTTGTTTGATAAATTATTGACTATAAAATTATCTATTGAAAGCATTATGTAAGTTATCTATATCCAATTTTTCTCAATGTTTTGTTGTTTTAGTGAATAATCGTTGGTTGCATGTGATCATTTAGATTGTTCTATTTGGAATAGGAGGTTTACTCCTTCATCTGAATGGATCATCCATGTTTTGGTACAACACTTTGATCTTGTCCTGAAGCATCACCAAGGCAAGTACCTACGCCACCACCTTCTCACCAAGGAAAACCATCAAGTGGACCTCCTAGGGTACCTCCACCTTCAGTACCTAGATGTGAATTTATACTAGATTTTTGTTTTTTTGGATAATTTCCTTTTTTTGCTCTATGTAAAAGTCAATATGTAATTATCATTTTGAGATTGATTTCTAGTAGACAATTAGTATGTAACAACAATATTGACTAATTAAATAAAATGATATGTGATTTTGTTATTTCTTGATCTTTTATATTTGTCAATTGTAAGTATAAGTAATAAAAAAGTTATAAAAAGTATTTAATAACATTAACAAAATAACAAGTAATGAAAAATGCTATGAAAGACCTACAATAGCATTTATAAAACATTATGAAAGACTTACGATAACATTTATAAAACGTTATAAAAGATCTACTACAACATTTATAAAATGCAATGAAAGGCTTTTTATAGCGGCTTTAAAATGATATGAAAGGCTTTTAATAGCATTTTTTAAAACGATATGAAAGATTTTGATAGCGTTTAAAAAATGCTATCATAGGATTTTTTATAGCGTTTAATAAACACTATCATAAGTAGCGGAATTTTAATAACGTCAGTATACATAGCGTTTTTGAAAAAGCTATCAAAATCTTATGATAGCGTTTTTTGACCGCTATCATAGCATTTTTTTGTTGTGGTGAAAGTCGATAATATCTTGCGAGGAGAATTCTTAATTCTATTGAAAGACCTTGATCTATCAATTGTCTAAGCTAATAGGACTAGAGACTCTTTTAATCCTAGTTTGAAAATATTTTGAAGTTCCCACTCTCATCTTAGCTGGCCAGGTTTAATGTAAAAAAAAGGTTTAATAACTAAACGTATATGCCGATTTGTGACAGGTGTTTTGAGTGTGAATAGTATAGATCCCAAAGTTAATAAAGAAGAATGCATGTAAACACTATTTTAAAAATGAAAACCTTGACTTAATTCCTGCTCAAGCCAAAATAATAGGATTTATATTTTTCCCCTAAGGTGGCGTTGCATGTGCTTTTGATTAGTTTGTTCGGCTTTTGACAGTAGGCTCAACTATGTATGTTTGTCTTTTAACTAAAATCAGATTATTCTTACTAAAAAATAACCCCAAATAAACTTTAACATGGCCTAAACCTACCTCTTACAATAACTCTTTCTGACTCAATCAAACAAAAAAATTTAGAAACAGGAAATAATTAACTAAACTAATTTTATCCTGGCCAAGACTATATGAAAGTATAACATCAACGATAGAGTTACACTTCATGTTAACCTATATAGTTGAAAACCCTAAGAGTTAACTAAGTTTAAAACAAAGTTCATTCACTAGATTTAGAGACCTCCAATCTGAACAGGAGTTGGTTTTGATTCATGAAATAACCATGCTAGAATCAGTCTCCAAAACACCAGTAGTCCAATTTTAATTAGAGGCTCAATCCAGTCCATACTTGATCTCCAAAAGCTCACCGTCCAGAGTGGTTAGGGCATTCACTCGATGTCCTTCAATAGCCACAACATTCCCATTTGAAACCCTAGCAACATAAGCTATCGAACATTCACCCGAGCTAGGGATGAAGCTCTTGAATCACAATTCATCTTGATCTAGTCTGAGTAAGAGGAGACCATAAGGATTTCAAGTAAATTTCAGGATTTGAAGCCATCAATTCTAGGAACCTCCACTTCTTCTGCATCAGACCCAAGTACCTTTGTGTTTGCACTTAAAAACTTCATGCACGTTTTTTCTATATACTTAAGAGTCTCAAAATGGTTGATTTGATTTTTTTTTCAAAGACATAGAGGTTCTTTCCTTTCCAAATACCCCAGGATAAGTAGAGAAATAGAGAGAAAGAGTCCTGAATATTGTCTGGATGATTTTTAATTTCTAAACATCTATTTTGAATATAAGTTCTGAACCAATATTCACCTTGAACGCACATTTTAAGTTGAACTGACATACTTTCCAGACCAAGCTGCTCCACTTTCAGCCAACTAAAACATGGTAAACACTTCCTTCCTCTTTCATGCAAACAGAGCATATAGGGTCTTGAATAGTGTGCTTCCTTAACAAGTTTTGTTTAACTAATAGGATGTTGTGACTTGCTCTCCATGTAAAGAACTTGAACTTAGCTAGGATATTTGCTTGCCAGATAGTTTTCTAGAATTATTGTTGATTGCTGAATTTTATGTTGAACCCTTATTTACATTCTGAATTCTAATATGGTATAAGTAATGATAGCAATCTTTGACATTAAAATTACCATTTCTGCTAGGCCATATAATAGTTTCTAGTTATTAGATAAGCTGGTAGGAATAGATATAATCTTTTTAGAAATACAAAGAGGGAAAATAGAATGAATAAGACTAATATTCCAGATACAACTGTTCAGAATAAATAAATCTAAGACATTACTGTCTGATGGTACTTTAAAATTGCTAAGATCCGCAAAATCAGGATCGCATTTATCCTCCCAAATGTTAATGCTTCTCTCATCCCCAATCCTCCTTTAGGAACACTTTTGGAAATATATTTACTATGAAATATACTTTTCCAAGCCCAGGAGCTTGTTTTGTTAGCTTTAGTATCCAAAAAATCACAGTAACTAAAATATAAGCTTTTAAGAATTCTAGCACAAAAACAAATAGGATTCTAAAGGATAGTCCAAGCCTGTTTAGCAAGAAGAGAGGAATTAAAGTCCTCTAGATCTCTAAAATCTAATCCCCCAAATTTCTTACTTTTTGTAAGTTTCTGACTGGAGGCCTAAGAAATTCAAGCATTATATATCCTCCCCTTTAGCCCACAAAAATCTCATGATAGCTGCCTGAAGCTTGTGAGAAACCCTTTTAGGGAGCTTAAGAATACTCATACATAAGTAGGAAGTCATTGGGCCACAAATTTTAGGAGAACCCACCAAGGGATAGAAGGTTTGCTTTCCATAAAGAATTTGTTTTTTCCATTTTTCTATTAACAAAGCATAGAAGGCAGCCTTTGATTTTTCCCAATCAGTAGAAAGACCTAAATAAGACTCCTTATGAATATTAAGAGGGATATTAAGCAATTCAGAGATATCATCCTTTTTTGACTTATCCCTATTACCACTAAACAAAAGGCTGCTTTTATCCAGGTTAATTTTCTGACCAGGAGCCTTACAATATTTGTTAATACATTAAAAAGATTGGAACAAGATTTACATTTGTTTCAGTAACAAATAAACTTTCACCAGCAAAAAATAGATGGAAAATAGGGGGCTACGTACCTTTCTTTAGATAAACAGGACTAATCTCTCTACAACAATTAGAAGCTTCAATCACATTGTTTCAAAACGAGATGAAAGTTCTCAAAGATATGGGGGGAAATGAAAACTCGGAGGGCGCCGATTTGAAACACTCGAAAAGTCTCAACCCTCATCATCTCCTCTCTCTAAGTGAAACACCCAAAATCATTCCTCTCGTGGCCTCTCTTCCTCTTTCTGAGTGAAACACCCAAAATCATTTCTATTGTGGGCTCTCTTCTTCTCTCAAACCCTTCATGGTCGAGAGCTCCATTTGTAAAGCTCTCTCACTCTTCCCTCTCCCTCTCTTTCTTTTAGAAGCAAATTAGTGAAATTGCTTTATCTCCTTCCCTAAACTCGAGCGCGATCTTATATAATCTTCAAAACATCCATATCTTAGCTCTCCAGATGGTGTAATTGGTACCTGGAATCATAAATTAGCAGTAGATGATATCATCTGAAGGAACTCTCGATTCCCTGTCCATTGCTCCCTCTACCCTAGGTATTCATCCATATTACTCTCTCTCTCTATCTCTCTCATTCTCTCTCTAACATCTGTGTCTCCCTCTTTCTATCTCTCTGTAGCTCTCTCTGACATTATCTCTTCCCATCTTTCTATGATATTTTTTGCAAGATTTAAAGGTAATGTTGACTCCCGTGATAGATTTTGGTTCAATTTTTATGTATTGAACTTATTTATGAAATTTTTGTTTTCGACTATTGTGATGGATTTTGAAGGCGTTCTACTCAAGAATGGTACCCACATCAATAAAAGCCTTATGACTCAAGGGATTTCCATTAAGAAGTTGATTTGTGCATTAGATACGGATGGAGATTTTAAAGATGATGATAATTTGGAATCAGTAAGCACATGCCTCACTCATATCCTTTTAATTTGCAAAAACTTGTACTATCGTAAGTTATGTTGATCTGCTTGAAGATAGTTTGGTGAGTTAATACTTTACATTTGGCTGCAAATTCCTTGACATATGTGCATCAATTTGATCCCTTTCTTCAATAAATTAATGAGGATGACTGCTGATAACAATTTAGATACATCATATCTGAATGTAATAGTATTTTATTAGGAGTACCATTTCTAAAAAAAATAGGTCTTTCCCCTACTCCTGGCGTGTAAGCATCACTAAAAATGACATTTCTTTATCTAAGCATGCATTTAAAATTAAGTGAAGTAGGGGAATTTTGTTTTCATTCATTCGTCCAAAAATACTCACAACTTGGAGCATCAATTATTTTTTATGCGAATCTCACTCGCTCCATTTGATGAGGTGGAGGGCACTCCCGTCAATGCTTCATTTTAAGTGCTTAGTTCATCGTTTATAATTTTGTCTATTTACTTGACATATGAGCATAGACTCTTATAGTAAACCGATGGGGTATACCGAAAAAAAATGTCTAATATAAGTTTTTCAATGCAGGCTTGTCCTTTTCATCTGTATTCTCTTGCATCAAAAAGTCATGCTGTTAAAAGTGTGCATATCTAGTTAGAACTTGTTTGCTAATTGCTTTACTTATATTTAATTTCTTAAAATCTCTGTTTTGATCTACTTTCTCAAAGCAGTTGCGTATAGAGTCCTACGTCTCCATTCTATTTTTTTTTAGCTATCTGGCCTAGAATTAGAAAAATAAGTAATACTTATTTAAATCTTGCTGAAACTATTATATTGAAGTTATATAGAAAAATTTACTAAATTTTACTATGACAATGTAGGTTACTAATGTGGGAACATCAATTGGGAAGGTAATGTTTTTTTGGAAAGACATATCAAAAGCAGTGTTTAACCCATATTGAAACCTTGAGGTGTTTTTTTCTTTATCAACTAGAAACTCTCTTAAACTTTTTGGTGAATTATAGTCTGTTTTCTCTCATCTGATAGTGTTTTATTACAAAGTTGATTGATTTGTCTATTAAATTTAAGTATTGTAATGCTACTGTCTATACCTTTTAGAGAACATCGGTTAAAGCACATTAAATGTTGTATTTCATCTAAAGAAAGTGGAAGAAAGTGATAAGTTAAAGACTGGTGTTGCACACAAGGAGATTGAACAATTACTATTAGTTGGATGACATGCAATATTCTACTATATATATGGCTAATATGGTCTTCGTGAGGTACAACTCTACCCCTTTAATCCATTACTATTGCCAAATTTTGTTGTCCTTGGCCTTCCTTTTTCTTTTCTTAGATGTGTTGCCTAACCATGATCATGATGATATTATTTTTTTTACATTGATTGTAGAGGAACTTTACAATCTTGTTCTTCAATAAGCAAGCTATATCATATTTCACCCACTACTGATAAAACTTTACTATTTGACTATTAATAATTGTTATAGTACATGTATCTTTTTCATGTTACAATGATAATTTTTATTGCATAAGACACTTGCACTATGCATCTACGAGCAAGTTGTCCACTGGAAGCAATCTTATCCTTGGATTTCTTTTAATTTTATATTGAGAAATGGCTTATACATGAGATGATTTTGTTGTTTTAAATTGTAAATAGTGAAATGACTTTTTCAAGTTTTTGTTGAATTTGCCTAGCTTGATTTTTTTACTTTTTTTAAATACATATTTAATATATAGATGGATCTCATGTTTTTAATTCTTGATATATCGATGGACCCCTTACAAGGAGGCAAAATGGTCGCGGGAACAAAAATCTCAAAGCTAAAAGACATATTTTGTTGTTGTCCTTGCATACTTTTATGGAAAGCACTCTTGGTACCACAAGGTACTTTTATGGGGCTTTGTTTATAACCGATCCATGCTTATATCTAGGTATTTTCTTCTAGAGCATTTGGTTCATGCCATTTAAATATTTTATATTTAGATACATTTAGCATTATGATTTATTTTTCTATATAGACTCCTATTGCTGGGACATGAAGAAAGTCTAGCTAAAGATTGTGAAAGATAAGATCAAGCACTAACATTTTTGTCAAGTGAAACACATTCTCTTTTGAAAAGGGTAAATACTCAAGAAAAGTGTATGTAGTTATGCCTTTCGTTTTTCTAGTAACTGGTTGCATGTTGCATTTCATAAAAAAGGCCATTTAATTTTATGTTTGTGCTTGTTTGACATTAATACTCTTTGGAATGTAGTTGAATGCAACATCTGTCAATAGAGTTGTTGTAAGTTTTGCTTTTTGAACACTTATGTGAAGTAATCTATTCTATAGACGTTGCATTTACTTCTTAGTATTGATTTTATGATGGTTGGGTATTCATCTGCCTTATCTGAACTGTCGATCTTATTATGATTATATGATCCAGCCAGCACTAGGTAAGCATAATGAGTCAATGTGATATTTATTTTCGTATTATGTTAAAAATTATTTTCTCTTTTGATGATTGCTCTTGCAGCTTAAACCAATTTATACTGAAACGTAAATGGACAGGATGTTCAGGTAACCGAGAGAAGCGTGATGGTCTTAGTCTTGTTGAGTCTGCATGTTCTCAAGATACAAGGAATATGGTGGACGTGCTTGGGCAAATGGACCAGCAAATGGACCAGCAAGGTGTAGATTTTGAATTTAAATGCAATTTGCGCAAGAGTTTGGCTTGGGATAGTGCATTTTTACTAGCCCAGGTATACCTCATGCAATTACATGGAATTTCATTTTCCTCTAGATCCTCTCTACAAATACATAATATATTTACTTCTATTTTGTACAATTTTCTACATCTCTGCTTTTAGATCCAATGTGCTTGTGTCGCTCGTCACAAACAAGGACTTGAATGCGTTTCCTTTTACAGTAACAAGGGCTTGAATGTATTGGACCGATTTTTGTTTATTGAAGTGTTGAATATGTCTAAGATTATTTATCTTTTCTGCTACTGTTTTAGGTGTTTAAACATTGAAATTTATTAATATCTTATCCTTGACTTTCTTTTAATTGTATATTGAGAAATGGCTTATACATGAGATAATTTTATTGTTTTCAAGCGTATTTGCCATTTTCTAATTGTAAATAGTGAAATGACTTTTTCAAGTTTTGATGAATTTGCCCAGTTTGATTCTTTGACCTTTTTAAGTACATATTTGATATATGGATGGACCTCATGTTTTTAATTTTTGATATATAAATCAGCTCAGCCTATTGTCTTGATGACTTGTTAAATAAGATCAGCTAGCTTAATCATTCTTTTAGTACTAAATGAGCTAGCTTAGAATTAATTTAACTAGTCTTAAGGAATGTGGTTCTTAGATGTTTTGTAGTTTTTTTTTTGTTCTCATCTTTGTTTGTAAATGTCTTATTTTTTTGGATTGTTTAAAAATTTGCAGTTACAATTATACTTTAAAACAAAGTCAACAGAAACAAGCAAGCTACATGTTGCCTCGACATCAGTTTCTGAAGCTTCATAATTAGTTTGGAGTCTTACTATATTTTAATCCTTCTCTTACTATTACTTTTTCTTTTTCTATGTAAGAATAGATATGTATTTGTCATTTGAAACTACAATTTTTAGCGGACAATAATTTGTAACAATTTTGAGTAATAAAATGAAAAGCTATGTGATGTTATTATTTTTTACATTTTCTCAAAAATATTATTTTCTAAGTTTGTACAATGGCAAGAGTAAGTAATATAAAAAAACTTATAATAACAAGATGTTACATATCATATAGCATAAAAATGCTTCATATAGCATAAAAATACTAGGAAAAGTCTTTGATAGCATTTAAAAAATGTCAGGCAAGTTTTTATTATTAGTTTATAAATGCTATCATTTGTCTACCATAGCATTGAAAAAATGTTAAGGTAAATCTGTCATAACATTGGAAAAATGCTATGGTAGGTTTGCCAAGGGTTGAAAAATGTTACGGTAGATCTTTAATAGTATTGAAAAAATGCTATGATAGGTCTATAATAGCGTTTAAAAAATGATGTGGTAGGTCAACCATAGCGTTGAAAAAATGCTATAAAAATATTTTGATAGCAGCCAAAAACGTTATGGTTGGGTCAGACTTTTAATAACGTTGATAAATATAACGTTTAGAAAAACGATATGAAAGCGTTACGATAGTATTTTTTAACCGTTATCGTAGCATTTTTTTGTTGTAGTGTCTTACCTTGATTTATATCTCAATCAATGCACCTTGATAAGATTTTGCAACTATAATAAACAAATATGAAGATAGGAGGTCCCCTTATTTCAACCCTCTACTAGCAAATATTAACTTATTATGAGTAAGGATTAGCATATTACGGGCAGAGCCTAAATTAGGAGGGAAAATACCTAAAAAAAAGCTTTCAATAATGAGAACCCTATCAAATCTCTCATGAATAAAGTTCTCCCCTTACCTCTCATTACTCCATGCATAGAAACTACCGTTTGTAGTTACATATGAAACTATAGGAGCTAATAAAGGCATTAAACCTTCTAGCTCTAGAAAAATCAGATTCTTTACCTCCATTCTTTTCCTCCTCACTAGACATATCATTAAAGTCCCCTGCCACTAGAAAAGGGATATTACTACTACCTATATCAATATTAGTCAGATTATCATATTTTTTTCCACCTTTCCTTCATATCCCTATTACAAAAAAAGTAGTTCTGCCCCATCTTTTTACATTAATATCCACAGTATTTTGAGTATTAGAGATACTCAAAATGTTAATATCATTATCTAGCATACAAACATACCCCCAGAGAGATGAATATGTTCAACAACATGAAAATGATCAAACCTCCATTTATTAACAAGCTTCTTAGCCTTATTAAACCTGGTTTTAGTCTCAATAAGGCAGACCAAATTGGGTTTATACTGAAAGTGGAATCTTTCATAGCAAAAATTATCAGGTTATTGTCCAAACAATTGTTGGATCAGTTTTATATTTTGAAGAAAAATCAATGAACTATGAAAAGTTCATGGATAAAATTTCAAATTTTTTTCATACAAACGTTTAATTAAATTAAATACAAAACCAACCAATGAACATGCATAATCATATAACATATAAACATATTAAGAAAAGATTGAAATAATTTATACATCTTCAATTAATGGAGAATTTATGTTTTGGCAGGATCCAATTCTTTATCTCGTGTTCTTCGTTCTTGAGATTCACAGAGCTATCAATTGATCCTTACACTGACAATCACTCGTTAGAGTCAGAAGTAAATCTCTCAAGGATATTCATAGGATTTGAGTGTGGGCTCTCAAAATAGCTGTTGAAAGAGAAAACAAAATTTTATCTTCCCCTTTTGTGAAAATCGGTGTCAATTGAGTGGGGACGACAGAAAAACCCTTTTTTCTGCTCTAATTAACACTTAGGGATATGGTTAGCCATAGGGATAAGGATGCAATCCCTTATATGATAAAACCAAAATTTTCCCTCTCCCTGCACCGTGATGTGTGATTTTTACATCTCCCCTAGAGCCAAAATGATGTCCAGATTCATCAGTCTAAATTGATGAATTAAATTGATCCCTATCAATTAATTAATTTCTTTTATTTACTAATTATTCAATAATTAAGAATAACCAAATAATTAATATGAACATTAATTTTACTCTTTATTAATTTTGTGATGACACTCATATGATATGGGGCTCGGGAAGTGTACCTTGGTCTAAAACATATTTTTGGTCCAATTATTGGTGTTTCTCATTTTTATCATTATGAGCTACTCCTGAGACTGAATAGACCCACATGAATAAAGTTATGGAATTCAAATACTGAGCTAATTTATCTCCATAAATTCCTGACCTATTTAATCTCGACATCGTACGACTATACTATATGTCTGATACCGATAGAACTCTCGATTTATGTACACTACATTTTCTGTTGGTGTAAATAAATATTCTTATTTCACAATCCATAAAATATTTTATGATATTTCTCTTCGGGAATATTAGTAAGAAGAGAAGGATGTAAACTTACCATTATATCCCTCTAGTTATTATTTAATTAACTCATTTATTGACTGGGAATAGAAAGACATATTAGTGAATTGTCTCATACAAATCATCATGTCTTATTCAATGACACATGTCATCGAGTACCAGGTCTGATTTATTTACTCACACACTCACCAATAAAGCATAAGGTGATACTGTTGCTTTTATAATCTTACCACGAAATCCATATTCGTGAATCATGCATCTCCAACATATTGAATAACGGTCCCAACGGCCGAGGTATTGTCTAGCAATTCGAACTCACTCCTTTGGAATATCAAAGATCAGAAGTAACTAAGTCAAGTTTCGTATTCACCTCAAGATTAAAGTAATTATGAAAACACCCTTAAGATGTAATAATTAGATTTAAAGCTAGATAAATGACTTTTTTCTAAACTAATTGGTTATTGGTTTACTCAATATGTTACATAACATGCCTAGGTCAACCATTAGAGTCTCCACTCCTATGATCAGAGACCAGCATCATTTTGTTCAACCTAACAGTCATAATTGGATTTGATTACCAAGTTGATCATAAAACTGTGAATAACATTCTAAACTATCTCAGAGGAGTTTGTCTGGAAGGCCGCTCGATTGTTACTCTTCTTACATTGATAATAGTTCAAGAACTTAAATTAAGTTATAAACACATTTCAATTAAAGAAAAGATTGGAACAAGAATCATATATGTTTCAGTAACAAATAACCTTTCACCAGTTAAAA
This sequence comes from Datisca glomerata, assembly GCA_003255025.1. Taxonomy (NCBI): domain Eukaryota; kingdom Viridiplantae; phylum Streptophyta; class Magnoliopsida; order Cucurbitales; family Datiscaceae; genus Datisca; species Datisca glomerata. Next base: position 694,858 of record QANY01004652.1, read on the forward strand.
ATAGTTAGAAAATAGGTGGCTACCTTTCTTTAGATAAACATGACTAATCTTACCTTGATTTATCTCAATCAATGCACCTTGATAAGCTTTTGCAACTATAATAAACAAATATGAAGATAGGAGGTCTCCTTATTTCAACCCTCTACTAGCAAATATTAACATATTATGAGTAAGGATTAGCAGATTACGGGCAGAGCCTAAATTAGGAGGGATATGGACTTCTGAATAGGGGAAAATGCCTAAACATTTGTCATTAATGAGAACCCTATCAAATCTCTCAAGAATAAAGTTGTCCCCTTCCCTCTCATTGCTCCATGTAAGAAACTACCTTTTGTATTTACATATGTGAAACTATATGAGCTAATAAAGGCCATAAATATTGATTTGAGCATTAGGAAATTCTCTACTCCAGACATAGAGAAGCATGAACACGAGTGATATCGCCACGAAAGGGGACCACAAGATTGGGATGGCAAATAATATCTAGAAATCCAATAAGACAAATAATGAGTATAAAAGGAACAGATGATAGTAAAAACCAACACTATCTTTTAAGCATTCACATTTGTTTAAGTAGATTGCAAAAGTGACAAAAACAAGAGATGTAGAAAATAACCAAGAAAATTCTTAAATATACTTCCACAATCCTATTAACCTTTTCTTCATCTTAAATGAGGGCACATAATTGAATAATTATGTAACCAAGTTCAATCAACAAGGATGACTTCACATACCAACAATGGGAAGACTCCAAACATCATCATGCACAAAAAATCTACTATACGCATTTGAAATGGTCAATTCTCAAGTCGAACTCCATATCTTGCTCTGCAAAATCATGGATATAAAAGTGGACATAAGAGTGTCTGTTTTGCATAAGATACCATTCCAACCAATGGCCAACCCTAATCCTCTATTCTTGAAAAGATATATATGTGCTTGGCTCTAGTAAATAAGAACAATAACAATTAAAAAACTAAATATTTTTTAATTGTTACTATATAAAATATTTTATATAGTAATAATCAACTACATAGAAAAAAGACTGGATAGTTACCAAATATTTAAGATATATGCTCATCAACTTTCAAAATCATCCACATTGATGAACTAAAGCCAATTTGCACCCACAGAGCCATAGACATAGATTCAAATTTTAAATATGAAAAAAGAAGAAAGTGAAGACACTTGTAAAAGGCCAAAAATTTGGGAAAGAATATGCTAATCAAATAAAAAATGTTCTAATAATTCTAAAACAGATAGAAACCTATTAAGCCAATTTATGATCCTAAAGTTGTGTAAATTAGATAAAATACAAGAGAAAGATAGAGGGAGGAAACTACCTGCCACAATTTTAAGATCCTTCACCTCAAAATCTGCTTCACTCTTTCTTGAATCCATGTCTAAGAAAATTCTACCCTATAATACAATTAAAAGCACAAAAGAGAAAGCCATAAAAATCTCACAAAAAGCTAGTGATTTTCACAAACACTAGGATGCAAAAAATTAGAAGAGAATCAACTAATATGAGTTGAGATTTAGGAATTAGATATTTTAAAAAAAAATATTTGTCAATTGAATTAGAAAATTCATCAATATAACTTCAAACTCCACCCAAGATACTAGCAGCCCAAGTCTCTAAATTCATTATCGTCAACAAATTTTTATAGATTTTGTACAGTAAACATACCCTGAGAAAATGGCACATTAGTCCTTCAAACATTACCTGATCATCCAGCTCCAGTGGCTCAAACCCATCTCCTCCCAGTTTATAAGGATTCCCAGTCAATTATTAATAGTAAATAGGATTGCCAGTCATCTATGAGCCTTAAGAAAGTACCAATGGAGTATCACTTATACTGTTAATATATTCAATACTGTCAAAACTTTTTCCTTAGTTTTTCATCCTTCTATTTTGAATCTTTAACCAATATTAAAGTTCCACATACAGATTAAAAAATAACAGAAATCAATAAAGCGTAGAAAAAAGAGGAAAGAGAAGGTCTCCAATTTTCATACAAGAATTTTTTAGAAGATTATCTCTCTTATCTAAAGTTTTATGAGAAAAACAACTATGAATCTTGAAATAAAGTTGGACCTCTTCATAGGAAGATATTTTCACTAACTGCAGTATGTTTGTATAAAAAAATCAAGAATCAGGCTCCTGAATCAAATAAAAAAAACTGTTTCAATAAGCTGACAAAATGATGATTGGACATATAAAGCCTTAAAGCATGTACATGATAAGGTTAATCGAACCGTAATCATTCTAGCCTTTCTTTATAAGAGGTGATACTGATAATTACTAACTAAAAAACAAACTAACTAATCGAAAAAATGCACATGAATTATGTAATTGATAATTCATCTTCAAAATGCACACAGTTTCAAACTCTATGTTACAACTGATATTTGTAACATACTCTAGTTAATATCTTGCCTAGGGGTATTGCTCAGCAACTGACATGACCCTCTTGGAAAATTGATTTATTCTTTTATCTATTGGTAGGTCTTTCATTTGCCTCACCATAAAGTATGCAGGTTCATAAAATATATGAAGGAACAATTTTGATATAAATAGGTTAATGTATTTAAAGAAAACATGAACTTCCAAAAATTTTAAATACAAGAATATATGAACTCAAAAACAGACTAAGACGGGAGAGACGGACTGTAGATGCCAACTGGTAGATGATAAGAAAATACAATATCTCCATAACGTACACACGCACACACACAAAGCTGCAGATCCTGAATCCACGAATGAGACTAAAAGAACCCAACAATCTCTGCAAAGACTAAATCACTCAACCGAAGATAAAGTAAAAAATAAAAAAAATGTATCAACAGTAGTAACTTACGAGGCATTTAGGGCTGAGGTAGTAAAATATGAGGTCGCGAAGAATGATCTTAAAGGCGTTTAAGAGATGAAAGGCACGGCGAAAGTGGCAACTGAGGAAGAGGGCCCTACATGTAGAAATCAGCTGGGTCCTCAGTGAAGATCTTCAGGGCGAGAACCTTGCTCAACCCGCAGTGGAAGCTCACCATGGATGATCACCACAGAACCTCACCATCAAAGCTCACCTAGAAGCTGCCAAAGCTCACTCTCAGAATCGCCCATCACCACCCGCCTCTGTTAAAGAGAAAGACATTAAAGAATAAAATTAGGGTTTATGATGGATTAAATAGGGTGGTATTTTTTGTTAGTAAAGTGAACTTTGGGGTAATTAGAATTTTTTATACCATAGAATAATGGCAGCCTAAATATTAGCTGTCATAGTAGATAACACATTAATGAAAACTAATTTTTGAGCTGTCATCTTACTCAAATTACCACACCCTACACCATTTTACTTTGAAAGATTTTAGGGAGTTGCCATTGTATTATAGAGGTGGCTGTCATTGTAAGCCCAAATTGAAGTAGTGCATACTGAAGCGATTCATCACCTTATCAATATAAGATGCTTGAAGCAGTACCAATTGTCTATTCTTCCAATCCCAAAAAATCAGAATACCTAGGATAGATGAATCTTCTCCAAGATCCTTTACATCAAATTGCTTTGCAAGCCAAAACTTGACATCATATAATTTTCGTACATAATTCTCAATGAGTAGAATATCGTCCATGTACAAAACAAGAAAAAAACTATATTCCCTTTGTGTACTAGTTTATACACACAAGATTCATCCACTAATTGTCAAAATAAAAAATTTTGTCAGTTTCGTAGAATCTTATATTCCACGAACGGGACGATTGCTTAAGTCCATAACTGGACTTTAGCAGTTCACAAACCTTGCCCTCTTAGCCTTTCTTCATGAAACCTTGCCCTCTTAGCCTTTCTTCATGAAACCTTGCCCTCTTAGCCTTTCCATTCAAAAAAGCAGTCTTGACGTCCATCTGCTAAATTTCATAATCGAGGGCAGCAACAATGATCATGAGGATTTAGATGGATTTAAGCATAGCCACTGGTAAGAAGGTATCCTCATAGTCAATGCATTCCTTTGGGGTGTAGCCCTTGGCTACAATCCTAGCTTTGAATGTCTCTACATTTCCATCCAGACGTCTATTTTTCTTATAAATCCATTTACACCCTACGTGTTATACTCCTTCAGGATGAACTACATGCTTCCAGAATCTATTTGAGTATAATGATTGTACTTATTGTATAATCCATCTTTTCGAGCTTGTTTCCTTACGGACGACTTTCGTCCACTCCATGTTTCATATGGTGTACTTAGCACCGTCTTTGATGGAATTTGGTTTATAATATATACCGCTATTTCTAAGGCATATCCTAAAATGAATTTGGGAGGGATGATTAAATCATCATAAATCTAACCATATACAATAGAGCTTGATTCTTTCTCTCTGACGCACCATTCTATTCTGAAATGTCAAGTGTTGTAAGCTAAGAAAGAATACCTTTTTCCTTAAGAAAGTTTTCAAACTCTCCTAACAAGTACTCTCCACCACGATCAGATCGTAGTGTTTTAATTTATTTCTCTAATAGCTTCTCAACCATATCCTTGTGCTCTTTGAAGTTTTCCAAAATGTGAGTAGCCATCTGTGAAGGTTATAGAATATTCATAACCTCCTCTTTCTTGGATATTCAATGGCTCATATACATCATTATGTATGAGTTCAAGGCATTGAGTGGCTCTTTCACCCTTCGTTGAAAAGGGTCTCTTGGTCATTTTTACCTTGTAGTCAGGATTAGCATGTGGGTAGTGATCCCACACTTAAAGTTTGCAATGGACCATCCTTTTAATCCTGTCTAGGCTAGGCTAATGTGACTAGGACGCAACTGCCACAGTAGGTTAGACTGATTGAGTCAGACTTCAACCTTTTACTATCCCTTTGTAAATCAATATTTACTTTAGTGCCACATATCATTGAAATTTTTTGTTTTACATAGAATAAGTTGTTTATCATGCGTGCAATAGTAATTAAGCATTCATTTCTAAATATACCAATATCATTATCAATGAAATCCAAGGAAAATCCTTGCTCAGTTAAACTAGCTACTGAAATGAGGTTTTTCTAAAAAGTCAGAATATAATAAACATCATGAAAAACCAAATAATTGTTCACATATAACAATATAGAAGTTCTAATTGATACTCTCGATACTAGTGCTCTGATCCCCCAACAGAAGCTGAACTCACCCTCGTTAAGCCTTATGCTTTCCCTAAACTCTAGTATGGAATAAAAAATATGGTTAGTGGCCGTAGAGTCTATAATTCATGAAAAAGTAGAGTCAGTCACATAACATGTTTCGGTACCAAGTAATGTACCTTTGGATTTTATCTCGAGATAATCCAAGTAGTTGAGTTTCCAATGACCAACGACTCTATCATGATGACATTTATTTTTCAACTTGTCCACTTTCGTAAGGCCCTTGCATTCTGCAGCTTTCGAGTTTGCCTTCTTAGCTTTCTTTGAACCTTTCTCGTATTTTTTTTGGCGTTAGAGGTGGAAGAGTTACTTTCAGTGAAGTTTGCCTCTCTATTCTTCCTCTTTCTATTTAGAAACAGAGTCTCATCATCTTGCAACTCGTTCATAAGTTCTAGAAAAGAGTATCTCAACTTATTCATTGAATAATTAAGTTTGAAGTTCTCAAAAGTTTCTGGCAGGGTCTCTAGGATCATATCAACTTGAGTCTCGCCATCTACCTTAGCTCCCATGATCTCCATCTCATTTAGATAACAATGATCATCATCATATATTCTGTAATATGAGTTTTGGGTTTCATCTAGAAGTTCATGAAGTTTCACACAACAGCCTGTTTGGCTTGACGACCTTGTTCCGTGAATATTTCGATGATGTTCAAGATCAAATCACCAGCGGTCTCCATGTTCTGATGTTATTGTTGTAACACATTGTTAACTGATTCCAAGATGTAACACCTGAGATCTCATCAGAACACAGCCAAGAAGCATAGATATTCTTTTCCTCTTGAGCCGATTCAGCAATAGGCTCAAGTGGACAATGGGTGGTGAGAAAAAACTTGGGCTTTTCTAGCATCAATAAGATATCAAGATTACGTTTCCAATCCACGTAATTTTCACCAGTGAGTTTGTTTGCATTTAAGATTGTTGAGAGTGGGGATAATGACATGATTACTGAAAAGAATATATAAAACTGTGTAAATAAATACTTAATCATTTAAGAAAGTATGATGCATGATGTAACTACTAGAATATTTAAAATCCGATAAAATCATATTTCTTTAATGATGTTACGATCAATAACGATAGCTCATCTCATGTAGGGACAACGCCTGAGCTACCTTTTATCGCACCGATACTCTTCTCGTTTGGTTAACGCTTCTCAAGATGTCACTACATCTAGCTCAACCAATCACCAATGATTTTGGTCACTTTAGCCTCATTGACTTGCTCTTATGAGAGATTCCAATATGCTTTTGTATAAGTGTTTAACCAACGCATCGGCTTTAGATGTTGCTATGAAGTAACAGTTCATCTAGGAATGATCCTACCTCATCACTTCCTTTATAAGCTTTAGCTTCTTAAGAAACTCGATGACTAAAAACGACACGATTCTCAAGTTTCTTCCACTGAAGAGAGGATCACTAGGGAGGCTCTAAACCATTCATCATGTCATGATCAAGTTTATATTTGGGGACCTTGAGAACGTTTCAACGTAAACGATCAACCCACTTAGTTTTTGAAAAATTAGATTTTTTCTTTGCTTTTTCAAAAAACATAACTCTTTATAAATTTAAAAAGCAAGTTTTTAAAAATTATAAACTTTTATAAAATTTAAATTATAATTTAAAATTTATAACTTTTATAAAATTTGTATTATATTTAAACCCATTGTAAATTAACTACAATGATGCATGTACATGCTACATGACAATTTGATATTGGCATATCCCTACTTTTATATGGCATGTTATATGAGGATGCGAGATTAAAAATAAATCATACATTCAACTTTAACCTCTTTATGGTTTATTTCTAATTACAACCCATTAAAAGAATAATAAATTATAATAATTTAAAATTTATTCCTCATGGCATCTGTAATTATCTCTGTCTTCTTCAGGAAGTCCCACTACTGGCTATAATTGTCATAGCAGCAGCATGGCGCGTGGATGGCGGACCTCGGGTGCATGCAGCTTCTTGGGATTCAAGCGCCTTCTTGAGATTTGCGTGGCTTCTCGGGATTCGTGTGATGATACGATCAAAACGCATTCGTGACGGATTTACATGAAATTTAACGATACAACTCTTGCAAAATTAAAATACATAAAATCCTATGCCACAATTTTTACGTACATCAATTCTAAAATTAAAAAATAACACATAGAGCCAATCGATCGGAATTCATTCATAAAACAAATTCAAACATATTTTGAATCTACCGTACAAAAATTATATGCCAATATCATCATATTCATCCACATAAACCTTTAAATACTGAATATGCACATTCAAAAACCAAAGGGTCTGATATCAAATGTTCGATTGAGTTTTAGATTTTGAAGAAAAATTAATGAACCGTGACAAGTTCATGTGCGGAATTTCAAGAATTTTTCATAGAAACGTTCAATCGAATTGAACACAAAACCAATCAATGAACATGCTTAATCATATAAACGTATTGAGAAAATATTGAAATAATTTATACCTTTTAATTAAATGAAGAATTTCTGATTTGGCAGGCTCCAATTCTCTATCTCGCATTCTTCATTCTTGAGATTCACAAAGCTATCAATTGATCCTTACACCGACAACGACTCGTTAGCGTCAGAAGTGAACATCTCAAGGATTTTTATAGGAACTGAGTTTGGGCTCTCAAAACAACTGTTGAAAGAGAAAACAAAACTTGTCTATTCCCCTACTGTGAAAATTGGCGGCAATTGAGTGGGGAGGAGAGAGAAACATTTTTTCTACTCTGATTAACACACTTAGGGATTTGGTTAACCATTGAGACAACGGTGCAATCCATTATATGATAAAGCCAAAATTTTCACTCCCCCTGCACTGCGATGTGCAATTTTTATATCTCCCTTAGAGCGAAAATTATGTCCAGATTCACCAGTCCAAATTGATGAATTAAATTAACCTCTATCAATTGATAAATTAATTTCTTTTATTTACTAGTTATCTAATAATTAAAAAATAATAAAATAATTAATTTGAATATTAATTTGACTCTTCACTAATTTAGTGATAACACCCATCTCATATGGGGCCTGAGGAGTGTACTTTGGTCTAAGACACGTTTTTAGTCCAACTGTTGTTGTTTCTCAATTTTGTCCTTCTAAGCTAATCCTGAGACCGAATGAACCTATATAAACAACGCTATAAGATTCAAATACCCGACTAACTTCTTCATAAATTCTCAACCTATTTAATTCTGATATCGTACGACTACACTATAGAACTCACGATTCATGCACGCTGCATTTTTTGTTGGTGCAAATAAATATTTATATTTCACGGTCCACAAAATATTTTACAATATTACCATTCGTGAATATTAGTAATAGTAGAGGGATGTAAAATTACCATTTACCCGTCTAGTTATTATTTTCTTAAGTCCTTAATTGATTGTGAATAGGAAAGACATATCAGTGTAGTGTCTCATACAAATCACCATATCTTATTCAATGACTCATGTCAAAGAGTATTAGGCTTGGTTTATTTATTTACACACTTCTCAACAAAACGTAAGGTGATATTGTTGCTTTTACAATCTTACCACGGATTCTATATTTGTGAATCAAGCAACTCAAACATAGTTGAATCACGGTCCTAACAACCGCCGTATTGCCCGGTCACCACCGTCAGCTCCACTACCGACGACAGATGTTGCAGCTGCAGTGCGGCGCAAGGACAACAGATTTTGGGTGCATGGGGCTTCTTGGGATTCGTGTGGCCTCTCGAGATTTATGTCGCTTCTCGAGATTCATGAGATGATACGATCAAAACATGTTCATGACGTATTTACATGAAATTTAACTGTACAACTCTTGCAAAATTAAAATACATAAAATTCTATGCCACAATTTTGGTGTACATCAATTCTAAAGTTAAAAAATAACACTTAGAGTCAATCGACTGTGATCCATTTATAAAACACATTCTAACATGTTTTGATTCTACGTACAAAAATTATATGCCAATATCATCATATTTATCCATATATACGTTTAAATACTGAATATGCGCATTCAAAAACCAAAGGCTCTGATATCAATTGTTGGATCGTGTTTTAGATTTTGAACAAAAATTAATGAACCGTGACAAGTTCATGGGCGGAATTTCAAAAAAAATTTCACAGAAATGTTTAATCGAATTAAACACAAAACAAATCAATGAACATGCATAATCATATAAACGTATCTAGAAAAGATTAAAATAGTTTATACATTTTCAATTAATGGAGAATTTCTGATTTGGCGGGATCCGATTCTCTATCTCGCATTCTTCATTCTTGAGATTCGTAGAGCGATCAATTGATCCTTACACCGACAACCACTCGTTAACTTCAGAAGTAAATCTCTCAAATATTTTCGTAGAAATTAATGTGGGGTCTCAAAACAACTCTTGAAAGAGAAAACAAAATTTATCTCTTCCTCTATTGTGAAAATCGATGGCAACTGAGTGGGGAGGAGAGAGAAGCTTTTTTCTGCTTTGATTAACACACTTAGGGATCGGGTTAGCCATTGAGATAACGATGCCATCCCTTATATGATAAAGATAAAATGTTCTCTCTCCCTGCTCTGTGATGTGTAATTTTTACATATCCCTTAGAGCCAAAATTGTGTCCAGATTCACCAATCCAAATTGATGAATTAAATTGATCTCTATCAATTAATTAATTAATTAATTTTATTTAATAATTATCTAATAATTAGAAAATAATAAAATAATTAATTTGAACAATAATTTTACTCTTCACTAATTTAGTGATGACACTCATCTCATATTGGGCTTGGAAAGTGTATCTTGGTCCAAAATACATTTTTAGTCCAATTGTTGTCCAAAATACATTTTTAGTCCAATTGTTGTTGCTTCTCATTTCTGTTCTTATGAGCTACTTCTGAGACCGAATGAACCTACATTAATAAAGTTATGAGATTCAAATACCTGACTAATTTATCTCCATAAATTTCTCACATATTTAATTCTGACATCATACGACTTCACTATAGAACTCTCGTATCACGCGCGCTGCATTTTTTGTTGGTGCAAATAAATATTTTTATTTCACGGTCCATAGAATAGTTTACTATATTACACTTCGTGAATATTAGTAATAATAGAAGGATGTAAAATTATCATTTTATTCCTCTAGTTATTATTTCCTTAACTCCTTAATTGATTGTGAATAAGAAATACATATTAGTGAAGTGCCTCGTACGGATCACCATGTCTTATTCAATGACTCATGTCAACGAGTACCATGCTTGGTTTATTTATTCACACACTTATTAATAAAGTATAAGGTGATACTGTTGCTTTTGTAATCTTACCATAAATTCTATATATGTGAATCATGCAACTCAAACAAAGTTGAATCTTGGCCCCAACGGTGATGTATTGTCCGGCAATTTAAACTCACTCATTTGGCGTATCAAAGATCGCAAGTAACTAGGCCAAGTTCTGTATTGACCTTAGAATTAAAGTAATTACAAAATATCTTTAAGATGTAATAATTAGATTTATAGCTAGATAAATAGTTTTGCTCTAAACTAATTGGTTACTGGTCTATTCAACATATTCCATAACATGTCTAGGTCAACCGTTAGAGTCTCCACTCCCATGTCCCGAGACCGGCATCTTTTGAGTCAACCTAACAGTCATAATTGGATCTGATTACCTAGTCGGTTCTAAGATTGTGAATAACATTATGAACCATCTCTTCAAAGTTTGTCTGGAATGTCGCTCGGTCTTTGCTCTTCTTACGTTGATTATAGTTCAAGGACTTAAGTAAGTTATAAACACACTTCAATTAAAAAAAACTTTCATTTATTAATAAATTTCAGTAATACATAAATGTCAATAAATAATTTTTTACTTAAAAAAGTTATTGCACCATATTTTATGGACATAATTTCAGCAACCATGATAGTTCCATATTAGATCATATACTATCCCAGTGATGGATTAATTGGGAAAGCCATCAAAGGAGTACTGTTGGAATCAACATTAGTTTCAAAAACAGAATTTTCCCAAACATTTTGAAATCGTTATTCATAATTCACCTCATCAGCTTCTGCCCTAGATCTCTTATTTCCACTACCTTTATTTTTATCAGCTAAAAATTTAGAAATATGCTTATCCTCGTCAATTCTCTCCTTAATAGCCCTTGAACTTTCCTCCTCATGCGAAGACGTAGGATTAAAATTAGAGTTGGTAATGCATAGATTCATACCTGATGTACCCAAAGCAGCAAGATGAGATTAAGATTGAGTAACAACTTGATTTTTATTACCTGAGTTTCCTCAATATCCATCTATTCTAATCTACTTTTTCCTGCCACATTCTCTATAAATATATGGTCTTTCATGTTATGGATGCCATGAGAAGAATTGCCAGGATCTTTAAACTTTCCTTCACTAATCTTGCCTTTAGCATAGAAAATGTTCACCTCTTGTGGACTTTTGAGATTGGTTTCAGCCCTAAGGCAATCACCAAACAGATTCTCTTCATTATTCCCTACGTATTTCTTTAATGGAAAAACTCTTGATTCATGAGTAAATTTTTAATAAAAGTGACAAAATTGAGGAACCCTTTCAAATCTAATTCAATCCAAATGTGACTTTTCCATTTCATGTCACTCATATATACCCCAGGAATAGAAGATTTATTAATATCAATAAATATTCTTACCCTAACAGACCTTACAAGAATCCCAATCAAGGTGTACTTTTAAATTTCCAAAATATCCCCAATTTAGGAGGTCAATCTCTCGGTAATATGGTATGTTGCCCAGTAGGGGGTAAGTCTTGGATCTAAATCCATTATGGGACACTGCTCAAAATATAATTTTGCCACTTGGGAGTTTGGTTCTTTAGGATCAACAGCTTGCCATTGAAGCTCCAGAGTCTTTTTGCCTCAATTTTTTTCTACATTTTTAGGATTCTTGATTTTAAATAAGAAAACATTTTCATCCAGAACTTTAATATCCATATTATCTTCGATACTCCAACTCTTTCTATGTACATTTATCATTGTAGTAGTATTGAATCCGTTGTCCGTAATGAGCTTTCCTTCATGATTATGATGCCAAATATTTGGAGCCTCAAGACAAGACTCAACCAGCGACACTGATTCATAGTTTTGGATACTCAAGAAACGAGTCAAGACTTGACGCACCTTATGACCCAATACCAAATGGCTCAAAAAGTCCAAGAACCATGAAACACCCAATTCAAGAAAGAAAGAAAATTTTCCTGGGATAATTCCATTCGAAGATTATAATGTAAACTATGTTGTAATTATCTAGTATATAGAGAAAGGATGATCTAGAAGGAAACTAAAATGACAAAAAAAAAATGTGTCACACAAAGTTAAGAAAAAAGCATTGCAAAAGCCATATATCAATCCAAACACAAGTGACAAATACTAGACATAGAGATACATAGCAAGCAAAGGAGGGCTCAAAGAGTCGAAAATAACTGCAAACCAAATAATCATGCCCAAGAGCCTGGGCCAAAATTCTAAGAGAAGGGATAATAAAACTAGAAACAGACGAAGACAACTTAGAGATATTAGAATGAAAGGAACGAGAATGATATATGATAGAGAGAGGACGAGGGAAGAAAAGAACAGATAAAGTAAACCAGCAAAGAAAGAGAGAGAGAGAACAAAACTATGTACTTTTGTTAGATTGTTTAAAAAGTTCGATTTCACTGTGAAAAGCAATTACTAAGCTCACGATCAATGTAAATAAAAGAATGCTTCTAATTGCAATTATTTTCTCATGATAAGAAATGTCTAAAATGTTTGTTTGACCTGATATTCTTGTTTTGGAAGCTCTTGATACTCGTTTGGAGAGTAAATTTTCATTTAAGTTGTTACGAAATGAATATTTCTTGATTCTGTATTTGTCTTTAATTACCAAGTGTAATTTATAAGATCTTTTAATTTGCAAAACTCAATAGCTCTTGCATTTTGAGCGCTAGCAACTAGATGCATAAAAAAAGTAAGTGAGAAATAAAACAAGGGTGGAACCAGATGTCACTAACAATGTTTAATTGTTAATGTTAAAGTTAATAAATAATCGTTTAGAATGTTCAATGATACTATCAAATATCTGATAGTCAGAATACATATTCTGTAATAATGGATCACTGCGTCTGACTGACTAAACATTAAACAGTTGAGCTCGCATTAAATGTAAAAATAACTAAAATAAGGAAAGAATGTAACAAAAAATGTAAAGAGAGCTAAAGTAAAGAAAAAAATATGATGAAAAGATTGTATGGAAAATTTGTAACTAAAAATGTAAAGATAACTAGAGTAATGGAAAGAATGTGATAAAATGATACACAGTGTATGTCAAATACAAAACTTACCTTAATGATTTCACTTGATTTTTGGATTAGCAAATATTTTGAACATAAATCAATTCATTATTCTTTTCTCATATTGACCTTTTGAACGTAACTAAGTACATTCAAAGTAGCAGTAACAGTGTCTGTGCCAAAGTCCATGGCATCTTCCGCTGAAAGCATCTTCATTCTTGCAACATGCTTGGGAACAATTGATACTCGATCTACATCTGCCTCGAAATGTGCGACTTTGAAACTTACATACAGATCCAGTTACTTTTTCAATATTGTCGACTGCAAAAGAAAAAGAAAATTTAATTAACAAGTGCAAACGAAGAACACAATTACCACAGGAACATTGAGGAAAGTCTGAGCAATCTAGGAATTAATTCACCACTGCGATTATATAAAGTAGGTTATATAGAGAAACAAAAGAAAATGTTCAAATATTTTTGAAATTATTATATGCAAGTGAAAAACTAAACTTACCCGTACTTAAAAGAAGGAAGGGTATGAAGAAGAAGGCAAAGAAATTAATGAACTTAGAATTCATAGCCATTTACTTTTATCGTATGCAAAATATAAGAAATAATTGCTTTCACTTCTATATTTATGGAGGATTCTAAGATAGATCATCATCATCATCATCATCATCATCATCATCATCATCATCATCATCATCATCATCATCATCATCATCATCATCTGATGGTGCTATCTTGACTTTGTTTGTCTAAAGCTATAACTTATTCATTAGTTTAATTTGAACTTTAAGTGTACAAAAAGGTGTAGAATTTCATTGCCTAGAAAAGTTAAAGTGACTGCTCCTATATTCCAAACGTTATTTCTTTATCTAAAGCAGAATTTTTAAACTCATATGTTGGAATCTATCGTTTTTTTCTTTTATCTTGATTCACTTTGTTTTGGAGTACTTGCACTCAAAACTTCTACTTACCAGTTGAATTCTCCTTGAAGGTGTTTGCTTGAGCATTTGACATTTGCACAAATGTGATTTTATTCCCCTTACCAAGTTTTAATTTCCGGACGTAATTTTCAGATTATTACAATTTTCATGTGTTATAATTTCCAGATTAGTGTACTGTCTTTTATTATTTGTATGTATATCAAATAGCATATTTAGAATAATATTCCTAACTAGCTAGCACAAGTTACCTTTTACCTCTTTATTTCCGAATGTGAATATCTATTTATTTTTGCACCACTTAGAATGAATATAGTTATTCCAAACTAGATATTTGACTATCTGTATTGAAAATTTTTAGAATCCGACAAATATCTTTAACAATTGAAATTTTGGTTTAGCTAACAATATATGCTGTTTTGTCATATATATAATATATATTATAAATAAAAGTACCAAATATATAAGAAACATTTTTGGACATTAACTTTCCTACTAATTTTTATAATTTTCTAAACCAACTTCTAATTAATAATTTTTATACTTAAAAAATACTTTCTACTAGTTCATACTTCAATGACCGGTGAGGTCTAGATTTATTTTATAGTTAATTAACGACATATTCATCCTAACCATGAATAGGAACAATTCATGAATTTAATCAATATTAGTAAGCCCACATCGAAATTGCTTAGGTCGCTCCTCAAAATTATTTTATTGTATTGAATTATTTCATATCTGATTAATGCATGTACATAACTGAACACATCCAACAAGACAAATGAAGCGAAGCCAAACATAACGAGTATATAGATTAGCTTTCCTTTGAGACAACAAGCCATTGGCAGTTAGTGAGGTTTAAAATTTTATGATTATATCTAAGAAAAAGCTAAGTTGCTTTTAAAAAATTAGAAGTTATGTCACACTAACAACACCTCAACCCAGAGCTTGGATCCTTGGTGTTTGACATCAGAAAGCTATAACATAGAACTTATTGAGAGAATTTTTCTCAAGTTAGATTCTGTGACATCGTGGGTAACTCCCTACTTATTTGGTTGTTTCTTAAGTTTGTTTGCAGTCTAATGAAAATTTTCTTCATTTTTCAATAACAGAAAAACATGATAAGAAGAGAAAACTTCTTGAAAGTCCAATCAAAGCCGTTTAAACGTAAACTAATTTTGTAAATGTTGCCTACTTCAATCTTTTTTCTCTTAAAGAAAATGAAGGGTAGTCAAGATGAAATATTACGACATCTCTTATCAAAATATTAATACAATCAATATATTAGTGTAAATTTATGCATTACCAATTCTTATTTTTACTATAAGTTTAATTACTTGTTTCAACACGTGCAACGTACGTGCTTTTGACTAGTCTACTCATCTTCATTTTTACGTATCCAAAATTACACTTCAAAACTACACTTGATGTATTTCTATTTGCCAATCAAATAAAGATGTGTCAAACTATATCAATTGGAAAATGACTTTTGAATGTGAATTGGAAAATGACTTTTGAAGTGTGGTTTTTGAAATACAACTTATGAAATATAATGGAATGAGAGTTGGCTTTTCAAATGTAGTATGGCGTAATAACTCTTGCATTCATGTGTTATTAAAGCGGGACTGTATTGATTTAATTTTTCTGACTATTCTTTGTATATTAAATATGATGAAAAGAATAAACTAGACAAAAATATTATATATAAAAAGTGTCCATTCAAATATAAGATGTCTTTTATCTATTTTTTGTTTTTGATAATGATTATATTATAAAGATATAAATTTTTATTCATGAATGATATTGATACTAATTAAAATAATGCATGCAACGCATGTAATAGTGGCCTAGGTCATAAAATGATAGCGTATATAGATTCTTTTAAAAGCATATGGAAAGAAAGGGGAGTGACAATCATGTATGGTGCATAGACTAGTGGTACATGTAAATATATACTAAATTTTGTTTGTTTATTGTTGTTATGGTACAATATTTTTAAAAATTCAATTGATGCTTCTAATGTGCATTCGAAAGTTGCTCGTTATTATTTTTCACTAATGGACAAAGTTATTGATTAGGTTGAAATGCAATATACAGTCTACATTGTAAATGATAATGAGGTAGCAATGAAGGCTGGAGGAAGATGATCCATTGATGCCCTAGTTAGAAGAAAGAGAAATTCCTTTATTAGATTGTCAGGATAACTCTGAATGATTGGATGATGAAGATGAGGACAATACAACATTTGTGCAACATACAAATCAAGATGATTCTCATCTACAAGTCCTGAACATACTCATACTAACAGAATTATGGTTTATATCCCCTAAGTGGTGGTGATACTGGTGATAATGCTCATGCCGAAACTACAAGTGATGGGGGATGTAAAAATATACGTCATGACAACTATTATCATTATGATAGATATAGTATACCACGTAATAATGATTGTTGTATACCCCCACCTTCAATGCCCAAAAGTAGAAGCAGTGTTCGACCACAAAGAAGGAATGAGTTGCAATATTTTGATTCATTTGATGTTGCACGTGATTTTAGTAAATTTAGGCTTATTGAAAGTAGTTCTACTACCAACCAAAATGTCATCCACCTCATAACCATTATTCATCATATTATCGGCATGATGAGTCTTCAACTAAATCATCCCTATTATTTATCTCAACTAACTCATTATGAGGAGGTAGAGACAGGCCAAACTAGTGGTTCTACTCTTGGAACGTTTGTTTAGATATTTCTAGATGGATGGGGAGGACCTGATCAATCTCAAAGTAATGAGCCTGGAAATTAAGATGTCGAAGCTCCATGTGATCCCGTTTGGGATACGACGATTATGTTTGTTATGTTGATATTATTTGCTATGTTGTTTATTATCTCATATGTTGTGAAATGATTTTTATTTGTACTATTATCACTTTAAAATGACACTTTTGCATTTTTTTTATTAAGCTAATAGATGAGATAGATTATTTATTATTACTATTGGTATTTTGTTGTAATATGAATAAAAATAAAATAAAATTGAACCAATTGTCTAGTATGGACGAAAATGTCTTTAAAATAAAAGAAAATGTTGTTGTGGCTTTTATAATGTGTGTAAGGTTGGTGTAAGTGAGTTGATCTTTAATAGCTTACAGAAGGTTAGAGAATTTCCTCACCTAATCTCATATGGAATTGTTGAAGTGGCTTCTCCCATATCTCTATAGTACCGTCTTCAAATTCTGCTAATTCACATGCCATCTCCTAAGTTAAGTGATAATAGAAAGAACCCCTCATCTATTTTCCTTTTTTGATTAATATGTTGCATCAGTTTTAGTCTTCTATACTACCGTTGTCTATGTATAAGTTATTGGGATGGCCGCCCCTCTCAACGACCGAAACATATAAGCAATTAAACCTGCTTCTGTAAGTGAATCCAATTGTATCAAACTAACGGTGGTTCGATGTACGATAATCATCTATGTGGAGATTGGAGAGTGGGAAACGATGGCCATTTGATTTAGAATACCCCAATAGGACGCTTGCTGCTATGGAAAGGAAAATTGAAGCATAACAAAGCCCCAAGTGGATTCATTCAAATTAACTTGTGCATGACATCATGTTCTCTTTTGGAAATAGCTTCTAGTTATTTTTATTGTAATTAGACGCCATTATTTTCAGATACACAATATAAGCTAAAATGAAGAACAATGTACTGAATGAAAGTTTTCATCAACCGATTTTATTTACATCATCTTCCTTTGATAGTGAGCTCAAAATTATTACAACAAAACTAAATTACATGGATGATATTTTGTTGTAATTATATGAGAGGGGAGAAGAAAAGCCTCCTCAGGTATATTGCCTTTAACAAAATGCTGAGTATAGCTTGTCTTTTAAGTGATGAAACTGACTGCCAGAGAGAGGATTTAATAAATGTGTCAGCAACTTGTTTACTAATTGGAACATATATGATGCTGAGTTTGTTTGCTAGCACTTTATCCCTAACAAAGTGAATTTTAATCTCAATGTGTTTTGTATGTGTATGAGAGAGTAGATATGAAACTGAGAGAGTAGATATGATACAATGGGTCGAGCTCCTTTATTATCACACAAAATAGCATGCATTGAGATGGGAGTGATGTACATTGTGGTCATGAGGGATTGGATATAAGAAAATTTTGTAGTAGTGTGAGCTAATGCCCTATACTCACTCTCACTGCTACTTCTTATAACAACATGTTTCTTTTCAGAGGACCAAGACAGTACAGTTAGACCAAGTAGATATTGTATCCACAAGTAGACTTCCTATCATCTGGACAACTGACTCAGTCAACATTAGAGAAGGATTCTAGAGTGAAACAAGGAGTTGGTTTGATAAGTAAGCGTTAATGGACAATGCTCTTAAGATGCCTAAGTTGCCTCTTGCATGCTTGTCAGTGAATTATGGTGGGATAGTGTAAGTATTGACTCAGTTTACTGATAGGGTGAGGTACTATAGGGCTCCAATCGGGTTTCTAAATTGGACTCACCATATTCTTTGCTAAGTTTAGTAGAAGAGGTAGCAGGTGAAGGACATGATTTTTACAGTTGACGTGTGAAACTTATGCAACAGATAAAAAATGTACATTGATTGTGACAGCTGAAGGCTATCAGTGCTATATGTTGCATGTATACAAAGAAAGTGATGAAGGTTGCCAAGGTCCTTCAAGGCAAAAGTAGAATGTAACTGAAAACTTAAAGTGGAGATATAGGTAGAATCACTTCCACTGATGAGTATATCAACCACATTTAGAAGGAGAAAAATAGTTTTGTGGCTTAAATGGAAGATGAGGAGGGAGTGATCTGAATTTACTACCTTGAAACCTTTATGCAGAGCTTGTCATACCAAGCCCTACAGGCCTGCTTGATCCCATTGAATATCATGTTGAGTCTACATACATGGTGTGGGTGTGCATGGTCGATGAAGCCTTCTCGCTGAGACATGTACACTGTTTGTGATATGGTGACATGTAGAAAGACATTTTTGGCATCTGATTGTCTAACTTGCCCGTTTTTGTGATGACAAGAGTTAAAACAAGCCTGACAGTAGCTAGTGTGATTACTGGGATGAATGTCTCTGTGTAGCCCAATTTTGGAGTTGGGTCAAACACTTTGGCAGTGAGTCTTACTTTGTGCCTTTGGATTGAGCCATCAACATTAAACTTCAACCTAAAAACACATTTATTCCCCATGATGTTCATGCTTGGAGTTAAAGGTACAAAAGACCAATTTAGAGCACGATACTCAGCTTGCATTGCATGTATCCATAGTAGATTTGCCAAGGCTTCTTTCACAGTATGAGGTTATGTAGTGGAAGCATATGTGAGAGTTACTACATAAGTTTTTGGCTTGCAGAGCCCACCATTGGATCTTGTGACCACAGAGTGGGTGCTTTGATAAACAATTTGTTGAGTGTGGGTGTGGCCGAACTGAGTGATGGAGATGGGAAGGAGAAGTAGGTGGATAAGGGAATATACTACACAAGTGAGAAGCATGTGAGGTGGAGCTATCTGATGTTGTACTTGCCTGAGATGAAAGAGCTGCCCTGTGACCTACAAAAGACAGAGATGATACAAACTTAGAAGAAAAAGGGCTCAGTAGTAACAAAACAGGTGAGGTTGAAGTGGTAAACCTGACTTGAAAGTAAAAGTGCACTTATTGAATATGACATTAATGGCAGTTAAGATTTTTCCTGATGTTGAGTACACTATGAATACATACATGGTGGATCTAAAAGCTAACTTATGGTTACTATAGAGTCTCAAGTGAGGAAAACATGCACAATCAAAGGATTTTAGGAAGACATAGTAAGGTTTTTATGGTAAAGTTCCTAGTAGGGTGAGATATTGTGGTAAGTGGTTGATTGAAAGGCATGCCACCAATATTTCATTTTATAGAAGTTAGGAGTGTTAAGCCAAGTTCAACAATGTGTCTGTGTTTCCTTTTAGCTTTGTCATGTTAATGATGAGTATGTTAGGCTTTCACCCTTAGTCAGATTACAAGCATTTTATAGGCAAATCGAGTTGTTTTTCAACCAAAGCTTTAAAGAAGAGAAATGTTGAAAAAGCTTCGGATTTTAGGTTAAGGTGGTAAATCTAGGTGAACCTTGTGTCGCCATCTATAAACTGAATATAGTATCTAAACCAACTAAATATAAGTGGTATTAGTACTCCAAAAGGTCAATGTGTATCAGTTCCAAAGGATGTCAAGTGACAATGTGAGATGATGGATGAGTTAGCGTATGAATTTTACCAAGTTAACAGACATGACATATTGAAAAAGGTACAATATGTAAATGTTGTTTCACATGTTTTTGAATTTTCCTACTGACCTACCTAAATGTATGGCCAAGTTTATGATTACATAATGCAACATTTTTATGATTAGTCATAGCAATAGCAAATCAAACATTTGGAACAACATTAACAGAATTTTCATTGTATTCAGTCACTAAGTTAAGTACATTTTTTGAAACGTTGCATCGTACCAAGAAGTACTGGATTCTCTTTCATCAGCAAGCGGTGGCCGACAAGGCCCTTTTCCAAAAATATCTTGGGAAGCGAAGAGGACAAGTTTTAAACTCGTTCGGTAAGATTCGCTATTATGGAGAAATCCTTTATGAAGGAGATACGTTAGTTACATTTATATATGAAAAATCACGATCTGGTGATATAACGTCGCTTCAAGGGAAAAGGAGAAGTAGAATCAGCTAATTTTTGGAACTAAAACTAAGAGAATGAGACAAACAATCATTATAGAGATAAAAGGTGCATTTCACAGAAGCAACATACTTATTCTCAGGCACAACCAACTCATAAAGTCCATCATTAAGCCTCTCTTTAAGCAAGATAGTCCATGTGGGTATGTCCTTCATAAAATAATGTTGTGAGTAGAATTCAACATGGACATTATTATCAGTCGTAAGTTTAGACATACTCAGCAAGTATTTAGAGATTTCATGCACTCTTAATATGGATTTGAGGTTTGATGAGTAAAAAGAAGAAATGATTGAACTTTTACAAACATGTGTCACTTGAAATTTCTTGTCATTACCTGCAGTGGGCTTGTCAGGTCCCTGCTATTGTTTAGGCTAATATTACTCAAATTTGAGGTTACATGGTGTGTAGCCCCACTATCCATAAACCAGGATCTGAACCAATTTCTAAGTTAGCTAGGTATGCTGAGGAGTTGAAACCAACATTGAAACTATGATTAAACTGTGGTATTGGGCTTGAAGTTGAACTTTGCCCATAGCTGAGATGAGCTTGAGGTGCTGGTTGGTATACCTTGTCAAGCTTGAACCAACAATGGCCTGCTATACGACCATGTTTGCTGCAGCATGGTAAGTGACTCTTCAACTTGTTCTGCCTCATCTTGCTCCTCTAGAACCTCTTCTTGAAGTGTTTTATTGACCCATTTCATATGTTCTAGGGTTACTCCATTACTGGCATAGCTATTAAAGCTACTGGTATTTTGCACCATGCTTTCATAAGCCTTAAGTGCTGTATCTATTTCTGAGTTTTTTTTCTACTTGTATGTACGGAAAAGTTCGATAATGAAGCTTTATGCAACCTCTTTTTTTCATGTAAACTCTCTTAGCCAGGAATCTGCAAAACATAGATAAAGAATCTGTAAGACAAAGAGAACCAGGGTGGTTTCCTCTCCTAAGAGCCTCTCATGCCTAAGTCAGTATCTTGGAGTAATTTTGGCATAGTTTTCCTTAGGGGAGTATTTATACTTGAAGCCTTGAAGAATGATGCTTGTTGAAGAAGACTTGCGAGCGTGCTGGGGAAGCCTCTTGGGACACGAGGTCTGTCCTTGATTGGAGAGGAAGGAAGTGACATTTGACATAAAATGATGGACATTAAATGTTGACATGCCTTCGAAGTGACCTATCAGAGGATGATTTGACACCCTACCATGACGAATAGACATGTTGGGTGCTCAGGAATGTACGAAGGTTCCATCTGGGATGTAACTTCAAAGTGACATTGATATTCGAGGGTAACCAAGCTCTCTTCACGGGTTCCATTTATGTTATGTCGCATATGCTTAGGTTTGTGTGACTCGAACTCCCTTAGGACTGACTAGGTGAGGTCAGTCCCACTCCTAAAATTTCCTTTGTCCCAGACTTATTTGGTATGACACGTGTTGCATTGCCATTGATTCTCAGGAAAACACCCATAACAGTTTCCATCAGTCGAGGACTTATGTGGCTTCATTCTCAAGGGTTTGAAGACTTATTTATTTGAGTTCCTTGTTCAAGCTACCTTTGAGTGGTGACATGATAAGAAATTCATTTCTCCTAGGATCTTCACACTTATGCTTGAACTTTGTTTGGTTGGGATGCCCATACCAAATGCGATCAATAATCAGACTTTTTTTTTGTCGTGACTCATCCATCACTCCTACGTCATTTCACCTTTATCGCTATTCAACGCCATAAATATCTTAAGAGTGGAGGCCTTAATGGTGCATGGGTGTACGTAGAGGAGGGTGAGGGTTGCTAGAAGTGAAGCCCAACTCCTTGATGCGTCGCTTCATTCCCGTAGTCATTTGAGTAACGTTTGGTCTTATGAAGTTTTTCTTATTGGCTCACGAAATGGTCATTCAGTGGGCGTAGAATCATCGTGATGGTTGTTACCATGACCCTCTTAAATGATCATTAAATGAGTTTTCTCTTTCTTCTAGGCTTAGATAGTCAGTTATCCTTCTCATTTTCTTCATCCTTCAAGATCGTCTCGAATCACGGGGTGGTGACTTTCATCCTTACTTATCATATGAGAGAAGTAGAGGCTTTTTTCATCCTCATCTTTGAAATTAGGTGTTGCTTATTGTTTGAATCCACTTTTATTCTGACTTGGTGTGGGTCCCCAGACCAAGTCATCACGATCCTCAGCTAACAGGCGACCGAGTCCTCCACACCTCAAAAGAGTTCAATAAAGCTATGAAAATCCTGAGGCCACATCCCAGTCATTGGAAGGAGGGAGGCTTTTCATTTTTCTTCACTTGTACTTGTAAACCTTTTTTATAATAATGAGAAAGAACTTTTATTTAATAACCAGGATTCCTTATTTTAGCTTTGCTTTTGCTTATTTCCTTTTTTGAAACATTTCATGGTTGCACAAGTTGTGCTTAAAGTAATAAATATTCCTTGAGTAGATGAAGTTTCACTTTTATCTCAAGCAAGCTTAGCATGGACGAGACCTTAATCCTCTTTCCATTGCTGCTTCTTTGTTGCTCTGAATTTCGAATGTTCTAAGTATTAATTCCTACAGGCTTAAGCTACAAGGTCGCTCTTATCCCGAGCTCGAGTGGGCCCCATGATGGACTTCATCCCTCCTTTTGGGCTACCCCCTATGAAGTCTTTGTGCTTCCAGTGGGGAGATCTGGTCGGACGGACTTTACTCAAACTAGGTGTTTTCCTTTTGACATTTAGTCAAGCATATCTTCTTTTAGTGATCGTTTTCTTGATCTGGTGATTTTGATTGCAAGCTGAGCTCTTTTCCTTTGGTACTCGTTCAAAGGACCTTTCATTTAGCGCGTATCTAGGCATTCTTGCTTTGTCCGACGAGCTAAAGGACCTTTCTTCATACTCTAGCCAAGCATTCCTACTCTAGCTAGGGCCTTGTTCTCATCTGGTGAGCTCAAGTTCTTAGAAGACATTACTTTTTCCCTTGGTTTATCCAGGAGTGTAGTTTGACTAGACACTTTATCTTTGGTCTTGTCTGACGACCTAGTGTGTTCGGCCCACATAAGTTTTTTTCTTGATGTCTAGCTAGGCGTGTCTACTTTGGCTAGACCCTTGATCTCATATGGTGAGCTAGAGTTCTAGAATACATCACTTTTTATTTTGATATCTAGCCAGGTGTGCCTGCTCTTGCTAGACCATTGATCCAATCAGACGAGGTAGAGTGCTCGCCATACATCACTTCTTACCTTGATGTCTAGCCAGGCGTGCGTGCTCTAGCTAGGCCCATGATCCCATCTGGCGAGCTAGAGTGCTTGGTAGACATCACTTTTTCCCTTGATGTCTAGCCAGACGCGCCTTCTCTAGCTAGACCATTGATCCTGACGGGTGACCTGGAGTGTTCGGTAGACATCACTTTTTACCTTGATGCCTAGGAAGACGTGCCTGCTCTGGCAAACCCTTGATCATGTTTAGCGAGCTACAATGCTCGACAGATATAACGTTTTAATCCCGACTGGTGGGAGAGAGTATCGCACCAGTAATCAGTTTTTAATCCTGACTTGTGGGCTAGAGTGTAGCACAAATCATCACTTTTTAATCCATGGTGGTGGGCTAGATTGTCGCACCAATAATCAATTTTAATCATGATTTGGGCTAGGGTGTGAGACCACTCATTGCTTTTTAATCATGACTAGTGGGATAGAGTGTCACACCATTCATCACTTTTAATCCTGACTGCTGGGCCAGAGTGCCGCACCAGTCATCACTTTTTAATCCTGACTGGTGGGCTTGAGTGTCATACCGGTCATCACTTTTTAATCCTGAATGTTAAGCTAGATCCCCGTACAAGTCCTCACTTCTTAATCCTTCATCGCATGTTATGGAAGAGTCAATTTTATCCTTTAATCTGATAAATACCGATAAGTACACGATCTATGTTGTCCATTACACAATCGTGTTGGTCGTTTAAAACTAAGATCATTCTCTGCCTTTTTGGGTTGTCTTTATTTCTGAGCTTCATCTTTGCCTTAGTGGTGGGAGCCCTTGAGCTCCACATTCTACTCGTGGATAGATGTTAATTTGTCCTGAACACCCTTCTTGGTGCTATGGTGGAAGAATGATTGGCCACTCCGTGTCTTCAGGTTCCTCCTAAGGGTTATTCCTCAAGACTAAATGTAGATTCTCATATATTGCATCCAAGAGGTCATCTAAGGGCCTCTGTCTTCGTTTGTTCTTCAGCTGCCTTGCTCTACTCCCTCGTCTTCCTATGATGACCCCAACTAGAACCTTACAAAGGAGGAGCTTAGCCATCCAAAGCCTGGTTTCGTTTTGGTCCTTATTTCCTCAAGGAGTTGTAGTTTCTCGAGTGAGCCTTTGCGTTATGGGGGAGGATCACTTCCGCACATGAGACCGCTACGACCTGGGCGGTGACTAGTGCATCTTTCCTCACTTTACAGGTTACCTAGGAGATTTCGGCAACCATATCCCTCTTCCTTTATCGTGTTACCATCATAATGACAAAAATTCTTCTTCTGGCGAGGATGAGGGTGGATACTCCCTCTCGACTTGGACTTCATTGGCGTAGAATACCAGACCCATTCTCTCCTTGTGGGAGAAAAAAGGGTGGGTCCAAATGCTTTAAACATGAACAACTTTACGATCGTTCCCACAAACGGTGCCAACTGTTTGTACCTAAATGTTCGGCAGTGATGCTTTATGCAATCTTCTTCTTTCATGTAAACTCTTTTCCTGGGAATCTGTAAAACACAGACAAAGAATCCTTAAGATGAAGAGAATCAGGGGCAGTTTCCTCACCTAAGAGCTTCTAGTACGTAAGTCAGTATCCTAGAGAAATTTTGTCAGAGTTTTCCTTCGAGGAGAGTTACTGTTGGGTGCTTGGGCATGTAGGAAGGTGCCATTTGTGATGTTACTTTGGGTGAGTAATGATGACCTCTTGGTATTCGAAGTAAACTGAGCTCTCTTCGTGGATTTTATTTATGTTGTTTCGCATATACTTAGGTCTGTGTGACTCGAGCTCTCTTGGGATTGACCAGGTGGGGTCAGACCCTCTCCTAAACTTTCTTTTGTCTCAAACTTATTTGGTATGGCGTGAGACGTGTTGACTTGTCATTGTTTCTCGGGAAAACACCCATAACACTACTTTTGACTCATGAATTAAGATTATGGACTAAACTTCTTCTATAGTGAATTGTCTGTTCTGGAGTTGATATTGACCAGAATTGGATCATATTCTGAGGGTAGTCCATTTAAGATATGGAGTATAAGGTCTTGGTCACTTATGAGATCTCCAGCAACTATGAGTTAGTCTCTAATAGTCCTCATAGAGTCAAAGTAATCGGTAACTGATTTGTGATGTAGAGTGAATTCTTGAGGTTTAGCAGCTTGACCTTAGACTTGCTGGTATAGGTCATCTCCATTGCACACTATAGAATGTGGGTTGTTTCATATTGTAATACTGACCCTAGGACCATGTCACTCATAGCATACCTCAACCATCTTAATAGAAGTTGGCCATTTCTTAACCAAAACATGAATTTTGGGTTTACTATTCCATCCTCAAGATATTAAGTTGGTCTGCACTATACATTCAATATGTAATCACTCAAGCCATACCCAATGATTGCTGACAAAAGGTCTTAGCTCAGTTTGAGTTATGGCTGCTGAATCAGAGTTTTGGGAAGATTTTTCTGAGGATGCCATTGTTGCTTCATTAGTTATTTGAGTCAGATACAAAATTGAGTTTCTTAACTAGGTAAACTAATATAATTTATGCTAAAATGAAGAACAGTGTACTGAATGATTCAAAGCTTTCTTTAACCAATTTTATTGACATCATGATCCTTTTATAATGTGCTCAGAATCAATACAACAAAGCCAAATTACATGGATAATATTTTGTTGCAATTATGATAGAGGAGAGAAGAAAAGCCTCGCTGGGTGTATTCCCTCTAATAGAATGTTGAGTAAGACAAAGCAAGTTGGCAGTGTTTAGTCCATGGCTTGGCTTATTGTACTATCCAACTGTGCAGTGAGGTTTAATGTGGGCTACAATGCAGGCTGTAGTGTGGGCTACTCCTTGACACTCTCGACATAGATATATAAAAAAATGATGTATTGATAGTATTAAAAATTTTGTAGCTTAATTGGATCAAGAGTTAAAATTGATCTGTCATATAGGTCATTTGTGATTAAATTCTCTTTATTCATTTTTAAATGGTGTTTACTTCCAATTTTAAGATGTTGAGAAATAAATTCATTTTTTTGCTACCATGTATGCTTTTGGAGGTATTGTAATGCTACCACGAACAACCACTACACCAAATATCTCATTAGATAGCACTTAATAAATGGCATATTTTTTACACTATCTCAGGTTGGTGGGCGGGTTACTAAAACCATTTTACCATATTTTCCAAATGAAACCTAAAGTGAAATTTCAAACAACTAATACTATTTTGCCTTCCTCCTCACAGTGACCTGTGAGAGCTCTACCATGGGCGATCATTATCTTCCATCTAGCCATAGCAGGGCTTTCTAAAAGGTTGAAATATTCAATGAAGTAACATTCTCTCTTTTGCCTTCATTAATTACTGTTGAGCCACATTCATCTCTAAGAAGTTTGCGCCCGACATATCTCCAAGGAGGCCAAAATCCTAGCTCCTTGCACGTTGCCGAGTACTCTCATACTCTCTCTCCTTCTCTTTCTCTAGCTCACTTTGCTTCACTTTTTGTTTATATATTGCTATCTCTTTTGATATTTTCAATAGACATTGGGGTAGAATTGTAGTTTCGAGCAAACATTAAGGTTTAAGTGAGCTGCACGAGTTTCTCGTTTGATATTTTCAATAGTCATTGGGATAGAATAGACATTGGGGTAGAATTGTAGTTTCCATGCAGCCCTGTCCTTCCCGCCCCCAGTCCCACTTCTCTCTTCTATTTTCTTTTTCTTTTTTCACCTTTTATGTTTCTTGTTTCATGGACTTTTTAGGGCAAGATTCTTCACCTACGTGCTTTGACTATTCTAGCATCACCCTCTCAAATCCCCTAGTATTCAAGCACGTAAACCCCGTATGGTATGGCTTGTGTAGGGTTTTGGATGTCTTTGAATTCTTTTGCCTAATTTTCTTTGATTCGGTAATATTTCTTGTGTGTAGCGAGGCTTTGTGTGGTTAATCTAAGATAAAACTCAAGAAGAAGATGATTTAATTCTTTTCTGATATTACTTCATTCCAATTATATTGGACAACCATGGCAAATATATAGGAAGTTTAATCTTTCCCTAATTACAACAAGAGAATCAAATTAGTTATAGCACAATCATCAACCATGATTCTCAATCATTAGAGAGAGAGAGAGAGCACGAGTCTGCCAGTAACAAACTTACGGAGCTAGGGAGGTGAGGTGTGCATGGCCACCTTAGCATGCACACAGTCACTCACTTATCCACGTGAGGTTTGCTGAGATGGAGCACAGTGAGCATTCTAAGGAGGCTGCTGACTAGGCATATCTAGTATATGCTTATTTATGTAGAATCTCTTCCTTTGAATGGATATGGTGAGTAGCAATCAACCATGTGTAACTAAATCATGAACTTGAAGAGTGTCAAGATTGGAATATCTACAACACTTTGACAATAAATCAGTCCTCCATGGAACACCTTAAACAAGAAAAAAGAACTATAAAACGGGGATATCATTCCTTTAACAACATTGAGAGTTAAGCTACAGAAGACCTCTAGTGCCCAAAAGTTGGTCTGAATAGTATTCTAGGATTTCATAATAATGAAGCATTAGGTTTTACACAGTACATTACTTCTTATAAAAAAAATGTCTATTCTACGGGTGCCGCCTTCTTCTCCATGTATATTGATGCGGACATTGCAGTTTCAGAATTTCTAGAACAAATAGATTATGCCATGAGCAAGTCAATTTCCGGATGGCATAACTTTTGACTCGGGTGCAACCACGTGGCCCGTAAGATATTAAATTGAAGTTTATTCATAAATCTATATGTGCGACTAGGTTCATTGATCGCTGCCTAGTTTCGGGTAAAAAAAATACTATTTTAAGAACTTTCAGAGGCCTGGAAGTTGCTTCGATCATAATTTTGGGCTTTTTCATAATTTCCATCTCTTTTAATTTTTAAGGTTTTTAGAGCGGTATAAATTCATCTTATTCGGTTGTTTTAGATATTTTTGATATCTTAATGAAAAATTGTTCTCTTTTTTTTCTAATTTTTTGTATTTTTGCGAATCAACAAAATTGTTGCCTAAATCTTGGTAATCTTAGGATTCAACATGTTTTAGAAGATCGTTTGCTGGAAATCGTGCACGATTCAACATCTTTTAGTATTGTTAGGATTTTTTTTAGGCTTCCACTACATCATATATAGTTCAACTTTGGTGGATTATCATTTATGTGAATTCGTTGGCTTGAGATATTCAGTCAAGAAAATATCTCATATTACGAAGATTCTCCACCTGTAATCGTTAATGAGAGGATATTTCTCAGTGATTCTCGTTCTCAGTTCCAATCCACAACAAGAAAAATGTTTTATACCAGTGGTTATGTCTCGGCAGTCTATGTCAAACTACCATTAAAAGATAATGGTATTTAACCATTTCCTAACAGTTTTAAAACCACTAGAAGGTTTTGTACCATTACTGGTAGTTTTACCAATTTTTTTTATATTTGTTGTTTTTCCATCTATCTTGGTGGTTCTAGCAACACAGCCAGCACATAATTGATTAGAGTGAAGAAATGAAAATAGGGGAGAACAAAGTACTTCATGAAGAAGAAGAAAGAAAAGAATCAGAGCAGGCTGTGTGAAAGTTATGAATTTCACATTAGTTTTACAATACAAGCATATAATTACATATATATAGACAACAATATTTACTAACTTAACAAATTTTAACAGAAACTAATAGCTCATTAACTAACTAATAATATGTAATTATTGCATGCTTAGCATGGTAATTACATTTATTACCAAAGTTGAGTACCCAACTGCCAAGTGGCTACATGACTGAGCTTGCATCCTTATCAGCATGAAGTACATCATTATCATCCCCCCTCAAGTGAAAAGGGATGGCAACCACTTGAAGCTTTCCTTTAAGAAAATGAAAACGTATCTCAGTAACTGCTTTTATAAGAACATATGCTGTCTGATTATGAGAGGGCACAAAACGGATGTCAAGAGTTTTGTTGATTGCATGGCCACAAAGAAAATGAAGATCAACTTCAAGATGTTTAGGTTGAGCATGTAATATAGGGTTGGCAACAAGAGAAATAACATTGACATTGTCACACCATATGATTGGAGCAGTGGAGAAACAAAGTTGCAACTCATTTAAAAGAGAGGTGATCCACATGATTTCAGTAGAAGCATTAGACAGAGCTCGGTATTCACTTTTTGTACTTGAGCGAGCAACTACCTGTTACTTTTTAGAAGACTATGAGATGAGAGAGGAGCTAAGAAAGACATCAAAACCACCTACAACTTACGATCATCAATACAAGAAGCCTAATTTGCATTAGTATAGGCTTCAATACTTAATGAGTGAGCTCGTTTAAGGAGGATGTGATCATATATAGTGCCTTTAAGGTATCGAAGAGGACGTTTACATGCTTTCCAATGTGACTCCTTTGGTGTTTGAACAAACTGGCTAAGTTTATTCACGATAAACGCAACGTATGGTCGAGTGAGCAACAAGTACTCTAAGGCCCCAAGTGTACTTCTGTACAAAGTAAAATAGGAGAAGGCTGGAGTAGCATCATGAAAAAGCTTGACAAAAGCATTAGTAGGACTAGAGCAGGGTTTAGAATGAGCCATATTAGTTTTGTGTAAAAAATCTGTGATATATCCTGCTTTAGAGAGATAAAAGCCAACTGGTGTTCTAACAATTTCCGTGCCTAAGAAATGATGTATTGTACCAAGATTCTTGAGAGCAAACTCTATATTCATATTATAAATAAGACTTTCAATGTTAGGAGAGTTATTTCTTTTCACTAGTATATCTTCAACATATATTAAAAAGGATAAATGTGCAACCATTTTTGTTGTAGTAAAAAATAGAAGTATCTGAGATAGTGTTAATGAATCCCTAATGAGTAATGCTGATTTAAGCCTTTCATACCAAGCTCTTGGTACATGTTTAAGTCCATAAAGAGCTTTCCTTAGATGACATATATGATTAGGGTGATGATCAACAAACCCTTGTGGTCGAGCCATAAAGACGATTCTTCAAGCTTTCCATTTAAGAAAATATTATTAACATCCAATTGGTGCACAAGCCAGTTAAAAGAGGCTGCAAGAGTGAGTTCTATTGTGATTGTAGTGGGTTTAACAATAGGTGAGAATGTCTCAGTACACTCAATACCAGAGGTTTGATGAAGCCCTTTAGCTACCAGACGTACTTTATGTCTCTGAACATATCCATTTCATTGAATTTAAACTTCAAAATTCATTTACTACCAATCAAAATCATTGCAGGATTGTAAGGAACTAAATATCATGTTTTATTCTACATAATTTCTTTATATTCTTCATCCATAGCATGCTTTCAAGGTTCACAGGCCAAGGCTTGGTTAACTGATGTAGGGATGGACAGATTGAGGCTGGTGGGAAGGGTATAATTTGAGGTGAGAAGAGCTTTTGGCTTTAAAGATCCTGTTTTGGACCTGGTTTTAATGGGATGAGAAGGATAAATCTGTTTAGGGAGAGTGCTTACAGGTTATTTGGATAAAGAAATGGGGTTTTCAGAATTAGATGTGGTGTTTGAGTTAAGGAAAGGAACTTATATGAGAGGAGTAGGATGCTGACTAATGTGTTCTCCTACCATATCAGTATGTTTAAGTGAAGGGCAAAGTAAATTTATGGAATTTAAAATAGGTAAAGAGGCAAAGACATTACCAGAATAAGACATTTTCCTGAAGCAAGTGAATGAGTCATTTGAGCTTGTCGTGAATTGATGGGAGAAGTTGCAACCTGCATATCATTTACTATGCTAAAATGAAAGCTAACACTAGAAGAGTTGTTAGAAGGAGATAAACATTGAGACTTTTTGGGAAAATCAGATTGGAAAGGGAATGACTTCTCATTGAAATTCACATTCTCAGTAATGTATATTTTACAAGAAGGATGAAGACAAAGATATCCTTTGTGAGATGGAGAGTAGCCTATGAATACATGGAGTTCACTTCTGAATTGGAGTTTGTTACTGTTGTAAGGTCGAATGTATGGGTAACATTCACAGCTGAAAGGTTCAAGAGATTTATAATCTAGATTTTTGTTGAAGAGAATTCGGAAGGGTGACAGACCAGACAAGGTAGCTGTGAGAAGTCTATTAATGAGGTAAGAAACAGTGAGGAAAGCATGCCACTAAAAGGATGTAAGCATACCAGAATGTCCAAGGAATGTAATGCCTTTCTCCACCAAGCGCCTATGTTTGCGTTCAGCCATACCATTTTGACTATAAGAATGGGACATGAGTGTCTAAAATGAATCCCATTTGCAAGTAAGAATTGTTCAAAGGCTCTATATTCTCCTCCTCAATCAGATTGGACAGTTTTGATTGTAGTTGAGAATTGATTTTTTGTCAAAGCTTTGAACTATTGAAAAGCTTTAAAAGCTTTTCATTTCAATTTAAGAGGATATATCCAACTGAACCTGCTAAAATCATCAAGAAAAAATATGTAATATTTATAACCATCTTTGGAATTTACTGGAGCAAGCCTCACAAATCAGTATGGATCAATTCAAGAGGTTTTGAAGCATGAGAATTTGATAAAGGGTGAGGTAGAGTGTGACTCTTCCTTTTGGGACAGGAAGTGCAGAACTTGCTATTTAAACTAGTAATTTTAATGTTGCATTGATTTAGCACTTGAGAGAAACTTTTAGCATTTGGATGTCCAAGTTTAATATGTCAAAGATGTAAATCACATGGAGAGCAAGTTTCAGAATCACTTTTATTTCCTTCATCACAAATTGTAAAAGGACAAAAGGCTTACGATTATTCACTACAAAAATATATGACATTCTACAAGAGACAGATATCCCCGTGAAAAATAATCCACAGGGATCATGCGGCACTTGTGACAGCCCCTCATATTAAAAGTCCACATTTTTCGCGAGGTGCAATGCCACTTGTGAAGACCCCTATGGTATCTTGCTTTTTACAGAAGTTTTCGACTCATGTAGAACCTGTTTAATAAGATTTTACGACTCCTGTTACTTTGATTGAACATGTGTTTTTAATTCTCGTGAATTATTATTCACATGTATTTGTGTATCTTATTAAATCAGATACCATAAGATTTTTTGAATCCCATTCACATAGTTTTTGGTTATAAATTATGCCTCTAATAAAGAGATTTTCCTGGCATTTTAAATCAATTTATATGCACCTATTTACGTATATATTTAAACATTCTAAATTAATATAATACTAGACTAAAATGCATTCAAACATCATTTCATTTTCACAAAATATTATCCATAAGTATCATCCATAATTATCATCTAAAATTATTAGTACTTAGTCAACTAATACAACGTGTTATTCAAAGAATAAAAAATATCTAAAAATTTCACTAATGCTATAAAATAACTTTAAATTTTCATTACTTAACTCTTTTAAAGCCTCAAAGGGTTGAAGTTCCTGTATTTTAAAGAAAATATATAGTCAATGTATTTGTTTAAATTTCTCACAACTAATATACAAATTTCTCACAACTAATATACACTACAATCACAATGAATTGAATCCAATGTCATATGAATATAAAATTATGAAAATATAAAATATTAATGTAGCAAATAGATTCCTCACTAGTAAATTGAATCCAATGTCATTTCATTTTATGTTCAAGTCCTATTAATGCCGAAATTTTTATCACCATTGTTGCAGAAATCTAACACCAGAATGCTGTAAAACAACACATAACATGTTGATTTGTGTTCATCTTAAAATCCTAACATTTAACACATACCTCACTTGTTTAGATTCTCCATCATGATTCCAACACATTAATAACCAATTTATTGATATTCTATTTAATTAAATAAATCACCTTCTTCTTAGCTCACGAATCTCACTACTCTTAGCTTCTACCAAATATGCTTGTTTTGTGCTAGACCTACACCATGTGGCATCAGAGCACTTAGTTAATAAAGAAAACAAGAAAAAGAAAGTTTGTAAAATCCTAAATAGTCATCAAATTTAAAATAACTTTACACTTAAATTGATATTGAAATGCCTAGCTAGAGAATCAAAGAACAAAACAAAATCAATTATCACACATCTCTCAGTATGCTTTCAAGGCATTATCAATTTGGCTTTCTTTTTTACTCAACAATACAACCCAAAATTGCAAGTATAATTAAAAAAAATTGTACGATGGCATGTTCATGTCACAAGCCCAACATGCATCCTGTTAGTAGACAATCAAAAAAGTACAGTGTGAGTCCAGTAGCCAATTTGCATAGATATTGTATCTCAGCATATTTTCAGAAGCATAAATATTGTTTCTCAGCATATTTTCAGACAATAAGCATAAAATGGGCGGCTCCTAACTCGATAAAACCATACGGAAGTCTATAGTGATAGAAAAATGCATCTAGCATTGCTCTTCAGAATTATAAGTTCATTCTTATTAAATTGATTAACCATCAATCCTTAAATAAAGTAGTGTACCATGTAATTTGATCTTATGTAGGATTGATGATGCTTGAAGGATTCCAATACCCATTATTCAAAATTGGTAGCGGAAGCATAAATGAAATGCATACCTTATGGAGGACAGCTCTCACATCTGAAATCTAAGATAACAAAAGGGGTTCACCAGAATGTAATGCGAACCAGTGCAATGCTTGGAAAATGTGTCCAATATTTTTTGGAAAGATGAATTGCATCCATTCATCCATGCAGAGCCTACACCACGACGTCTCTCTACATCTAAAGCATAAAAAACAACTACATATATTAACTTCTTTATATACTTTCATTAGTTACAATGCAGTTCAACCAATGACTTATTAATGTAATATCAAAATAAAAAAATCAAGAATCATAGCTACAAAGACTATATAGTTTATCAATTTATAGCACTCATAAATACCACATCATGAAATTGGTTTCAATGTCATGCAAACAAAACCATCCTCACATACAAGATAGAACAAACTTAGTTCCTTCATAATATAATAGGTCTTGGATCATTCATCTGTTGAAGATGCATTGCCTAAAAGACAACCACATGCTAGACTGATTAATACAGTAGAATCATCAGGCCTACAGATGAAAAAATATTAATATTAGCATTCAAATGGCAAGCTCGAGATTATGCAATACGATAAAAGTGCCAGATAAGTTTGTGAATCATTACCTATGTTACCCCCCAAAAGTCTCAACTTCATAGACTGAAAAATTGATTGCTAAGCTTGGGCCCACACCCTGTACAAAGGCAAAACTAAGTCAACAGCAATAGATAAACAATATTTTAATTAAGAGGAAATCATACCGAGAGAGTTTCCCCAAGCCCTTTATAAAGGCCACGGAAACCTTCTTCCCTTGTAATTATTTGTATGGCATTCCATATGCCTCTATAGTAAACCATATTTGTCTATGAAGTTTTAAATATGTTCGTGTAACGTCTCGATCCTCGAAAGTTAAATATACATGTAATTTTATAATTTTGAAATCTCTAATTTAAAACAAACCCTAATTTTGAGAAAATTCTGAAATTCTTAATTTACACACGATAGAAAGACCCTGACTTTAAATAGCGGAAGCATTAAATTTATTCATGATTAGAATCTTAATCAATAAATAGAAGAAGCAATAAAGTGTCTTCAGTGCATAATTAATAAAACCTCAAAAAACTGAATTAAATTTTGAAATAAAGTCAAAACTTGAAATCTATAATTCATGAAGTTTTCACTCATCATAATTCGTAGGAAATCATAACATAAAATAAACTACTTAAATAACCAAGTTTAACGGAAAACATTTTTCTAAGTTTTAAATCAAATCATAAATTGAAAACATAAATTCATCTGATCTAACTGGTTATGGCAGTCTCTCACTCATGCTGCTCGCTATCATCACCTGCATCATAAATAACTGTGGGGGAATGAGTATTTTAAAATACTCAGTAAGCAACTCACATAATAACATGCATTCACATGTCATAAATGGAACCATGACATAACATAACTAAACTGGACATATATCATAAATGAAATAAAGTAGGTACTTGATCATGACATGGCTTCACATAGCACGCAGATAACACGTGTCTCAAACAGAATCATTTAACTATCTTACTCATATCTTATCTTGGCATATCCTCTAGTTAACAACCTAATCAGAAATGATCACACGTTAACTGAAACACATCATGACGAATTGGGCGACGAAACAGATGCACACATCGGGCGACGAAACAGATGACACACATAGGTGACAAAAAATGTGAACAGATGGCACCTCATGAGTGACAAAATATATTTACAGATGACACCCAATGTATAAACAAAACATAAATAGATGACACCATGTGTGTGACGAAAGCATGAACAGATGACACTCCATTCGTTTCACAGAACAAAACGTGAACAATCCGGATTCCTTGTTAACTACGGGCCATTCTTAAGTTCATATCTTCTTAATTACCACTTGAAATAATTAACCTCATAACTTGCAGAGTTCAATGTATGACAATAATTAATCATATAATGCATACTGATACATATAACAGAATCAAACATGATAACATACTAACGTAAAATTAGTCATACACAGACATTTATCTCATGATAATCACATTAATAACTGAACAGTAATCAATTATCAAAGTGTTAACGAAATATAATAATTATTGAAAAATGGCTAAACATATATTTAATATATGATATAATTATAATATCAGAGTCACATCGTTATATAAGTCAATTTACACAAACATATATATGAACGTAACATGCTTATAGACAATTAAAGCTGATGACAATAACACATATTACATTTATCACACGTGGGTCACATTATAATGTAAATTCACTTACACAAAGCATATATATATTTATTACACATGGGTCACATTACGATATAAATTCACTTACACAAAGCATATACATTTATCATAACGGGAGTCACACCATCATGTAAGCCTACTTACTTGAAGCGGAAGAATGAACTAAACAATTAATGACCTGAAATCTAAAAAAAATATGATCACTAGATTATTTTGAAATAATTCAATACAAACACATTTTAAATATCATAAAAGAAAATAGAGATTTAATTAAAACAGTGCAAAGCGGTCTGAGCAGGTCGGAAAACAATGCTTTGGGTCAGAAATCGAAAGATTAAACTTGGCCAAACGGTTCAGAGCGGGCTGGATCAAAGCAGACCGGTTCGATTTAAGACTAGGTCAGTTCAGATCGGTCTGAGTTCGTCTGGATCGGTTCAGATCGGCCTGGGTTGACTGAACCGGTTCATATGGGTGCTTCAATCAGGTCAGTTATAAATGAACTGGGTCACAAGACCCAGTTGTAGCAGAGAGCAACAGAAAGAAAGAGAAAAGAGAGAAGGGGAAAGTAGGGGGCCTCGGCGATAAACCGCCAGTGAAGGCAAACACAGAGAGAGAATAAGAGAGAGAGAGAGAGAGAGAGAGACGAACCAAAGAGGGAGAGGAAGGAGAAAATAAAACAGGGGAGAGAAAAGACAGAGAACGAAGAGAAGAAGAGAGAAAAAGCTCACTAGAGATGGTGCTTCATTGCTTCAATGGAGAGGATGAAATAAAAAAGAGAAAGGGATATACAATTGAGAAGGCGGATGAATTAAATCAGAGAGAGGAGAGACAATCAATAATAATGAGAAGAAAAATAAATGATGAAAATAATTCTTACCAGCGGTGGCATCCAACGGCAGCGAAGAGGCGTGATGAACGAAGAAGAAGAAGTACAAAGAGAGGCTCGAAGAAGGAGAAGAGAGAGGGAGGATATAGGTATTTTCTGATCGAGAGGCTACATGAGCGAATGGGGAAGAAAAGATGGGATATAAATATAATATAGGTTAGGGTTACCTTATGGTGTATGGGAAAGCATATGTATGAGTTAGATAGAGATAAATGGAGAGATATAAGCCAAATAAAACTCTTTTTAAATTCAATTTTAAACTAAATCATATATAATTAAAATTGTTTTACCAAAATTACAAATAATCACTTTTTAAAATTAAATTTTAAAATCACTTTATCTTTTAAATCAATTTTACAAAAATACTCATTTATGAAGGGTCGGGATATTATAGTTCGAGTAAGAGAAGAAAAGTAAATCTTTATACAAGCAGTTCACTAACCAGCTTGAGTACTTAAGTAGTTTGAATAAGAACTTAAGGAGAACACACTTTGATCCTTATCAAACACACGTAATGCCTCTTTCAGCTCCTCTCGGAGTTAGTGTCCTTCATCTTCCTTGCCATGAGAAAAGGTTGCATCACTTTCAGAAAGGAGGCAGCATACCTTTCTTTTTGCTTTGATAGTGACCTTTAGCTTGTATCTACCCTTTCACAGGGTTCTTTTGTGATTAATATATTTCATCTTTTACCAATAAGAATAGGGAACCAATATGTATATTGAAGTATAAGTAAACTTCAATCGTATTGAAATTAAGTTTATCAGACTCAGTGATGAAAATATAATTTAAAAAAGATAGAGTTCAAGCTGGCTTAGTATTACATCTTGAACAAACATGTGAATTATGGAGCCACAGTACGGAGGGTGAACATAGAAAATTTAAGCGAAGATAGAACAACAGGCCTATACTACTTCAAAAACTAGTTTAACGAAAGCCTTTATCAGCTGAGAAGCTGCCTACGACACCAAATCCCAAAAGAAGGAAGAGAAAATCATGGATTCATTTAGTGCAAACTATTTCTTGAACTAAGAATTATGAAAACCCAACAAAATTACCTTATTAACATGGGGCCAGATCTTCATAAGATGAAGGTTGAGCCAAGTCAACTGCAAAATGACAACAAAATCAATGCCAATCTCACTATAAACTGAAGTAAACCTCCATATGTGTGCGTGGCAGAGAGAGAGGGAGAGTCTTTGTGAGCTCAACTTTTGGAACTGAGAAAAGACGAACCATGATGGGTAGTACTGAGGGGGCAAAATATTTCTGGAATCTTCAACACTCATTTTGGAAAAAGCAGCGATTGTCGTGGCAAAGTCAGAACAGAACTTCGAGCAAGCATTCTCGGATCAGACGAACGCCACAAAAAGACCCAGTCCCATAACAATATCGAACACAAGACCCAATAAGAACCCCATCTTTCTCTTGCCCTCAATAGATCTGAGAGAGGCGGATCTCAAATGAGAGAGGCGGGGGAGACAAATAGAGGCAGAACTGAGATGAGAAGGACGAGGGAGATGAAGGGAGGCAGATCTATAACGAGAGAGCCGAGGGAGATGATGGCGTTGACTTGCTAAGTTTGGTAGGTGTGAATGAGGAGACATAGGCTTTGCTCGATAAGGGAAAGGAGAAGGGGCTGAGCTTTGTCTTATAGTGAGAGAAGGCAAATCGAGAGAGAAATGGATTGATCGATTAGTTCATGTCTTGTACTTTTTAGAAAGAAGTCAAAATTTTCAATCTCGCTTCTTATTTTAAGTCCTGCATTTTCTTTTTACATATTAACGTGATTTTTTATGAGTTTCATTTAAAGTCTAGTTGTTTCCTGTATTTTATAGGAGAAGACTATGAACCTTGTATGTAAAAGTTGTTGAATCATATATTTGTTGTAGTGATTGAAGCTAGGAGTATTTACATAATGATACAATATATTAGATCTCCTAGTAAGCTGTTGAGAATGTGAATCAGTGACTTTATCGTTGAAATTAGAAGATAGAGATGAACTAGACTTAGAAATACCACTATGAACTAGCTTGTGAAGAGTGTTAACATCGGTAAAATGACATGCCAATGCAGCAACTTTTTGGTGTGTGTCAACAGTAGCTTATAGAGACCTCCTTTAAGCCTCCCTTTGAGAAGGAACTTCATGGATTCCCTTTCCATAACAAGATAATGAGAAGAATGAAATTCAATAAAAAGAGAGTTACCTTTAGTTAATTGAGAGACACTAATAAGGTTCTTTTTAAAATTAGGCACCCTAAGCATGGACTTAAGTTTTAAGATAGTTGAAGTTTGAGTAATATGGAGAGAAGAAAAACCAATATGGGTGATTTAAAGAGCCTTACCATCACCTAAAATCACCTTTTCCTTGCCATTGTATTCCTGTGAAATATGAAAGTTGCTAAGATATGAAGAAATGTAATTAGTTACAGCACTGTCCGCATACGAACCTGCATCACTATAATTGTCATCTGAAATTGCTACCATTGCAGTATGAGAGAGATTGTTGTTTTGTGGCTTGTTAGAGTAGGGTCTAGTTGATGAATTATTTTGCAGTTGATAGTTTTTATCAAACCTGTTGTAATAGGTCAGTGCACCACGACCAGTTCTACCACAATCTTGACAAGTAAGTCTTCCTCTAAACCTGTCTCCTCTTCCCCTTCTTCCACCATTAAAATTGCCACGTCCACCTCCTTGGTTATTAAAGTTTCCTCCTCTTCCTTTACTAGTGTTGCCTCCATTACCATGACCAATCCACCATATTTCCTTCCAGCTAAATTTTGCTGAATTCATGTATTTGGCATCCAGACTATTTTCAGAATTGATTCTTCCAATTCTACACTCATGACTCGTCAATAATGCTTGTACTTTTTCTAATGTAACTTCATCACTTCGTGAGGTAACATTTACCATGACAGAATCATATTCAACTCCCAAACCATTAAGGATATGAAGTAGAAGATCTTGTGTGCTTATTGGATTTCCAGCAACAGCCAAAGCATCACCTAAATTTCTCATCTTATCATAGTAATCCGCTCTACTAATGTTACCTTTCTTGTTTGCAACAAATTCTTCAATTGGATCATTCTTGCTCTCAACTGGCTAGAAAGAACTTATTTCCAATGCCGTTCATAAATCCTTCCAATGACTGTATTGCAAGACTATACAGAGAACTCTCTCGGTCATAGACGAACGTAACAAACTCAATAGCAACTCGTCCTTACTGATCCAAGTTACATATTTAGGGTTATCAGCACCATTAGGGAGTTTTTGTTGAGGCGTTTCCTCATTACCAAATAGAAAAGAATTTAAACCATTGCCAATTACTACTGGAACAAACTGTGATTTCCATGACATGATGTTGTCCCTATCGAGCTTCATTTGAAGAGAAGAGTTAAGCGTCGAGCTAAGGGATTTCAAGAAGAAACTTTCATCATTTGAGTTACCTACAGTACTGACATCTAAATCACCTCCTATAGGTTGATAAGTTTCTTCCTATGCTCTGATACCAAATGAAGAAACGAAAACCTGAGAGAATAGAGTACTTCAGAAAGAAGAAGAAGGAATAAAAGAATCAGTGCAGGCTGTGTGGAAGTTATGAATTTCACATTAGTTTTACAAAACAAGCAAATTACATATATATATATATATAGACAATAATCTTTACGAACTAACTTAACAAATTTTAATAGAAACTAACAGCTCATAAACTAACGAAGTAATATGTAGTCATTGTATGCTTAGCATGGTAATTACGTTTATTATCAAAGCTGAGTACCCGATTGCCAAGTGGCTACGTGACTGAGCTGGCATCCTTGTCAGCATGTAGACCATCCTCATCAATTTAAAATTTGAGTTTTTACCATTGGATTGTCATTGAACCACTGGTATAGGGTTTTCACATAAAATCTTGTGTGAGGAAATTTTGAATTTCAGACCCTCAAAACTGCCATTATAACATTAAACACTACAACAAATATAATATTCTACAACTTTTAGCTAAGATTCATTGTTTTCTCCTGTGAAATAGTTACATCCATGACATTTAGAAAGAACCCTGTTGAAATGAAAAAAAAAATTGGGGATAGAAATTCCATTCATGCCTAGGGAATAAAAATTTGTATCCTTTCTTCTATCTTAGCGAGAGAAAAGTCTGAGAGAAGTCGTGCCCTAACCTCTCGAGCGTGCCTTGCTCTCGCGACCAACACAACCTCATCGTCACCACCGCTTCGACGTTGTTAGAGGACCGCTAGCGATTCCAGCTCCACCCTTTATTGCTTCATTGTTCGTCCTTTTCTTTCTCGTCTCTTCTATTTCAAGGAGTTTTCAGGGAAACTATCTTTACCTACATAGCATTCAAGCATTTGGAGTTGTACAAGTATGGTTTGCTTAGGGTATGGGTTGATTTTCTTTGTTTCGCCAATATATGCTTGTCTAGGGGGAAGATTTTCGATTATTTTTGTGCATCCTCTGTAGTTTTTTATAGTGTCTTATGATTCTCCTTTGTTTTCAGATTCTATTTTTTTCTTTAATTTAATGGCATACATCTTTGTAAAGAGAGGCTCAAGGAGAGGGTGGGGGTGGGGGGGGAGAAGAAGAAGAGAGAGACCGGCAATGGGGTTAGGCTAGTCCAAATGATGGAGGGGGAGAGAGAACTTGGGGGTTCATCTTTGGCAGAGGGAGAGAGGAAGTGGGTCATTAGCTACAATCGGTTGTTTCAACTTGCTCTATTGTGCAGTTTGGACTTAGAAGGGGATCGTTGGTTGTCTAGTGGGGTAGAGGTGTATGCAGTTGTATGCTGCTTGGTGATGGTTGGTTATCGTTCTTGAATGTTATCATCATCCTCCATTAAACCTCCAACTCTGCTTAACTATTGCAGAGGGCCAGAGGCATAGCTATGAAGCTTTTTGTTGGAAGCATGCTCAATACCACTCTTTTCTTTATGTTTCATTTCCTTTCATATTAAGTCATTTCTTCTGTTCCATCTATATCTTGAGCATTTTGCTTGTCACTGTACACTGTTGTTACTTTCCAATGACAATGATTTGCTTGTCACTGTGCACATATATCTATTTGATATTATAACATTTTCACTCTGAAAAAGATATGGTTAGATAAAATATACGAACTTTTTGGATATAAGTGAAATAGAGTTCAAAAGTCAGAGCACACTTTTTGGGTTTTCTTAATTGATTCGAGCTGAGTCTTTTTTGTTGCTTTATACTATTTTATATGAGCTTTTCATATATTTATAGATAAAATATACAAACTTTTGGATACAGATATCTATCTTTTTCTTATATTGTCAGAGGTATGATTGTGGGTACTCAACATCGGCTTTATGGTGCAGGCTGCTCGTGGTGAAGGTTAAATAGTTTTGAAGGGCATTTATTCGGAATTGCCAGGAAACCTTACTATTGTCTTGCCGTATGCATTTATTGAAAGAATTTTTTTTATTTCCTTCCATGATTATTTGTAGGCTAGTAAATTAAACATTTTTCTGGTTGTTATGACTCCTTTGCCATGTTACTAATTGACTAGACGTATAGATAGTTGCAAAAATGGATTGTGTTTCTGATTATTTGAAAAGTTTTATTTATCTTTTGCCTTCTATTATCTATAGCATAATTTGTGTTGATAATCAACCAATATGGGTGAACTATTATCTATACCCTTTATTAAATGGTACTAAACTTTTCTACTTGGATTTAATTTGATAATAACAGTTATTCCCATAAAACTATTTTTCATAACATTTCTTCTGTTGGGAAGATGGTTTTTTGGTTATGGTTATGTTGGAAGAAGGAATCATAAAAATAGGTTGTACCCAAACTAAGAAAAACAGCTGTAAGAGGAAGGTACGTTTATCATAAGACACAGAGATACCAAGCAATATAACCCTGTATGAATACCTTTGTTTTAGGGTACCACAGGTATATGTAGAATGCCAACTTAACTTCACTATACATTGGAACCCTTACAAGAAGAAAGATTAGGCTGAGACAAAAGAAGTATCAAGATTACCACAAACTTGGCATATTATCTTTCCATTTTTGCCATTTCTACCACCTCATATTCTTCCGTTAAAGCCTCCTCTAAAACCTTGATTGCTTCCTCTATTAAAGAACTGCTAACCATTACTGTTATTGAGGTTATTGTGACTCTACGAACCACCAATAAAGAGTTGATGGTTCCCAAAAGAAGGCTTCTTGTTTCCATAACTTGTAGTTATGTTTACACTCATTGTCACGGCATTCTCATTTAAAACTATTTACTTTTCAAGTCTGCTCTCATGACATGAGCAAAGATTGTATTTCTTCTATAGATATGTGATATGTCCTAGATGTTATACTCACTACAACTGGGTCATATTCTTTAGCTAGACCATATAGTATGTTCAACATCAAATCTTGATCTGAAACAACACATCCTGCTGCTCTAAGTGTATCTGAAATCTTTCTCATTCTCTCACAGAATTCAATAATTGACATCAATCTTGTCTTGGACTGGCTTACAAAACTATTCTCTAGTGAATTCCCAACTTCAGTTCATGTAATGTATTGAGCCGCGATCTCCAATATGCATTCTGTCATCAAGGCACTGAGCCAACTCAGT
Organism: Datisca glomerata; assembly: GCA_003255025.1. Lineage (NCBI taxonomy): Eukaryota > Viridiplantae > Streptophyta > Magnoliopsida > Cucurbitales > Datiscaceae > Datisca > Datisca glomerata. The sequence continues at coordinate 739,598 of QANY01004652.1, forward strand.
AGGAAATGGTATTTTCTTAACCAAATTATAAACTCTAGGTTAACACTACCACTTGTAAGTATTCTCTCTAGTTTCTGGGATAATCCAATAACAATACCATTCGAATCATAAAAGAGCTACTGAGAGTATTTGTAATATCACGTCCTGTCATATATGGCTGGTAGGACTTGTGATTTCCAAATAACATAATTTTATTTATTCAATTTTATCAAAAAGAGCTACTGAGAGTATTTGTAATATCCCGCCCTTTCGTAAATGAGTATTTTCGTAAAATTAATTTAAAAGATAACGTAATTTTAAAATTTGATTTTAAAGATTGATTATTTGTAAAACTATTTTTAATTAGATAAGATTTATTCGAATCTATGGTTTTTTGTAAAACCATATGTTTATGTATACCCTAGTATTACCCTAATCCTATTTTTTATCCTTGATTCAGCAATCTCACCCCTCCAATTGAAACCCACTCACACATATATGCATATATACACTAACCTATTCCCAATTTAATTTTTATATATTTCTCCTTCTCCTTCTCTCCCCCTCGGCTGCCCCAGCGAAATCCTCTTGTCGCCATTCCTTCCGGTAAGCTTCTTATTTTCTCCTTCTTCTCTTCTTTCTCTATCTTTTCTCTCTCCCTCTGTTTCCCTCTCTCTCTCTCTCTCTCACCCTCTGTTTATCTCTCTATCATTTGTCCCTCCTACTCTTTGTTTTTTCCCTCAGTCTCTTTGATTTTCTCTATTTGATTCTCTCTCTAATTCACTTTCTATTTCTTTTCTATTTCTCCGTTGTTTTCTCTCTCTCTGTCTCTCGTTCTCCCTCTGTTTCTCTCTCTCATCTGTCCCTCCCACTCTTTGTTTCCTTCTCTCCCTCTCTTTAATTTTCTCTATCTCTGTCTTTCTCTCTCTCCCTCTCTCTCTCTCTCTCTATATATATATATATATATATATATATCTTCCCCTCTTAGATTCCCTCACTATTTTTCATCCCATCTTTGTTTCTTTCTCCTTCTCGTTTTCTCTCTCTCCCCCATACTTTCTCGCTTTCTCGTCGTTCCCCCTATTTTTTTTCCTCATGTTTTCTTGTTCTGCAATTGGGTCTTGCACCCAGTTGGTTGTGTCCTGAACAGGTTGCGCCCGAACCGAACCGGTTTAGTTTAACCAGACCAGTTTGAACTGGTCTCGTTGATAAAACCGAATCGGTCTGGTCTAAGTCAGCTCGGTCTGAACCGTTTGTCCCGAAGCTTTATGATTTGACTTATGGACCTGATATATTGTTTTCCAACCTCGCTTAGACTGATTTGCATCGTTTTAATTAAATTTCTATGTATATGATATTAAAAATGTGTTTATATTGATTTATTTCAAAATAATTTAGTGATTATATATTTTTTTGGATTTCAGGTCATTAATTGTTTAGTTCATTCTTTCGCTTCAGGTAAGTGGGCTTGCATGATGGTGTGACTCCCGTTGTTATAAATGTATATGCTTTGTGGAAGTGAACTTATATTGTAATATGACCCATGTGTGATAGATGTATATGCTTTGAGTAAGTGAATTTGCATCGTAATGTGACTCATGTGTGATAAATGTAATTGCTTTGTGTAAGTGAATTTGCATCGTAATGTGACCTGTGTGATAGATGTATATGCTTTGTGTTAGTGAATTTACATCATAATGTGACCCTTGTGTGATAAATGTATATGTTTTGTGTGAGTGAATTTACATTGTAATGTGACCCATGTGTGATAAATGTAATATGTGTTATTCTCATAAGCTTTAATTGTTTATAAGCATGTTATGTTCATATATATGTTTGTGTAAATTAACTTATATAATTATGTGACTTTGATATTATAATTGTATCATGTATTTATTATTTGTTTAATCATTTTTCAATAATGATTATATTTCGTTTACACTTTGTAATTGTTTATTGTTTAGTTATTAATTTGATTATCATGAGACAAATATTTAGGTATGACTGAATTTATGTTAGTATGTTATCATGTTTGAATCTGTTACATATATCAGTATGCGTTTTACGATTAATTATTATCACACGTTGGATTCTGCAAGTTATGAATTTAATTCAGTCAAGTGGTAATTAAGCAAGATATGAACTTAAGGACGACCCTTAGTTAACAAGAAATCAGGACTGCTCACGTTTTATTATGTTATACGAATGTGGTGTTATCTGTTCATGCTTTCGTCACACATTGGGTGTCATCTATTCATGTTTTGGTCATACATTGGGTGTCATCTGTAAATATTTTTCGTCACTCATGAGGTCCCATCTGTTCACGTTTTCTGTCACCTATGAGTGCCATCCATTCTGTCGCCAATGTGTGTCATCTATTTCATCGCCCGATGTGTGTCATCTTTTTCGTCGCCTAATTCGTCATGATGTGTTTCAGTTAACGTGTGATCAGTTCTGATTAGATTGTTAACTAGGGGATATGCCAAGACAAGATATGAATAAGATTTTTATATGATTCTGTTTGAGACACGTATTATCTACGTGCTATGTTAAGCCATGTCATGATCAAGTACGTTACTTTATTTCATTTATGATATATGTCAAGTTTAGTTATGTTATGTCATGATTGCATTTATGACATGAAGATGCATGTTATTATGTGAGTTTGCTTACTGAGTATTTTAAAATACTCATTCCCCCATAGTTGTTTATGATGCAAATGGTGATGGCGAGTAGCATGAGTGGGAGACTGCCATAACCAGTTGAATTAGATGAATTTATGTTTTCAGTTTTTATGAATTGATTTAAAATTTGGGAAAACGGTTTCTGTTTAACATAGTTTATTTTACTTTATATTTTTCAATGAATTATGATTAGTGAAAGTTTCATGAATTATAGATTTTAAGTTTTGACTTTATTTCAGTTTTTTGAGGTTTTATTAATTATGCATTTAAGACACTTTATCGTTTCCACTATTTAATGATTAAGATTCTGATCATGGATAAGTTAATGTTTTCGCTATTTAAGGGCAATGTTTATCTTTCATGGGTAAATTAAGAATTTCAATTTGAAAATTTTCTCAAAATTAGGGTTTGTTTCGGATTGAGGATTTCAAAATTATGAAATTACACATATTTTTAACCCTCGGGGATCGGGGCGTTACAGTTTGGTATCAGATCAATGGTTTTAGATTCTATAGACTTTTCTTAGTGAGAAATATGGCATGTCACTCACTCGACTCCTCCATCACCTTACAAGTACGGTACGCATGATATGCATGTTTTAATTATTGATTCAGTATGATGTGTTTTAGTTTCATTATGACATGTTTGTTACGTTTATGTTATATTTGTGCGATAAGATTAGGCTTTTGGAAAGTCTTGAATTTTGGTGGGTAGTAGAGTAATGGCTCCCCCTACGAGAAACAACAATCATGCACCAGTCGGTCCTATTGTGAACCCTCTAGTAACCATGATCGAAATGTTTCAAGAATTTTTAGAGTTGTTGAGGCAGACAGCGATGACTCGCCCAGCTCAACTACAGCAACCGCAATAGGCAAAAACGGTTGACGTGCAGCTGATCCATAACTTCAGGATGCTGAACCTGCCCGAATTGTTAGCCGATGATTGGATTGTGAGATTGGATCAAATCTTCCAGTTTATGATATGTTCTGAGATTCAAAAAGTTTTTTGTGTAACTTTTATGTTGACGCGAGAAGCTCGAAAATGGTGGGAGCTTACACAAAGAGCTCATGATGTTGTGCATAATTCAGTGACTTGGGATCAATTTAATGAGCTATTTTCTGAGAAGTATTTTTCAATCACTGTCAGAGCGAGCAAGGAGGCTGAATTTCTTAGGATGGTACAAGGTAATAGGACTATTGTTTATTATGAGAGGAAGTTTGAGGAATTATCTCGCTACACCACGCATTATGTTGATAGTGAGATCAAGAAGGCTCACACGTTCGAAAGGAGACTTCGTCCAGAGATAAAAAGTTATGTGTCACTCCACAAGCATACCACTTACGCAGCGGTGGTTGAAACAGAACTGTTGATGGAGCAGAATCTGCCACCAAGAGAAGAGGAAGCTTCAGGATGACCATTTTGAACAACGAGATGCAAAGAAATAAGTTAGAGATTCTCTTTCTGTTTGCGTCACTTGCAACAAAAGCAACGTCGGACAGTGTTATCGGAAGATTAATGCCTGCTTTAAGTGTGGGAAAACTGGACATTATCTCAAGGATTGTCGTTGATCAAACAAGGTCAGAACGATAGCACAACAATCAACAAGAATAAAGAAAAGGCATTGACTCTGACACATCAGGAAGCGTGCGATCAAACCGCAGTTGCTGTCGGTATTCTTCTTGTTCTCGAGCATTCAATCTTCGCGTTGATTGAACATTGATTTCATTTTCTTCATTTATGTTTTGTGTTTTACCGTTGGTTGATTTTTGGATTCTTTTTGGATATTTTTAGTGTTTTAAAAAAAATAAGGTGGCATCTTTCTTTCGAGGATGAAAGTTTTTAAGGAGGGGAGAATGTAATATCCCGACCTTTCGTAAATGAGCATTTTTATAAAATTGATTTAAAAGATAATGTAATTTTAAATTTTGATTTTAAAGATGGATTATTTGTATTTTTTGTAAAAATATTTTTTAAAACTCACTCACACCATATGCTTATGTATACCCTAGTATTATCCTAACCCTATTTTTTATCCTTGATTCGGCAATCTCACCCCTCCAATTGAAACCCACTCACACCTATATGCATATACACACTAACCTAGTCCTAACCTAATTTTTATATATTCTCCTTCTCCATCTCTCCCCTTTGGCAGCCCCAGCAAAAGCCTCATGTCGTCGTTCCTTCCGGTAAGCTTCTTCTTTTCTCCTTCTTCTTCTCTTCTTTCTCTGTCTTTTCTCTCTCCGTCTGTTTCCATCTCTCTCGCCCTCTGTTTCTCTCTCTATCATTTTCCCTCCCACTCTTTGTTTTTCCCCTCCGTCTCTTTGATTTTCTCTATCTGATTCTCTCTTTAACTCACTTTCTATTTCTTTTCTTTTTGTCCGTTGTTCTCTCTCTCTCTCTCTCTCTCTCTCTCTCTCGTTCCCCCTTTGTTTCTCTCTCTCTCATCTGTCCCTCCAACTCTTTGTTTCTTTCTCTCCCTCTCTTTGATTTTCTCTATCTCAGTCTCTTCCTGCTTCTCTCTATATCCCTCTCTCTCTTCCCCTATCAGATTCCCTCATTGTTTTTCTTCCCCTATTTGTTTCTTTCTCTCTCCCCCCTGTTTTCTCACTTTCTCGTCGTTCCCCTTATTTTTTTCCTCATGTTTTCTTGTTTTGCAACTAGGTCTTGCACTCAGGACTGTTCACATTTTGTTCTGTGATATGAATGTGGTGTTATATGTTCATGCTTTCGTCACACATATGGTGTCATCAGTTCATGTTTTGGTCATACATTGGATGTCGTTTGTAAATGTTTTCTGTCACTCATGAGGTACCATCTGTTCACATTTCCTGTCACCTATGAGTGTCATCTGTTTTGTCGCCCAATGTGTATCATATGTTTCATCGCCTGATTTGTGCCATCTGTTCCGTTGCCCAATTCATCATGATGTGTTTCAGTTAACGTGTGATCAGTTCTAATTAGGTTGTTAACTAGGGGATATGCCATCGTTATATGATTCTGTTTGAGACACATGTTATCTACGTGCTATGTTAAGTCATGCCATGATCAAGTATGTTACTTTATTTCATTTATGATATATGTCAAGTCCAGTTATGTTATTTCATGATTGCATTTATGACATGTGGATGCATGTTATTATGTGAGTTTACTTATTGAGTATTTTAAAATACCATAACCAGTGGAATTAGAGGAAATTATGCTTTTAATTTTTACGAATTGATTTAAAGCTTGGGAAAACTTTTTCTGTTTAACTTAGTAGTTTATTTTACGTTATGTTTTTCTACGAATTATGATTAGTAGTCACACCGGAACAACCAAAATGGGTTTCAAGTTTTGGCTTTATTTCATAAATTATGGATTTCAAGTTTTTGCTTTACTTCAGTTTTTCGAGCTTTTATTAATTATGCTTTCAAGACATCTTATCACTTCCGCTATTTAATGATTAAGCATACAATGCATAGTCAATTTTTCATATATGTGTTCGTCTTCAAACAAAAACAATTTTTCACTTGTTAGAGATTATATGCATTATTTATTCTTATATTAGAATTTAAAGATAATACTTGAACATGGAATCTGAAAAAGTACAACATTGAAATAATAATATCAATTTTATCAATTACGATAATATGAAATTAGATAATGATATCGAATAATATGATGGAGAAAATTTTGGACCTTCGAATCAAGCCGAGGCTTATGTATCACACGGCAACCTTAAAACATATTTGCCTCCTTTAGTGGTGATATAGGTCATTAGGCGTTTGTCTCTTAAGATGCAATGACAGAACGAAGATTATTGTGCACCACGAATAGCATCCAAACTTTATCACATTGATAACTGGAAATCCCTACACACTATTAGATTGAAGAGGCGTCAACTTATAACTAATTATGTTAGGGGTTAGTTTTGAAAAATAATCAACTTCTGAAATAAATTTAGGGTCGATTTTAAAAAAACTGAATTTAACTTTTGAAAAAAATTTAGAATATAATTAGAATAAATTCTTCGAAAGTGATTTTCATATTGACTTGATAAATCGATATTTAAGCTTTGAGTATCCATCCAGCTTTCTTCTCTATGGTCCACTTTGAGTATCAATTTTCAATCCTTAGATACCGTTTTGACCATATGAATATACCATTTTAAAATTCTCACTGAGGAAAATAGAGATCCTCATGATCCATAAAAAATAAGCCATGTAATCCACTTCGTTCACATTTTCCTTCAAATACATAACAATACAACCACATATTTCAAACTGAATTCCTATGCTTTGTTCACTTAGCATTTTTTTTATTCTTGTTACTCTTTAGGATGTTCATCATTTCAGTTCAATTACTATGCAGTAATTGAGTAGACAATTGAATTTTTATCACTTGAGCAAATGTAATGACACAATGATTAACCTCTCACACTCATATCATGTGGTCATCTGTGCAAGCCGTTATATCTACACTCGCTGTAGAATTTGAATCTTTGACAAAAATGATGAAAAACTATAAATTACACCTTCAAAATTTATAGTGTTGTCATTTATAACCTTAGAACATTTATTTTTATCATTTTATAACCTTAAGGTTATATTTTTTTATTCAAAACTAACCTTTCGTCTAAATTAAACGATAAACCACGAAGATGTCAGCATATTTCTCGACCGAATCAGAAGTACATGGACTGAGTCTTAGGATGCAATATTCAATATTCAAAGAATAAGTCAAGTGTCCTTGGTACTTTTCAATTGGATTACTATTCTTATGCATGTTTGTTTTTTATGCAACGTTATTTCTATTTCCATGAGGTAGTTTCTATTTCTGCACATTAGTAGTGGTCTTAAAATCCATGAGGTAGTTTATGTTTTTGCATGTTAGTAGTCGTCTTAAAATTAGGAGGAGTTTTTAGATACACCAGTGTATTTAAACTCTTGCAATGTATAAAAAAAGGTAGAACGTTTAATCCAAAATATTGTTGTATGTTTTCACCCGAAGAGAACAATTTATATTTGAAGCTTTCATTGGGACCTATCATTAGTATTAGAGCTTGACTCAACGACAACCAACAAAAAGAGGATTGAAATCTTAGAGGTTGCGCCGATGGAGTCCAAACGGCAATGCAGCTACTTGAGGAAACCATTAATAGGCTATCAGAAGTTCTCCTTTCAAATACTAAAACCTCCAACCACAACACCAGTGGGCGCGAACCTTCTCGCACACATCGAGAAGAGTTTGGTGGTGGCTGTCAAATGTTTTCTTAAAAAATGGAGAAGTTGGAATGTCCAAAATACTTTGGTGATGATCCAACTGAATGGTTCAATCGTGTAACATAATTTTTTGAATTCCAGGGCACGATAAAAGAATCAAAAAGCTTCATTATCTTTTTTCATCTTGAAGGAGAAGCGAATAAATGGTAGCAATGGTTGCAACACGCTTACGAAGAAGGACACTCAGTGTAGAAATGATGAACCTGTTGGTTCTGATCTCGAATGGAAAAGTGATGAGCTTTAGAGATGATGAACTTTTTTGGTTCTGATCTTTTATTAAAAGAAAAATTATATTGTTTACAATGAGGGAGGATGTATATATACAAATGATTCTAACGGTTGCCTATGATCTCCTATGATCCCAACGGATGCCTACTTGTAGCCTGAAATCATTTTTTACCAGAAATGGTTAGACACCCACTGTGTTTGGGAAAGTCTCTGTTCTGCTTCCCTCTTTTGCCTATGATGAAGATTTTCTTCTGAGGCTGCAGCTTTTCTTTCTTCAACACTCCCCCTCAAGTTGGGTTCGTATAGGTTGATCGAACCTAACTTGTCAAGTATTCTTTGGAGGTTATTTTTGTCAAGGGCTTTGGTGAAGATGTCGGCTAGCTGGTCTTCACTACGTACAAAGGGAATGGTGATTTCTCCAGACTGTACTTTCTCTCTTATGAAATGACAGTCCACTTCAATATGTTTGGTTCTCTCATGAAAAACGGGGTTCATTGCAATATGACGTGCTGCTTGGTTGTCACAGTGCATCTCTATCGGTTTTCTTATCTCAACCTTCATGTCTTGAAGGAGATGTCTAATCCATGTGAGTTCGCTAGCAGTGGAGGCCATGGCTCTGTATTCTGCCTCCGCACTTGACCTTGCTACAATAGTTTGTTTCTTACTCTTCCAGGTCACTAGGCTCCCACCTATAAAGACACAAAAGCCAGTTGTAGATTTTCTATCGTAACTACCTGCCCAGTCAGCGTCAGTGTATCCAGCAACGGAGTTTGCCCCGGTTTTCTTCATCCATATCCCTTGGCCGGGTGTTCCATTAAGGTATCTGAGTATCCTTTCTACGGCTGCCTGATGATTTATGCAGGGTGCGTGCATGAATTGACTGATAACGCTAACTGTAAAAGTGATATCTGGTCTTGTGACTGTTAGATAAATAAGTTTTTCTACTAATCTCTGATATTGGCCTATATCAGTTATTGGTTTGCTATCATTCAGTCCTACTTCATGTTGGTTTCCATTGGTGTGCTAGCAGGTTTTGCCCCTATCATGCCTGTTTCTTTTAACAAGTCTAAGATATATTTTCTTTGAGATAGAAACAATCCCTTCTTCGAGTGAGCTATTTCTATCCCTAGGAAGTACTTCAGTTTTCCTAGATCTTTAATATCGAACTCTCCTTATAGAAATTCTTGAACACTCCATATTTCATTGTGGTTATTTCTGGTGATGATAATGTCATCTACGTAGACTAAAACGATGGTGGTGGAGTTGTTCGTGTGTTTGACAAACATAGATGAGTCAGCCGTGCTTTTGACGAAGTTAATCTTTAAAAGAGACAGGCTTAATTTTCCATACCATGCCCTTGGTGACTGTTTCAGGCCGTAGATAGCCTTCTTTAATCTACATACCAGAGATGGGTGTGTTTTTTTCTCGTGTCCTAGAGGTAGGGACATATATACTTCTTCTTCCAGATTTCCTTGGAGAAATGCGTTTTTACATCCATTTGATATAGTTCCCAGTTGAGGTTTGTGGCAACAGATAGTAGCACTCGGATTGTGTTCATTTTTGCTACTGGAGCGAACGTCTCCTGGTAATCCACTCCATATGTCTGAGTAAAGCCTTTGGCAACTAGTCGGGCTTTATATCTCTCGATAGTGCCGTTGCTGTTGTATTTGGTCTTGTAGACCCATTTACATCCTACGGGTTTCTTCCCGCTGGGTAGTGGGATTATGTCCCAAGTTTCATTCTTTTCCAAGGCTAGAAGTTCTTCATTCATCGCCTTTCTCCATTTAGGGTCGAGTTGGGCTTCTTGATAGGTCTTTGGCTCATCTGTTTCATCATTTTTTCCCAAGTATGCCCTGTGGATGTTAGAGATTTTATCATAAGATAGAAAATTTTGGATAGGGTATAGAACCTGATGGGACACGTAGTCTTTTAATCTTGCTGGGGGTTGAGTTTGCCTTGTTGATCTTCTTACGATTACTGCTTCATCAGTGACAACTGCCTCATCAGTTGCTCCCCCTGAGGTAGTTGTCTCAGGCGTGGTTGATGTGTTATCCTGTTCCTTTCTTATGATATCGGAGGAAATAATAATGTTAGGTAGCGGAAGCGTTTGGTGGTGGTTATGGTTGTCGGAGTCCTTTTGGTAATAGGATTCTAGTTCTAAAAATTGTACATCGCGTGAGATGTAGAGTTTATGGTTTATTGGGTCGTAGCATTTATACCCCTTTTTTTCAGCGGAATACCCCAAAAATAGGGTTTTGACTGCGGTTTTGTCCAATTTATCAATTTTTGGAATGTGTACGTAGCATGTACATCCAAATACTCGTATGTGATCAAGATTAATTTTCCTACCCTTGAGAATTTCTAGAGGGCTTTTCAGATGCAATTTTACACTGGGTAATCGATTGATAAGGTATGTTGCTGTAAGTATTGCGTCTGACCAGTACCGTTTGGGTACGTTATTTTGGAGGAGGAGAGCCCTAGTCATTTCAAGAAGGTGTCGGTTTTTGCGTTCTGAGACACCATTTTGTTGTGGGGTGTGGATACAGGTGGTTTGATGTCGTATACCGTTTTGTTTAAAGAACTCAAAAAAGGTGTTGTTAGTATATTCGGTTCCATTGTCAGACCTAAAGATTTTTATGGTTGTTTCAAATTGAGTTTCGACTAACTTATTGAATTCTTGAAAACGACTGAAGACTTCACTTTTTGATTTTAAAAGATATAACCAGGTGGTGCGAGAGAAATCATCAATAAAGGTAACAAAATATTTGAATTTATTATACGAGTCAACTGGGGCAGGCCCCCAAACATCAGAATGGATTAATTCAAAACATCGTTTTGTCGTACTACTAGATAGTGGAAAAGGTAACCTGGTTTGTTTTGAGAGTTTGCAGACTGAGCAACTGCTAGAGTCTGAATTACAACCAAGTAATTTGTTTAGGATTTTGTCAGAGGGATGACCGAATCTCCAATGAAGTAATTTGTCCTTTTGTACTGTACTGGAGGTGGCCAGACATGTTTTGTCGGTATCTTCTAAGTAGTACAGACCGTTTCTAAATTTCCCTTCACCAATCTTCCTCCCGGTGACCCGATCCTGAAAAATTACTTTGTCAGGTGAAAATGTAACATTGCAGTTCAGGTCTTTGGTTATTTTACTGACGGATAGGAGATTGGAGTTAAAATTGGGGAGACAAAGTACGTTGTTAATGGTTTTTGTGAAGAGTGTGGTTGACCCTGTGCCAAAAATTGGAACTTTATTTCCATTGGCTACCGTCACGTGTTGTGGTTTTTCTAATTTAGTGAGACTGTGTAGATTTTTTGTGTTATAAGTCATGTGGTCAGAGGCACCAGAGTCTATTATCCAGTGTTCTAAGTTGTGACAAAAGTTTGCAGATTTAGAAAAATAATTGACAGTATTGCAATTAGATGAACCTGGGGTATCGCGTAAAAATTCTCCGAATTGTTTGAGCAGTGCAGCCATCTGTGCGTTGTTGTCTGGGGACAGGTCTGCCCTAATGGATCCGGATCGGTCTATTTCTTCCATTTGGTCGGGTCGGTACCCACTGCCCGAACCGGGTCCATGTATATTATTTGCCCTGCGGTCTGGGTCGGGTCCTGACCCGTGACCCGCGCCAATAAAACCCTCGGTATAAAAGGGTGAGCGTTTCGCGGAGCCTCCTCGCTCGTCACTCTTCGCGCAGCTCCCTCGCTCGTTCTGGAACTTTCTCTGGTTCTGTCGGAGGTGAGGGTGCAGATTCCAGCACCGATCATGGGTGTGTCCTTCCTTTCGGCAGTGGCTGCATCTCACCTGCTCGCCTGGTTGTCCGCGGTGTCTTCCCCCTTCCTTAGGGTTAGGGTTTCGGAGGAAGCCGCGGGTCGCCATGGCTAGTGCTTCCCCCTTTTCATCTCTGGTACTCATGACTCGTCGCCTGGTTTCTTCTCTTTGAACTATGGCTGAGACGGTGGCAAAAGTTGGCTTTTCTGTCGACATCAAGATCTGAGCTCGGAATGCTTCGTAGCTTGAGTCGAGAGCCGTCAAGAAGTGGTAAACCATATCTTGCTCAGCCCGTTCTTGGAGTTCCTTCAGGTCAGTGGTCATCGGTCTCAAGGTTTCAAGTTCTTTGAACTTCGATTTTAAAAACCCGGTTAGCTCCGGTACTGATCTGTCCCCCTGTTTTGCTTGGGAGATCTCTCGTTTAAGTTCAAAGACTTGTGCAAAATTGTTTTGTTCACAATAGTTGCTCCGGATTTCTTCCCAGAGTTCCTGTCCTGTTTCACAAAAACAAAAAATTTCACTGAGTTTTGGGTCTATTGAGTTTGTTATCCAGGTCATTACCTGGCTGTCCATGATGTCCCATTCTTCTGAGTTTCGGTCCGGTCTTGGCTTACTGCCATCCACGAAGCCCAGTCTGCCCCTTCCTTTCAGGCTCACTCGAGCCGCCCTGGCCCACGGTATATAGTTGTGGCCAGTGAGCAGGATGGAGGTTAGTCTGGGGTTGGTGTCATGGTGGTGAAGCTGGCCGGAGGTTGATGGTTCTGCCATTTGTGTTGGTTCTCAGAATCACTGCTCTGATACCATGTAGAAATGATGAACCTGTTGGTTCTGATCTCGAATGGAAAAGTGATGAGCTTTAGAGATGATGAACCTTTCTGGTTCTGATCTTTTATTGAAGGAAAAATTATATTGTTTACAATGAGGGAGGATGTATATATACAAATGATTCTAACGGTTGCCTATGAACTCCTATGATCCCAACGGATGCCTACTTGTTGCCTGAAATCGTTTTTTACCAAATGGTTAGACACCCACTGTGTTTGGGAAAGTCTCTGTTCTGCTTCTCTCTTTTGCCTATGATGAAGATTTTCTTCTGAGGTTGCAGATTTTATTTCTTCAACACTCAGTGACTTGGGAATCATTTGAGGAGGAGCTGTGGGTTCGTTTCGGACCAATCGAGTGTGAGTATATGATGAAGCTCTATCTAAAGTCTATCAGATCGAATCCCTTCATGGTTATCAAAAAGAGTTCGATATGCTGGGTAATCGGGATCACAGCTTGTCGCAAAAGGTGCTTGTAGGATCATTCATGAGTGGATTGCAGTCAGAAATTTTGGAAGTTATTCGTATGTATAAACTAAAAACCTTGGGAGCAATAAGCTTGGCGAAGGATGAACAATTCCAACGACAAAAGAAGTTCTCACACTCGGACTTCGCTAGTTCCTTCCACTACAACAAAAGCTTCACCTGTCAAGAGACTATCTTGGAATGAGATGCAAAGAAGACGTGCACAAGGAGTTTGCTTCAACCGTGATCACAAGTTCTCCTCAAGGCATATATGCAAATCCCCTAAAATTCTTCTATTGGAAGGAAACTACGATGCTAAAGCCAAGGAAGGACATAGCGAAACCAACCCAGACTTTCCTTCTGATCCCAAGATTTCATTACACGCTTTAACATGATGGACAATAGCAAAGACAATGCGTGTTACAACAAAGATTGGAAATTATGAGGCTGTGGTTCTAATCGACAATGGTTCTACACATAATTTCATCAGTGACAAGGTGATTATGCTGCGACAGCTACTCGTACTACCCATCCAACCGTTCAATAGTCACTATGGATATCTTCTTATGCCATTTGGTCTTTGCAATGCCCCATCCACTTTTCAGGCCATCATGAATTCCATATTTCATCCTCACCTCCATAAATTTAGCAGCAATAATCTGCTCAAGACAACAATATTATAAATATGTTTATACTATCCAATAAGCAGAAGTTTCGACTAGGAATCACAAATGGATCGTGACACGTGCATGTCAGTTTTCGGAGGTCATAACTTTTGATTCGGGTTGACTCACGAGACCCATAAGATATCAAAATGAAGCTCGTTCAGACTCATGGGGTTTACCCATTACAGCCCGGTTTTAGGTCCAAAAAATATTATTTTAAGTACTTTCGGAGGCCCAGAAGATATTTTATCATAATTTTGGTTATTTTCATAATTTTTCCTTTCTTTTATTTTTCAGAGTTTTTGATGATATTTTTGGAGATGTTTTCTCTCTAATTTTAATTTTCAGTATTTCATGATTTATCAAAATTGTTGCATAAATCCTGCTAATCTCATAATTCAACAGGTTTTAGAAGATCGAATTACTGACAATCGTGCACGATTCAACAATATTTGATATTGTTAGGATTTCTTCAAAATTTCCGCTACATCAAAAGACATGTTCCTAAGCAACTCCATATTCGTTCAAGTTCAAAGCCTCAACCATTTGTGTTCTCCTTTAAATTAGATTTGGTTCAAGTCTTACCATAAAAAGGTTATAAGATATTTAATATCAAGGTCCTATATTGAATTGAGCGGGTAAGCTTTTTGCTATTAAGCTTTTTTATAGATGGACAACTCATTTAAGGATTGGTCCGCCTAATTATTTTGAGCTTAATAAAGATAAATAAATTGAATAAACTCCTAAACATGGAATAAAATAATTTTCTTAAAGATCTTCAATTTTCACATTTTGTGATATCTCGTAATATTCTCTCCCTAAACACATATTTAAATTCATTAATACTTCAATGTTTGTTTTCATTAAAAGTTATGTTTATAGACATATTGCGCTAACATGTGTTAGCCAACAAGTCATGCCAATATGGATTGAGTCGGACGGGACCCATCACGAATTAGGCCTTGTCCTTGCTAAGGACTGAGGCCGAGAACTCCACTGAGTACAGCAGCACCACGGAGATGTGATTAAACAAACAGGTGAGCGGGATTCAAGCCCTCCTTGATCAAGACCGAGGACTTACACTTCCACCGAGCCCTACTCCACCAGCTGTGCCTAATGCTCCTAAATCCAGTGTGTTATATTTCCAAGATTAACATAAAATGATAACACGAGTGACATATTTTCAACATTAGCATAAATTACTATCTAATTTTTATTTCAAATGAAGTATATATCACAAAGTTCTCGAGATTGAACGGAAAAATACTATTTTAATACAAGTTTAACTGATATAAATTTACAATATATTTGTAAGATCTAAGTATTTTTTAATTCTTTAAGTGTAAAAAAAAATTAGAAAAATCTCTTAAGAGGTCCTTGAGCATTGGTGACCCCTAGGCCAGTGCAATCATGGCCTAAGGGGTTGAGGTGTCCCTTATTGCATCCACTGAAGTGTTGAAGTCACTCCCAACTCACTTATGTTCAAGCTGAAGCTTTACGCTAATTGAACAGAGTGATGTGACATAGAAATAACTCACTTATGTGTCTAGTTCTTCATTTCATGTAGAACATGAGAATGCGGTTCTCGGTCGTTCCATTAAATCTGGGTTGTCCGATCTAATTCAGAATGTCTAGATTACACCAATTGAAAAAATAAAAAATTAATATTGAAATATTGAATTGTATTTTTTCTTTTTTATTGAGGGTAGATATGAACCATTTAGATCAAATCTGACTGTCTAAATATGCTAACATCTATACAATTGCTACTGCAACTTCTGAGAATCCAAATTCGAACATGGTATTAGTTTGATCTAAAACGAAATAGTTTAATTCATTGAGAAGGGGAATACGCGAGAAGTCTGATCTTGGTATGATAAAAGATGTACGTAATAGTTTAATTCAAAAGTATGTCACTAGTTAAGATTCCACGTTTATACTTAAGAGATCATTGGTTAGGGTCATACTATCTCTAATTACTTTTAGAATTTATATTTTGACAAAAAAATATTTTTCCATAAATGAACTCATCCTTTTATGTTCTTCAGAATATAAATTCAATTGACAGTCGAGCTACTTGGTAGAAATTAGGGTGAAGGTGAAAACCAGAAGACTATCAAATATGGAAAAGCATATGAATTCAAATTATAATTCATCATTGATATTACGAAGAGAAGAATATAATATATGGTAATCATCATATTCCAAATTAATTAAATCTTTCAAACAAAGCAATTAGATAATAAACACACAAAACCATGAGGTCTAGCAGGGTTAGGGGTTTGCTCTCTAGATCGTGGGGTTTTAACCAATGGTCATGTTATCTCTTGACCATCTGTCTATAAATTATTCCATTAATTTATCTGTAATGCACTTGCAAGACACTCTTAGTCGAGAGTTTGTGCACTCTCGAGATTAATCGGAGAACTACGCTCCAAATATATGGTGCTAATGAAAAAATAAGCACATGATGGAACAACATAACCATACAATAAATTACAAGCCCATAGGTTCCTTTTGGCAAAGTAGAAACAGCAATCCTCATTGATAAAAAATATTTGAAACTTAAATAATCTTTCTCACACTTACCCTTAGGAAGTTAACCACACCCAATGTAGTAGCAGTAGCAATGTCTGTGCAAAATTCCATGGCATCTTCCAGACAAAGCAGTTTCTTTAAATACACATGTAGCTAAGCACTTGTCACTATATATGCACCGACCTTGAAATGTGTGACTTTGAATCTCACATAGTCCATTTACTATTCAATATTTTCCAAAGCAAGAGAAAAGAAAAGTCACATTAATAAGAAATATTTAACTAATTCAATAAACTAATTCAACGCTGCAATTGTTTGAAGATTACCCGTTAAAACGAAATAAAAAGGATAATGTTGAAATATTCTGAAAATGATTATGCAAATATGACAATACCTTACCTATGTTTAAAATGAGGAATAATGTGAAGAAGAAGAAGAAGGCAAAGAGATGAATATGTTTGGAACCCTTGGCCATATAAACCCTCTCTCTTGTACCGAAAATAAGAAATATTTAACTCAATTAATTCTATATTATTAGAAGAGATGATAAGCATGGTGAAACACCTCTTTCTTCTTCTTAAGATAATATTAAGCTTAATGGTGCCTATCTTGGCTTGTCCAAGTCGGCTAAAATTGATTCATTAAGTCCAGTAGTTAAAACCACAAAAATGTGGAATTTCATTGTGCCTAAAAGCCAATGAAAATGTTGAAGTCACTGATTCTATAACCCTTAGTTATTGACTAAAGTTGTTGACATCCTTTCATTAGTTGCATCAATTTTTTAGTATTTGACTAATATATTAGGAAAGATAAATGCCGAGTTCTCACATTTGAAATTTGTGCAAATGTCATTAAATAAAATAAGCATCAGCTATATTGGGTTTATTTTTGGGGCCAAGCACCAGGCTATGATAGCATAAATAAAAGATTAATAGTCATAATAATAACAATAAAAACGATAAGCAACAACTAACTGAATTTGACTGTTTTGAATATTCCAAGTCTAGAATCTAGACTCTAAATATAAAAACAAATAGAATAGCTTAAGGGGATAGTCTGTAAAAAGACTATTGCATCCATTCTTATTTTATTCAAAATTCGAACTCAAATAGAATAAATGAAAGTTGAATTTATTCCATTATTATTTGAAGTATATTATATGTACCGATTTGATAATTGTTTAATACAATAATACATATATTGGACTATTATTACTATGTATGAATATTAGGCAAAAATATGAATACTTGAAATTGTGATACACGTATATAATTTCATATGACATGGATACTAGCTAGTCAGCATTTCTTCTCGATATAAGAAACTAAATGACAAACTTTCAACCTCCTAATTTATCAAAAATATGTGTATATACATTCGTGAATACATATTAATGTGCATGACTCCAGAAGGTTGTAATTTGTATATGTACTTCAACAGTTACATGTCCATGTGCAAAAATTTTCATTATATCATCCATATTCGGGTCTCTTTAAAAAATCTTGTACCTGTAAATTGGTAGATTATTTCAATTCTTCCTTCGTCATATTCTTTTAGGCCTTGTTTCTTATATATATTGATCTTATTAAAGTATACGAAGCAAATAGAACAAAAAAAATGTATGTGTAAGGTTTCATTGATGCAATATATAATTACTAAACAATTATAAAACCTAAATATGAAGAGACTATATGTAACCTAACGAACAAAAGAATTAATAGACTGTTTTACTCTAAATGAATAATAAAATAACTCTATTATTCTAACAACCCCGTTCAAACTTACAATGCTGCAAATTAAAGCATCGAAGTTTGTCGATTAAAAAATGATAACGCAAGATAGAACGTGAGTTAGTAAACATATCAGCAATACGCATGGAGGAGGAAATGAAGAGCAAAGTAATAGTGTCACATTGAAGATGATAACGAGTGAGGTGACAAATCAATCTCAATATACTTTGTCCGCTCATGAAACAAAGAGTTGTGAGCAACCTGAACCACACTATTGTTCTCAAAATGCATAGGAGTAGGATGGGAAAAACTTATCGCGATCTTAAAATATTTTTCTTAAACAATCCAATATATACTAGAACAAACATAGAAATCACACCCTTAATATGTGACTTGAAAAATTGAAACTTATACTTCACGATCTGATCATTGATAAATGCGTGGATACCGTTAGAAGAAGTCGATGTCCATGTCGTCGTTGACCACCATGAGCCGCCATAAACCGTTGCTAACCACCTTGAATTATCATGAACGGCCACCAAGAATCAATACCTCACGATCTTCCTTGCTATTCCTTAGGTCGACAACTGAACACCAGTGTGTGGGTACTTCAAAGAAAAATCTCACTTTCTTCCTCTCTAATTTTCGTCTAAGGAGAATAATTAAACTCCCTGGGGTTACTCTTCTCTCAGAAATGGTGCCAAAAGGCTTAGACCTAATCTCTATAAGAAACCTCATATTTATAGTGAAATCCAGCGGTCAGAGTTGATTGAGAATTCTCTCTTAATTAAAACTAATTAAGTTAATTTTAATTAATAATTTTCGACACTAAATTTAGGACCAACTCAATTGACTACTAAGTATCCATGTTGTACATATTTATTATAGTTAGGATAATACCTAAAGCCCATAGGCTAGCTTAGGGACAATAAGGATAATAATACTCTTGTCTATATAATTAATAAAATTAACCGGCCAAACCCGGGATCTGATTTATTAATTATCAATTATAATTCATTCCAATATAAAATTTTAACTGAACTTCATTCTTATTATATTAATTGATGTAATTATCCTCAATCTATCATTCATTGTGTGTTGTCCCTTCATAATAAAACACTTTGTATAACTAGATAAAGTAATATATATTTTATTAATATATACGACTCTTGTTCCTTAAGTTTCAAGCCGTGTTCTACTGATCAACATGGCTACCTCATCACCTTTAGGAAAGAAAAGAACCCTTGGAACTTAATATGTATGCTCCCAAAACTACTCTAGCAACACTAATAGATACCATAGCTGTAAGGAAATGGACCAAGGTCCTTTAACAGTAGAGGTGGTAGGTTTGGAAGAACAGGAAGTAGACTGATTTGTCAGGTTTGTGGTAGTCATGGAGCCAACATCTGCTACTATAGGTTTGATAGAAATTCTAATCCCAATTATCAACAACAACAAAGTCACCTACACCACAACTTTCAAGATCAACCTGCTGCCTTTGCTACAAGCCAGAATCCATAGTAAATTCCTCTCAGTATGTTGATAGTGTGCCTAACAACCATGTCACTTCTGACTTCGGCAATCTGAGCCTTGCATCTGAGTACACTAGGTCAGGCAGGCTTGTAATTAGTAATGGTAACTTTCTTCCCCTCACCCACATAGGTTCCTCAAATTTAGCTACTAGAAACACACCACACTACAAGAAATATGACATTTTACAAGAGGTGGATATCCCTGTAAAAAGTAATCCACAGAGATCATGTGGTACATGTGACAGCCCCTCATATTAAAAATTTGTGTTTCCGCGAGTCGCAATGTCTCTTGTGAAGACCCCTGTGGTATCTCACTTTTTACAGGATTTTTCTACTCCTGTAGAACGTTATTTAATAGGATTTTCAGACCCTGTTGAATGTATTCAATGGGTGTTTTTATAACTTATGAATTAACATTCACACGTATTTTTGTATCATATTAAATCAGATACCATAAGGTTTTTTGAATCTCATTGATATAGAAATTACGCCTCTTATAAAGAGATTTTCCTGGCATTTTATAAATACTTTTTTTTTGCAATCAATTTATATGCACATTTTTATGTACCTATTTAAACATTCAAAATTTATACATTACTAGACTAAAAGGCATTCAAACATTATTTTATTCTCACAAAATATTATCTAAAAGTATCATCCATAAGTATTATATAAAAGTATTAGTATTTTGTCTACTAATACAACATCCGTTTCGAAAAATAAAAAAAAAACATCTAAAAATTTTACAGATGCTACAAAATAATTTCAAATTTTCACTCCTTAACTCTTCAAATTTTTATGCCATGTTGAAAACCTTCAAGGGATTGTAGGTCCATTTTAAAGAATAAAACAGTAACTTTAAGATAATTTTATATCGCTCACATCATAATTTTATACTTTGCGGAAAAAAATAAAAGGTTTCCTTTCATGCAATCTCATAAAAGGCTTCCTTTTGAACAGAAAAATGGAATTAGAATATAAAAGTGTACATGTTCATGTACAGGCCCTGCATGAGCATAATTTACAGGCACATGTGCAATGCTGTAGCACTTTCATCAACTCCAAAAGGTACTGAGATATTTAATATAGATAAGCTCAAGAGAGATATAATAGAAAAAAATCAAATATGCGATTTCACTAATATATAAAAAATAACAATAAAAAATCCATAATGTCAAATCCAGCAAAGATTACATAATGGACTATTCAGAAGAATGAACTTAATCTTTGTCTTCAACATGAAACAGAGTTAACAAATACATAAATACCAACAATCCATTTCAAAAGCAACATATTATAGAGTAACCAGAAACGCTAATCTAGTAGTGATTTTTAATGTGAATATTAGATAATCATAGACTTATAAGTATCAAGTGCTAGAATGTTGTCCATATAAAAAAAACTCGTTATTCACTCTAACTAAATCATGCAAGTAAAATACTTTAAATGATTGTTTTAGGGCAAATATTTTATTTGACTTGCACTGTTGGTGTGAACAAGAGTTTGTAATGTGTTTCGTAAGTTATATGGTAAGTTAATAAAATAGTTTGTTTCTGAGTCTACTCAAATTAAAGATTCGGTATTAGAGCTCCATCGTAGTTCCAACATGAAATATGATCAATATTACTGCTAAAAACTGTATAAACATAATCCTAAAATGTTAATACTTCACCTTGAGAAGATCCATCTCCTCCTTGGTAGGAAAAAACTTAATAAGATTTTCCACCTGATCAACATCTAATACTGACTCATCCATTGCAAGTACTGCAGCCTACATGATAAATAGACCAAATCACCAAAAGTGATAATTAAACTGTCTTTTACTCAGCATCCGCTTCTAAAGCTATGCTTTTAAGAAGGGAAAGTAATGCAACTATCATATAGCAAAAAGTTTAAATACATTGCCACCAGAAAGATCTAAGCATCAAAAGAGAATCAGAAAAATAAGATTTCAAAACCTTGCCAGCACATTAACAAGTGTGTGTGTGCGCCTACACAATTACAGTAGTGCTACTTACCTCTAGAATTTCAGCTACTTACCTCTCTCTCACCGTTTTACAAAAAATGTAGTGCTACAGGTTTACCAAGTTTGACATTTATGTTATCGAGCTAGTTTATTTCCTTGAAAGAACTACAACCCACTACAATATTGAAGGAATCCTTGTCTGCCACTTAATGCATAAGATAATTTATATTGTTTTAGCGTTTTAACCTATAGAATTCCAATGCCTTTTAATGAGCTATTAGTACAAACTTCTCACCATATAAGAGTGGGTAAAGAGCTAATATCATTGATTGCAAATGAATAAAGACTTTCTACAACTTACCATCATATTAGAAAGCGGTGTCTTAACTTTTGCAAGCATAATTTTGATATTATTTACTCTCCTCAGGTCAATCTGCAACATACATTTAAAGATTCACAACTTGGTATTAGACAACTAATGACAAACAACATATTGCAAGGTGTCTTGGCAATCAATAATAGAAAAGGAGCCCCATCCCATTATCTTTTTGGTATATGCATCTTATTTTCATTATCTTACATGTTTAATTCTCCATCTGTTGGCATCTTAAATGACAATCCCAGTATACACCAAATAAATTTCTCAGAATTTAATAGAAAATGAGTAAAACAGTACTAGTTTTTTTAGAAAGATCAAGAGAGCTAAACTTAACAAAGTAAGGGTTCCTTCGATTCACTTGTGATCTTCAAAATAAAAACTCATATACGAACAACTCAGCCCAAAGAGACAATTTGGTTGCAGAATCAGCTATAACATTCAATTGATTCCCCATTCAAGCATTGTAAAGTCATGACTACCAAAAAAAGTACAAGGTTGAAAGCATATTTTGTGCTAAAAAAAACTGGTGGTCACTAGGAATTCATTTTTCTAATTCTATAGATTTGTGCATAAGGTGTCAAATTTGAAAGCTCAATAACATATTTAAATAATCTATCTAATCTTCTGATTTTGAAAAGGTGCTCTACGATCTTTTTTACTCTAGTCCCTTTAAGAGTAAGACCTTTAAGTAGAGTAACACATCGAAGGTAGAAGACAATATGGGATCGTAAGCATCAATTACTTACTACATAAGGTTCTTGCAAGGTTTGTTCCATACATGTAAGAAGTTAGTTGGGTTTTCTCATTAAAAATGAAATATTGCGATAAGAGTTCAATGTTTTAACATGACTTGTTTGTGAAAAGCTGCTTGTGCTGTATTAGTATTATAAGTTAGAGAAAATATATGAAGCCGGAAAAGAATGTGCAAAGCTTCTATTTTAAGGCAATTAATAAATCAAAATTAACAAGACAACTATCACCTTCAAAAAACATTGATTTTCATTTACTTTTCCAATAAGCTTGAAAGCAAATATTGAACTGTAAAATCAATTAATCAACTTACCAAGTTCACCTTGTCAGTTTTGGATCCAATTGACTTTTGTCGTCCTCTAGACTTGCCCCATAAATCAACTGATGAAAGCAAACAATATCGACATGCAGGGACTTTACGAGGTGTTTCACTTTTGTAGTGTAGAAAAAAAGCACTCACTACCGTAGAGAGAGATAAAGAGCAATGTGTGTGAGAGCCCCCATCTGAAACAAACTAAAAAACAACAAACAATTTCTCACATATTCTATGAAAAAACTTTGCATCAAGAACTAAGATAACAAATAAAATGCATATGCCAGCAATTATAGAGAACTTATAATTTTCTACAGAAATTTGCAGCCTCTTTATAATTCACCATGCATCATCTCCAAAAACAATTCTTTGATGGGTCATCTTTAGCATCGGTCTACCAAGTAGAAAATCATCATATGCCAACACAATGTCAATTGTCGAAGAAGGTGTGCAGATATGTGTGGCTTACCCTTCCAATGTTGAATATGAAGGGCAAAATTGGGTCCTTGAAGACTGCATTCCAATCAGGAGCTTGTGAAGGAGTCTAAGACTAAAATAAAAGGAAATTAATTAAATAAAAATGCAAAACTCTAAGAACACTCCCCCGCAATTTGTCATTACAATATATGACAATTTCATAACGGTATTTGGAAAATCAAGAAATTCATACTTCTCCAAAATCATCTCATGCAGAGAAAAAGCAGCAAAAAGCCTAGACCCAAACAATCCAACTATAATGCGTAAAAATATACAAATAATCACTAATCAATCTAAAGAGTAAGGATAAACCAGAAAAAAGAAACACAAGTACCATGTCAGCAAAAGAACATTAGCTGTAGCATACATTAGTGTCCAAAATTTCAGTCACTGATATGAGTTTTTCTTTTTTTTCTTTTCTTTTTCTTTGGGGGGGGGGGGGATTGAATAAACTATGAACTAATAATTTCTTTAGAAAATTGCAATTTAAACATACTTTGATTCCAATTTACCAATGAAAAAGCTTCAACTTACCAAAAGAAAAAGATGATTGAATACTTTAATTTCCAGGTTCAAAGCTGATTCTAATCAAATGAAAAAGATTTCGGTCGCCATTTCTCGCTCATCCCTATTCATGGAAGCACCGAGCGAGTCATGAATTGGTCGCTCAAAATCAAATCCCAAGATCATTGAGAACCCATATTCTATCATGAGTTACTAAACCCGTCCAAATGTAACTAAAATTCATGGAATCCTGACCTGAATCAACAAGGATCCTTTGTTTAGAACTCTAATTTGTCTCAAAATCTCATCTAAAACTCAAGAGGTTAAGAAAAATGTAAACAAACTCACCTCAACAAAACACGCTCGACGAATCAACCTACGTAGATCTAGCCACGGGCAAATCATCAAAATGAAGATGTTGACTTAATAGATCAAACGAGATGCTCCTCTTCCTACCCCATCGTCACTTTGAAGGAGGAAGTCGAACAAGATGCACGATGGTCGCAAGAGAGAGATGAAGCAAACTAAGAGCTTATGGTCATACAAGAGAGATCGAAGAAAACTGAAAACCTCTGAGAAGGAATGACAAGGAACCATGAAGAGGAGAGACAGCGAGAGAATCAAATAGAGAGAGAGACAAGCTAATCAATGAGGATCTACTCTATCCTCTTCGACCTAGCCCTAGGTTATAAGTTTGTTGTATGTTTATACTTGAGACTGAGAGGGAGAAGCTGCGAGAGAGAAGGAATCTAATTTGTGAGTGTATCGAGAGAGAAGGTGATTTCAATCCTAGTTCTAATTTTCAATCCCGATTTTTCTTTTGTTAACAC
This sequence comes from Datisca glomerata, assembly GCA_003255025.1. NCBI lineage: Eukaryota > Viridiplantae > Streptophyta > Magnoliopsida > Cucurbitales > Datiscaceae > Datisca > Datisca glomerata. The sequence continues at coordinate 764,495 of QANY01004652.1, forward strand.
GTAATTTTCAGTCCCACTTTTTTTTTTACATTTTAACAGGATTTTTTTACAAGATTCATTTAAAATCTTGTGGTTTCTTATTTTTAACAAGAGAAGACTGAAACTCTTGTATTTTATTCCTATAGAACGTCATGTTTCTTGTAGTGCTACTTAAGCTTAAATATGTCTTTTCTACACCTAATATTACCAAAAATGTTGTGTGTGTATCTAAGTTAACTAAACATGGAGAATTCTACTTCAAGGGATGCTTAGGTGTGGCTTATGCCAGTTGAGAGTATTTGATGACATAAATGAAGCCAGTTGAGAGTATTTGATGACATAAATGATGTTGCCTTGGCTTGCACTTTGGCTTCACAATTTCCTCTAGTTTATTCTGTTCGTTATGGTCCTCATATCTCTAGGTCGATAATTAACTTGTGTCCTACCAGTGATAGAGCTAAACTTTTTGTTTAATTCGAAAGATGTAATGTTGACACATCAATGAATACAACTAGTGTTTTGACTACTTCTTATGTTAGTTCATCTACTGCATCAAAGGTGAAATTATGGCATATGAGATTAGGGAACCCCTCCCCCAGAGTTCTGAATCAAGTTTCTCATTACTTAAACGCACAGTGACCCAGTTCACCTTATCTCTTTTGTGATGCATGTAAATTTGATAAGATACACTCACTACCTTTCCAAACATCTATTTATATCACAAGTCAACCTTTAGAACTCATTTAAACTGATATTTAGGGACGAGTTGCCACTATCTCAAGAGAAGGTTTTCATTACTACATTCACTTCATTGATGCATTTAGCAAGTTCGCATGGATCTACCCTTTGAAACCCAAATCTCAAGTTGTTAACACCTATATCTTGTTTAAAAAAGGGCACAAAAATAGTTTAACCTTCCAATAAATTAGACCATCCAAATAGATTGGGATGGTGAATATAGACCTTTTAAACCTTATCTTGAGTCCTAGGGAATCATAGGTGATTCACTTACACCCATCAACAAATGAGATTGCAGAAAGAAAATAAGACAAGTCTTACCCAAGCATCCTTACCCTTCAAGTATTGGTAGGATGCTTTTCATGTTGGAGGTTATGCCCTCAAAATATGTGTATTGACATTTTATTATGAAATTTAATGGAATTACATTTTTCTTATAATCGTTCTTTTAAATTATCATTGAATGATTTATATAAATATCTCAAAATTTCATATTCTTTAATGAGACTATAATCTTATATTAGTATGGGGGAATTAAGATCATGGATAATGAATAAAATTGCCAGCAACATATTAAAGTATGGAATCTTTAATGAATAGTTGCTAGTACGGTTCACTAATCATTATTAATACATGTGATCTAGATCCAGATCATTGATGTGAATAGATATTTTAGTAAAGGTACTTTATATATATGACATGACCAATGTGAATTAATATCTTTATTAACTTATCGTTTATCATAAAGATGTAATACACATCAATTTTATGATAATATGTAGATCAGTCTGAATCTTGAGTAGTCATGAACTCTTATGCATGTCTACTAGATCTTTTGATTCACTCATTAAGGTTTGTTTGTAAAATAGGCTAGTAACTTTTGTTTAAGAGATTCAGTGATGTGAATGACTGGGAGCATGACCTCATAAAATTTGGAATCTTAGCTTTCCAAACGAATCGTATATTGGTTCTCTTAAGTGTTAATTCTAAAACTAAATGATTATTAAGCTCAAATTTAAAATGTGATTATAAATTTGTCATTCACAAACGAGTTAATGGTACTTAAGGATCAATAGGTAATTAGAAGGGCAAAACAATAATTTTGACAAGCTCTAATTTAAGAATCAACAATATGATGACAGAACTACGTGAAATGATTATATCAATGGACTACACGAGAATATTCTGTAAATACATTCTATAATCTTTAAGAGTGCAATTCCTTATTTATAGTGGAATAATAATGAAATTAAAAAATAAGATTATTTAATTAAAGATTTTAATTAATAATCTGGTTTATTGAAACTTAAGATTATAGATACATGGTCCACAAGTCAAAAATGTACTACGTAGTGTAGGGAGTGAATATTTCTAGACATGAAAAAATGACTAACTTACAAAAAAAAATTATTCTGGAGAAAGTGTGTAAGTATAAGATAATTATGTATGATTAATTAATTAAAAAATAAATAATTGAATTATTTATATATAAATTTCAGAAATTACATATATATATATCAATTAATTTTTTAATTAGCGATAAGTGAGACATATTATCTAATTTGTGAAATTAGATAACTATAGATTATTATCATATAATAATTTTAATCAATTAAATATGTTATTTGTGAACTAACAGATAAGTTAGTTGATAGAAAAAATAAGATTTGTTATTTTTGAATTAACTGATATCTAGATTTTTATCTGATTAAAATAAATATTTAATTCACAGTAATTGCCACATGTCAATAATTTATTGAGAATCAGAGATTGATATGAACTACTATAGTGTCACGTGGCACTGCAGTAGTGAGGGTGCAATACTATAGTGTCACACGACACTACAGTAGTGCTGTGGCACACAGTGCCGTGAGGCACTATGATAGCTCACAGCAACTATAGTGTTGTGTGTCAATGCAGTTGTTCACAAATTATAGTGGGTCCCACTGCAATGATAATTTTTAAATTAAATATTATTTTCAATTTATCCTTAAAAATATGAATTGTCATTATCTAGAAAATATATAGATATTATTATAATAACCTCAGTTGAAGAATCAGTTGATGAGTTGCGAACTGTTGATTGAGAGTTGAGAACACAATTATTATCATGCTGAAATTTCTCTCTGATTAAAAAGTTATAAAAAAAATTCTGAAAGATTCATCATCGTATTCTCTCAAAGGATTGTCTCACTAAATTAATCATTCTTAGTAAATCTCTAGATATCATCTGTTGAGTATATCTAGAGACAATAAAAAATATCTTTGATTATTTTACATGCTCGCACACATCCTAGTACGTTTTAGGATTGGCTTGGAAGATTTTGGTGTGAACCTCAAAGTTCGTTATTCGTGGGAATGTAAAATCATTGGTTTACGAGAAAGCGCGGTCGTCGTATTTTTCAACAATTGATATCAGAGTGATCATTATATATTTGTAGATAAAATACTATACGGATATTCGTGCATTGTTCATAATACGCTTGATATTTATGAATGAATTGATGGTTTAGTTTTTTGAATGTATGGTTAATGATGGATCGTTAACTGTACGGTGATTATTGGGTTAGGTTTTGTCATTTAATTTTTTCTTAGATCTTGTGTAAGCCACTTTGGGGCGTATGAATTTCCGCACTTTTATTTTGAATATTACATCATAATCATTGCGATCATGACAAGACAAAGATTGCACGAGAAGAACGAGGAGGACATAAAAATAAGAACACTTATGGAATTCTTGCGTCAACACTAAAAATAAGATTTGCGGTGCTGGCGCCACCGAAAAATTCAGTTCTAATGGTGAGCCAGTCGAAAAATTGGTGCCGGTGACAGCACCGCCGTGTCTGATGGTGGCTACCGGCGGTCACCAGTCGGTGACAGTTGACATCCGGGGGCGGTGATGGGTGGTGGTGGGAGAGTCCTATTGTTGGTGGCAACTGTTGTCACATCTAGAGAAGTTTCACAGAAATCTTAATACCAACTTACCTTATCACTATAGAGTTTTGTGATAACCCTAAATCTATATATTATCTTTTGAATTTTGAAATTAATATAATTTTAAAATTAGTTATTAATTTTTTATTTTATGAAAATTAAAGATTTATTAATTTATTGGGTTTGACCCAAGTTTGACCAAACCAATAAATTTTTTATTGACTAAGTCAAATTCATAAATTTTAAAAAAAATTATAGAGATAATTTTTAATTAAGAAAAATAGTTTTTCCTCATTAAAAAAGTTTTGTTCGAATCTTAAAGATAATGAAGATGGACATCAGGTGGAGAAGGGGATATTTTAGAAATGTGTAATCTTGAAGTACTATTTGTAATTTTATTTTTTTGTTTCAATAGTTGTAATTTAAAAATATCTAATAGTCACTCGGTCCATTATTATTTTATTTAATTGTTAAATATATATTTATTGATATGATTGATAACATGATCATGCATTAGTCGATACACAGTTTTATTTAATCATGCATCTCATCAGTAGAAACATGATTTATTAAGATTGTCCTAATATGTTTATAAGAATTATTTTGAGAAACGAATTATATGTAAACTGCTAGGTTTTAATTAGTTAAAACTTAGTAATCACACCACTCTAAAGGCTCTAGTAAAACATTTATGATATTAACTTTATTAAAAGAATTTTATTAAAGTTTGATAAATGTAATTAATTAGTTAATCTAAGTTCACCTAATTATGAATTAGTCTCTTTAGAAGGTTTAATGAACTTGGACCAATTTGATTGAGCTGTTAATTTAACATTCATAAGGCTATTATTTTAACTAGTAATTAATTTAAAATTAATTGATTAGTAAAAATAGAAACTGATTATCCTAAAATAGTGATTAGGAGAAGGTTGACATGTCAATGTAACATATGGTCTCAATTATTAGTACAACACCATGAGGTACAGTGAGAGCTCGAGATGGATTTGTTTTCATCCCTTTAAACTTCTTGAGAAGATTTCAAGCTGTATCAATACCAAGGTTAGACTTCTTGAGAAGATAGGACAAAGTGATGAAGTATAGTTTTGACCAACCCTAAGACGACGTATTCTAAATCAAGTCATGGAATCTGAAATAATAGGTTACACTCACAACGTCACAATTAAGCTTTCATTTGAATAATTGTGACTTGATCGAATAAATGATACATTATTGTTAAAATAGAAAATATGAGATATTTTAAGTTTTAATTAATAAGGATAAGAATGTCTCATAGACAATCTAAGATTAATCTGACAAAACCCTAAGGCGGCACATAAATTGTTAGGTTGTTTTATTGTGGATTAGTAAATGATATATTTATGTGTTTAATATGTTGCATTCACGCATCACGTTTACTTCCTGAATTCTGAATATTTATTTCAATTATATTGAATTATGTCTATCATGGGCAATCCTATTAGTGCTTTATTTGCACTTGAGAAACTGAACGGTGAAAATTTCATAAGATAAAAATCAAATTTAAACTTGATGCTAATTTGTGAGAACCACAAATTTATTCTTACTGAAGAATGTCATGAGCAGTCCGCTGCCAATGCCCCTAAGAATGTTAGGGATAAGTTTGATGCTTGGATTCAATCCAACAACAAAGTGAAGTTCTATATGCGTGTGAGCATGAATGATGTTCTAAGAACCAAACATGAGAGCATGGAGACTGCCTATGAGATTATGGAATCTCTACAGGTGATGTTTGGGTAGCAGTCTGATCAAAGTCGTTATGGGGCTACTAGGAGCTACATGACGACCAAGATGAAGAAAGGTACTTCTATGCATGAACATGATCAACATAATGTATGAGACAGAAGTACATGGGGCGACCATTGATGAACGAATTCAAGTCAGCATTATACTTGAATCGCTCACACTTGCTTTTTCTGCATTCATCACCAACTATATTTTAAACAAGTTGCAATTCAACATGACATAATTGTGGACTGAACTGTAGACTTTTTAGTCACTCAATAAGAGTATGACCAAAGATGGCGAGGCAATTGTAGCCGAACAAAAGCCTTATTCCACTATTGTTAAAAGTAACAAGAGGAAGAAGTTCAATGGTAAGGGCAAAAGTAAGAACAAGAAAGAGAAGAAAACAAAGACATCATCAAAAGTCAAGAAGAACAAGAATGACAACAAGCCCAAGGGAAAATGTTTCCATTGTGGGGTTGAAGGTCATTAGAAGATAAATTGTAATAAGTATCTCTCCAACCTGAAAATGAAAGGTAAATATGATTTACTTATACTTGAAAATTGTTTAATGGAATATGATTTGTCATCTTGGATACTGGATTCAAGAGCAAACATGTATGTTCTTCTATGCAAATGCTTGATTTGTCAAGGGAGTTCGGTGATGGTGTGGTCATTATGAGAGTTGGTAGTGGTGCGTTCATGTCAGCTAAAGCATTGGGGATAGTCCGCCTTAATTTTGAAAATAATTATTTAGTTTTGAATGATGTTTATTATATTTCTAGATTTTTAAGAAACTTGATTTCTCTTTCGTTATTGCATGAAATTTTTTTGAACTTTCTTTAATTAATAATGAGTTTATTATTTCTATGAATGAATTCAATATTTGTCATGTAAAAATATCGAACGGACTACATATACTTAAACCGACTGAACGTACGTTAAATAATTCAGAATTATTTAAAGTAGAAATATCTAAAAGTAACAAACGACAAAGAGTTTCTCATGATAATGATAAAACATATATTTGGCATCTTAGGTATTTAACAAAACATGGTGCTTTGAAAGAACCAAAAGTTGAAACTCTTCCTGTTTGTGAATCTTGTCTAGAGGGTAAAATGATTAAGAGACCTTTCACTAGATAGGGCCAAAGAGCCAATGAATTACTTGAGCTAGTGCATAGTGATGTCTGTGGACCGATCAACGTATAATCTAGAGGTGGGTATGAGTATTTTATCACTTTTATTGACGATCACTCAAGATATGATTATACTTACCTAATGCATATAAAGTTTCAAAATTTTGGAAAGTTTAAAGACTTCGAAGTTGAAGCTGAAAAGTAATTAGATAAATCATTGAAAACCTTTTGATCAGATCGAGGTGGTGAATACTTAGATTTAGAATTCAAGGATTACTTGTTGAAGTAAGGAATCATAGTAAAATGGTGTTTCAGAAAGAAGAAATCGTACCTTATTGGATATGGTTAGGTCAATGTTAAGCTACTCATCACTACCACTTATATTTTGGGGATATACATTACACACGGCAACATACATTTTGATTATAGTGCCTTCTAAATTTGTAAGCAAGACGCCTTCAAAGTTATGAAAAAACTCCAAATTCAGTTTGCTTCATTTCCATATATGGGGTGTCTACCTCACTTTCTTAAACCGAATACTAGAAAGTTAGACTCAAGGTCTGAAGTATACATATTCATTGGCTATCCTCCAAAGACTAGAGGTTGGTACTTTTATTGTCACAAGGATCAAAAGGTATTTGTATTGACAAATGCCACCTTACTTGAATACGCTATATGGAAAACTACAAAAATTGAAGCAAAGTAATTCTCAATGAATTTGCATCTGATGAGATCAGACGAGCTTCATTATTAACTGATAAACGACAAATCACAGAAACCACAGTTCCTGTTAAGGAAACCTCGGTGCAACGTCATAGCGGGAGGGTTGTATGGCAACATATTCGTGATGAACTAGAGGCACATGTCCTAGTGTCCGACACTGATAAAGATGATCCATTATCTTATAAAGAATCTATGAATGATCCTGAAAAAGAGAAATGGTAAGATGTCGTGAACCAGGAAATGAAATCGATGTATTCCAATTTCATCTAGGAACTTTTGGATCCACCTGAAGATGTCAGAGTTATTGGATGTAAATGGATCTTCAAGAAGAAAAGAGGTGCAAATGGGAAGGTAGAGACTTTTAAGGCATGGCTGGTAGCCAAGAGCTATACACAAAGGGAAGGGGTCATTATGAAGAGACATTCACCCTTGCTGCCATGCTAAAATCCGTTCACATCTTTTGTCCATTGCTGCTAGTTTGAACTATGAAATATGGTACATGGACCTCAAAACAGCTTTTCTGAATGGCTCTCTTGAAGAAAGCATCTATATGATGCAACTGGAATGGTTCGTGAAAAGTGCCAAGATCATAAAGTATGCAAGTTGCTTAAAATATTTATGGATTAAAGCAAGCATCTAGATCTTGGAATCTTACATTTAATGAGATTATTAAATCATATGGCTTTGAGTAAAATATTGACAAAAATTGTGTTAGTGAATACATCAAAGACAATATAGTGATTTTCTTAGTTCTTTATGTTGATGATATTCTACTCATTGAGAATGATATAAAAACTTTTTCAAAGGTAAAGAAGTGGTTAGCTGGGAAATTCCAAATGAAAGATTTGGGAAATGCGAGTTATGTTCTAGGCATCCAAATTCTAAAGGATTGAAAAAACAAGCTCTTGGTACTTTCTCAGACATCTTACATTGATAAAGTGCTAGAGAGATTCTCTATAGAAAATTTAAAAAAAGTCAACTACCAACCAGATATGAAATTGTCCTCTCTAAGGAGTTATGTCCTAAGACACCTCAGGAGGAAGAGGATATGAGAAAGGTTACTTATGCTTTAGCTTTTAGTAGTCTTATATATGTCATGTTGTGTATGAGACCAAGCATCTGTTATGCAATGGGAATTGTCAGTCGTCATCAATCGGATCCAGGTTCGAACATTGGATTACAGTAAAACACATTTTCAAGTATCTTAGGAGAACGAGAAATTTTATGCTTGTTTATTCAGGGGGAGACCTGAACCCTACAAGATATACTGATTCTGATTTTCAATTAGACAAACATAGTCAAAAGTCAATGTCTGGATCAGTATTCACCATAGGTGGATGAGTTGTAGTCTGCAAAAGTATCAAACAATCTAGCATTGTAGATTTCACTATGGAAGTTGAATATATAGTAGCTTGCTCAGATAGTTCTATATTATCTGGAAGTAGTTCTAGATAGGGGCAAGCCATTGATCCTATACAGTGACAACAGTGGGGCAGTAGCTAATTTTAAAGAACCAATGATTTACAAGAAGGGAAAGCACATAGAGATGAAATATCATATTATAAGGGAGATCGTACATTGAGGGGATGTGATTGTTATGAAGATAGCGTCAGATCAGAACCTAACTGACTATTTTATGAAGACATTTCTTGCAAAGTCATTTGAGGGTCATGTGCGTAACATGGAGTTGAGAGAGATGCCACATTTACTTTAGAGCAAGTGGAAGATTGTTGGAGGTTATGCCGTCAATGCATGTATATTGAAATTTTAATATGAAATTTAATGAAATTACATTCTTCTTATAATTGTACTTTTAAATTATTGTTGAATAATTTGTATAAATATATGAAAATTTCATATTCATTAATGAGACTATGATCTTGTATTAGTAAGATGATTAATATCATAGATAATGAATAAAATTGTCAGTAACATATTAAAGTATGTAATCTTTAATGAATGGTTGCTAGTACGGTTCATTAAGCATAATGAATGCATGTGATCTAGATCTGGATCACTGATGTAGATAAATATCTTAGTGAATGTACTTTATATAATAAGATTATATATAACAAGACCCATGTAAATTAATATCTTTATTAACATATCGTTTATCATAAAATTTTAATTCACATCAATCTGATGATCATATGTAGATCAGTCTGAATCATGAGTATTCATGAACTCCTATACATGTTTACTGGATCTTTTGATTCACTCGTTAATGTTTGTTTGTAAAATAGGCTAGTGACTTTTGTTTTGAAGATTTAGTGATGTGGAGTGGCTGAGGACATGATCTTATAAGATTTAGAATCTAAGCTTTCCAAACGGATCGTATATTAGCTCTCTTAAACATTAATTCTAGAACTGAATGGTTATTGAGCTCAAATTTATAATACGATTATAAATTAACCATTCACTAGTGAATTAATGATACTTAAGGATCAAGAGGTTATTAGAAGGGGAAAATGGTAATTTTGACCAGTTCTAATTTACGAACCAATAATTGGAGGACAGAACTATGTGAAATGTTTATATCAATGGACTTTGAATACATTCTATAATCTCTAAGAATGAAATTACATATATAAAGTGGAGTAATAATGAAATTAATAAACAAGATTATTTAATTAAAGAGTTTAACTAATAATCTTCTTTATTGGAGTTTAAGATCATAGGTTCATGGTCTCCAAGTCACCTCTAGACTAGGCAGTATAGAGTGTGAATATTTCAGGACATGAGAAAATGACTGACTTGCAAAATAAATTTTTTTCTGAGAAGAGTACGTAATTATGAGATAATTATGTGTGATTAATTAATTGAATTATTTACATATAAGTTTCAGAAATTACATATATATATATATATATATATATCGATTAATTTTCTAATACTCGATAAGTGAGACATAATATTTAATTTGTGACATTAGATAATTATAAATTATTATTAGATAATAATTTGAATCAATTAAATCTGTTATTTGTGACTACCAGATAAATTATTTAATAGGGATAATCAGATATGTTAATTTTGAATTAATTGATATCTAAATATTTATCTGATTAAAATGAATATTTAATTCACAATAATTGTCATGTGTCAATCACTGATTGAGAATCAGAGATTAACATGAACTACTATAGTGTAACATTGCACTGCAGCAGTGGAGGTGCAATACTGTAGTGCAACACAGCACTACAGTAGTGTCGTGGCACACAGTGTCATGAGGCACTGTGATAGCTCACGGTAACTGTAGTGTCGTGTGGCATTTTGTAGGTGTGCACAAATTGCAATAGGTCGCACTACAAATATTATTTTCAATTTATCCTTAAAAATCTGATATGTCATTATCTAAAAAATATATAGATATTATTCTAATGGCCTCAGTTAATGAGTTAAGAACTGTTGATTGTGAGTTGAGAACGCAATTGATATTAGGGTGAATTTTCTCTGTGATGAAAACGTTAATAAAAAAGCTTTAAAAGAATTATCATCGTATTCTCTCAAAGTATTGTCTTATTAAATTAATCATTCTTAGTAAATCTCTAGATATTATGTGTTGAGTACATATAAAGACAAAAAAAAAGTATCTTAAATTATTCTATGTGCCCACACACGTCTTAGTGCGTTTTAGGATTGGCTTGGAAGATTTTGGTGGATCTCGAAGTCCGTTGTTCGTGAGAACGTAAGATCATTAGTTTGCGATGACACTTGATATAGGCGACAAGAGACATATGATTCGTATCAATGTATGTCTTAGATTTAATATATAAATATATAATGGATCCTGATTGAAAACTGGTGCAACGCGATTGTTTTCGTTTTATCGAAAAACATACGATTCATTTTTAATAATTTTTAAAAACCACCACGCCTCTGACGCGCGGTCACCGCATTTTCCAACATTTTAGTGCTCTACCTATCTCATAAACACACTTCCAACTCCATTACTTAACCAAAATCACCTGTGAGATCCTTTTCAGCACAAACCAGATTGCCAACTTCTAAGAGTGTCTGGTAGTTCTTGTTATCCTTACCTTAGACCTTATAATGCACACAAACTTTAATTTAGGTCTTAATTATGTCTTTCTAGGATACTCACCCTTACATAAGGACTTTAAGTGCTTACACACTCCTTTCTCCCTGCATTCACCAATACACTGCACAAATCACTTGTTGGTACTCATCATGGTTCATCTCTTCCTTTTTTTTACCTATGTATAGTGTAAAGCAGGTCGTTCCTCTTGTATCATCAGACACTTTTCAACAGGAAACAAGTCCTGAAGCATCCAATGTTGTAAGTATACATCCATCTCCCTCTCTATAAGAATGCACCTATTATTCCTACTACTGATATCTCACATGCACTTCTTATTCCTATTATTATAAAGGCACCTTCTCATTCCTCTCCCTTACTCCTACCCTGGTTCCCAACCATTTACTTTAAAAACATCCCATTATCACTAAGACTAGGAGAGGCTCCTTCAAACCCAAACTCTATCTATACACAAAGTATCCTATTCCAACCTCAACCATCTTAGAAGAACCAAGATCAACTAAGAAAGCTCTACTGAAACCTTTCTAGTCAAAAGCCATGTAGGAGGAGTCTCATGCACTCCTTAAGAATGACACTTGCGATCTTGTGCCTTCTTCTCTCTCTATGAATCTCATAGGCAATAAATGGGTTCACATAGTCAAGTTAATGCAGATGGGTCAATGCAAAGATTAAAGGCCAGATTAGTGGCCAAGGGATTTCATTAGACTCCTGGAATAGATTATAGAGAGACCTATAGCCCTGTGGTTAAGCATAACACCATCAGAACTGTCATCGCTCTAGATCTCAACTTAATTGGCCAATTTAGCAGCTTGACATTAATAATGGCTTCTTAAATGGTGTTCTAGAAGACTCAGTATTCATGAATCAGATTTAGGGCTTCACTGATCCCACAAGACCAAATCATGTATGCAAACTCCAAAAAAGCACTTTATGGGTTGAAACAAGCTCATCAAGCTTGGTTTGATAGGTTAGGGCATACTTTGTTGTAATAGGGGTTCGTCAATGTTAAGTCTGATGATTCTCTTTTTATACTCAAACAAGGCTCTCTAATTCTTTACATCTTAATCTTTGTTGATCATATACTGATTACTAGAAATAATAAGTTTTTGATTAAACAGCTTACTACCAAGTTGCATCAGAAGTTTGCTCTTAAGGATCTTGGACCATTACACTTCTTCTTGAGGATTCAAGTCATTAGAACTGCCTCTGCAACACATATTTCCTAACCCAAGTATGTTACTGATCTTCTCAAAACAACATATATGAATGGGGCTAAACCCAGTTCGAGTCCAACAAGTCTCTCCATCAAGCTCTCCTTTCATGATGGTGAACCCTTTCCTAATATCACCTTATATAATAACACTATTGGTGCTCTTCAGTACCTGACCTTGACAAGATCAATAATCTCCTAAATTGTTAACAGACTGAACCAATTTCTTCACCAACCTACAACACTTCACTGGCAGGCCTGCAAAAAGGTACTTAGATACCTCAAAGGCACCATTTTAGAAGGCCTTTCTCTACTGTCAACCTCTATACTTCATCTCCAATCATACTCAGATGTTGATTGGGCTAGTAACCCTGATGATAAAAAGAACATTAGTGGTGATGCCATCTACTTGGGTAATTCTCTCATTTCCAGGCCTTCAAAAAAAGCAAAACATGGTGTCTAGGTTCAGTACTGAGAGTGAGTACAGAGCTTTGGCTAATACTACTGATGACTTGATTTGGCTTAGGTATCTCCTTTAAGAGCTTCATGTTCTTCATGTGCTTCCATCAACAATCTGGTGTGATCACTTTAGAGCAGTTGCACTTGCTTCAAATCCCATCATTCATGCAAGATCTAAGAATATTGAAATTGACCAACACTTCATCAGAGATAAGGTTTTTTCAGAACTTATCCAAGTTCTTTATGTTCCCTCCTATGACCAAACTGCTAATATACTCACCAAGACATTGTACAAGGACAGGTTCCACTTCCTTAAGTCCAAACTTAAGGTTCTTAAACCGCCTACTTAAGCTCAAATTCTCAAATTCAAGCTCAAAGTGGCTAAACACCCATTTTCACTTAAGTATTAGAACTATTATCTCTCTCTTGTCAGCATATCTTGGCTTTCATCATATTGAGACACTTGGTAGATTTCTCTCTCTTTACATCAGCATCTTATGGTTCACTAGAAGACAAAATCAGTTATGAAGAATATTTCTCTAACTCTTTGTAATTGGCTGATATAGCATCCTTGCATAACTGCTTTTTTTCTTCTTCTTCTTTATATATTGTACTTTGTCTTATCATTGAAATGTAGAGAAAACATGTATACAATATAGAGCTTCAGTACAGTGAAGCTTTCGTGCATTATCACTGTGTAAATTACTCTTCTATCAGCTTCTCTTATAAATTATATTTTTAAAATCAAATCATAACTCTAATATCATGTTAGATTATTTAAAGCAAAGCTAGAGTTTAAATTATAACTCTAATATCATGTTAGATTATTTAAAGCAAAGCTAGAGTAAGAAAAATGGAGGACTGATGCAAAAGATATAATTACTAAAAAAAGCTAGAAAATCTAAATATAGAGAAACTATATATAGGCTAAAAAATAAAAGAAATAAATGCTATTATAAACCTTAATAACTATTATTGTAACAAATGCTACACATATTTTTAATATTTTCAAACTGAGCAACATGTGGTTTCACAGTTGCTATACATAACTCGATCAAGAGATATTTTTAATACTAACTGGTTCTAGCACAAGTTACATTTTATTTTTCGTTATTTCCGATATGATTATGCATTTGTATTATAGCTTAGTTACAAAAGAAAATACGACTTATGCAAGGCAACTTGTATTAGGACAATTTGGAATGATCAATCTAATCACTCATATTGGATATTTATAACCCGTGCGTTGAGAAATTTTACAATTAAACAAATATCATCAAGACTGAAATAATTTTGATTTAGATAACAGTATATGGTTGTATTGTCCAATCTCGAAAGAGAAAGATAGAAATCAAAAGAAGATCAGTGGGCATTTCTTTAGTACAGATAGCAGCAGTAGCATTTCTTGAGAACAAATCCATGGCATATTCCAAACTCAGCCTTTCTTTCGTTCTGACATAGTCTGCTGCAGCCACTAGAGAAACATATGAGACCTCCGGTTCCCCATGTTCGACTTTGCATCTCCACCATTTGTGCCGTTGCTAAATCGATATTGAGAAAATAAAAGTACCATAAGAACAAGCAAACTAAACATATCTATATATATATAGTAAGAGAGAATGAAAGAGCAACTTTGAAGGAAAACAAAGGAAATCGACGAGATATGTGATGTTGGCCTGTTGGTTTACAACCCCACCTAGTTTTCTAGGAAATTGGTCCAAGTCATTGCAACTACTATCCCCCAAATTATAATGCACTTTGAGAGAAAATAAAAAAGAAGACATTAAATTGTTGTGAAACTCTAAATTAAATAACGAAAATTAATTTCTTCATTGTTCAAAGGCATGCAGTGTTTATTCGCTAGTCCTACAACTAACAATAGGAGGATAAGTTGGTTAAGACAGATTGTTAACAATAAAAGATAAAAATTAGTTTAACATGCAATTCTGATCAGATCAACTCACCCATGTTTAGAAGGAGAAAGAGCGTGACCAAGAAGGACAATAAAGAAAGACGTTTAAAACTCTTAGCCATAGTTCCCCTGTTTGTACGAATGAGAATGATTACTCTCATTTAAACGAAATCATTAAACGACCTTTTGCATATCTTGAAGGCACAATTTTTTTCCCTAAATCCAAAAGGCACCGTCATGACTTAATACAAAATTTATAAGAGTTTAATCTATAATTTAAAAACATATGTGTTAGTTTCATCTGTTCTTGAATCGCATACAAATGGGCAGAATTGGCATTGTCTATATCTACCATATATGTAGTCTATGTAAACAAAACAAAATGGAGAAATTCTTTTGGACGTTTTTGTATAACTTTTTTAGATCTAATTTCAAATTTACCTTATAGCATTCAGGAGCAAAACAATAAGTTTTATAGAAGGGGGAAATTTTTTTCCAAACTCTGCATATAATATATAAATTCGAACTAGACAAATCATATACTATTTCGCTATATTGCAAATTTGGAAAAGATATATAATATACAATTTTATAAATTTATAAATGAATAGGCAACTAGTATGAAGTTTCATAATTTTATATATTGAAAGGGGACAAATAGGAGATTATTTGACAATTTAATTTTATACTTTTATATATATTATTCCATAAAATTTAAATACAAAATGAAAGGGGGCAATTGCGACATTTCATCAACATGTTGCATCGCCCGTGTTAACATTAAAGAATATTTTCAAATTTATCCAACTTGATATCATAAATTCTTTCTTTATAATAAGTGCCAACATTCTAGATGTACTTTTAGGCAAGTGTGAGATTGTTAGGATTGTGTTCTAAAAACACAAGAATTATATGTATGATGATATATTTATTTTTTAATTATAAAAAATTGACATTCTTATGACAAACATGTGAACATTTCTTATTAATTATAAGGTCCAGAATTGATTAATATGTGGTTTGTGTGTTGGAGTTTAATTCACAAGCACAAGGTACAAACAAAAAATTGTTTATGACTTGTAAACTCTCATTTTCATAGTTAAGTGAAGTTGGATGTTCTCACTTGAAAACTTTAGTGTAAACGATTTTTCTTATATGAAACAGCTATTACGAAAGAATAATACTAACAATTGTTAGAGAGAATGAGAGACAATGAACTCAAAAGTAGAATTTTTGTTTGTACTCGATTGAATTTCAAAGTTGAACATTATTGTATTTATACTTGAAAATGATAACTAAGTGATAAGAAATTCCCATATTTCGTAGCAAGCTTTAAGGAATGGATAAACGTTTCCAGAGAATATTCCTTCCTAGGATCCTTTTTGTAACCGTCAGATCGGTCTAACAATGCACATTCTATCATACTTCTTGATTAATTTTTCGTTTTAGATTTTGCCACGTATAAGATAGAGTTTTGACTGTTCATTCACCCACAGTACACTCGATGAAATTCATTCGTCGATGTGTAATGACTGCCTTTTTTCTTTCCAGGCTTTACGTCTTCCTATAGTTTGTTTTCAGGAGCTTCTTAGGAACACGTGATATGATTTTCCAAGCAGCCTTTCAACAAGCTGTTGTCAACCTTCTTTTTAAAGATGAAACTGCCAACCTTTCTACTGAAGATGTTGTTGTTGATCCAACCATAGTCATTTCTTAATTATTGTAACTTTTATATCTTTTTGTAATTTTCCCTTTTGCACCTTTTGTTTCTGTACTTTTCTATTTGAATATACTTTCCTCTTTAATAAGAAGAACTTTCATTTTCTCAAGACTTAGCAATTTTCCTCTCTTCTTTTTTTGCGGAGCTCTTTTTCTGTTGTGCTTCCCTTGCAAAAAAAAAATTCAATGTATTTTTCTTTCGTGCATAGGGACTTGCATGTTTGTCCTCAAGTTCTTTTGTAGTGCAGTCCGTTCTCAAGGACTTAGGTTCATTGTATATCCATGGCCTCGATTTCCTTTAGATAACAGATGTCCATTGTGTAGTGCAATCCGTTCTCGAGGACTTTATGCTCATTGTGGAACCATGGCCCCAGTTTCCTTTGCTACGGGCTCATTGGTAGAGTTTCTCCCGTTTCCTTCGCTACGGGCTCATTGGTAGAGTTTCTCATGTTTCTTCACGACGGGCTCATTGATAGAGTTTCTCCTGTTTTCTTCGTCATGGGCTCATTGGTAGAGTTTCTTCATTTTCCTTCACTATTGACTCATTGTTAGAATTTTTCTCGTTTCTCTCACTATGGGCTCAATATTAGAGTTTCTCCTATTTTCTTGAAGTCTAGTAGTTAAACAAAAATGTGAAATTTCATTGTGTCTAAAAGTCAATGAAAAAGTTGAAGTGATTGATTCTATAACCCTTAGTTATTGACTAAAGTGACATCCATTCATTAGTTGCATCATGTTTTTAGTATTTGAGTAATCTAAAGGTTATAATATATTTATCAAGGTCCTATATTGAGCTGAGAGGGTAGGCTTTTCGTTTTAAGTTTTTTAGATCAATTTTTATTAAGGATAGATTCCTCTATTATTTGGAGCTTAATAAAGATAAATAATTTGAATAAACTCTTAATAAAAATTACATGGAATAAAATAAATATCTTAATAATCTTTAATTTTCATGCTTTGTGGTATCTCGTAATATTCCCTCCCTATACACTTGATTAAATTCATTAGAACATTAATATTTTATTATCATCCAAAAGTTATCTCATAAAATATTGAGCTGACATGCTTTAGCCGACAAGTCATTCCCCTATTGATTGAGTTGGACGGGACCCATCACCAATTAGGCCTTTCCTTCTGATAGGGGTGAAAAAATTACTACCGAACCGACCGGTTCGGTCGGTTATGTAAGTTATCTCGGTTTGGTTTGGATCAGCTTTCTTGTTTAACCGTAAGTTCGATTTGGTTCAATTTTTATATGATTTCAAACCGAAGTAAACCGAATCGAAAGTAAAAATAAAATAAAATAAATACTATATATATACTTAATCTAAACCTAAAACCCAACATTTCCCTCCTGCCTCCCTCCCTCTCCTCTTCATCCTCTCTCTTGTTTCTTCTCTTTCTCTTCTTAAAAATTACAAACCCTAACAAAGCTACTCAGCCACTCCACTCTCAACATCCATCTTCTCCTACTCTTGCAGCCATCTTCTCTCTCTCTCTCTCTCTCTCTCTCTCTCTCTCTCATAGACATCTCTCGCTTGCAGTCATCTTCTCGCGCTCAGTGTCTCTCTCCCTCTCGCAACGACGATGTTCATCCATCTCTCTCTACTTACGATAATGGAGTTCAACCATCTTCTTTCTCTCTCTCTACTCGCAGCATACTCAGATCTGCTCAGATCTACTAATATCTGAGTAGATCTGATTTTTTATTGCATAAAACTTTTTGTTTTATAGATTATAATGTTAGGATTCTTATCTGAGTAGATCTAAGTATAACCTTTTATTTTACAGATTGTAATCGTATTATAACTTTTTATTTTACAGATTGTAATATTGCATAAAACTTTTCTGTTCAGATCTTAGTAAGTCTGATGTTTTAAGTGCCTTAATTTTTAGTTTTAGAGATTATAATATAGGGTTCTTATTTTACTAATTCTGTTTTGCTGAATCTGTGACTCTAATATTTTAAATTAAAGTTTGTAGCTAATTTAGATTTGTCTGATTTTAGTTTTGCTATGAGTTAATTTCTATGAAATTTGCTTGTTATGAAATATTAAGTTTAATGGTTTTTTTTGCAACATTGCCGAACCGTGAAACTGAACTGAACCGAACTGAAACTTTCGGTTATGTTTGGTTCGGTTCCTATGTCATCCACGGTTCGGTTCGATTCGTGAAATGAGTGAACTGAAGTTTTTGGTTCGTTTAATTTTTCTTCAAATAACTAACCGAATCGAACTGTGAACACCTCTAATCTTTGATAAGGACGGAAGCTGAGACCTCTACCGTAGGACAGCTGCGCCATGGAGATGTGACCAGACGTACAAGTGTCGGGATTAGAGCCATCCCTGACCAAGATCGAGGACTCACACTTCAGCTGAGCCTTACTCCCAGCACCCGTCACCTGATATTCCTAATATACAGTCCAATATATTTTCAAGATTAACATAAATTACTATCTAAATTTCTAAATAAAATGATCACAAAGTTCTCAAGATTGTTCTGAAAATGACAATCTTAACATAAATTTAATTGATATAAATTTACACATACATTGATAAAATCCAAGTGTTTTTGGATTCATTCATTGTAAAAAAAGAAAATTGAAAAATCTCTTATGAGACCCTGGACCATTGAGGCCCATTGGCCAATGCAATGATGGCCAAGGGGTTGAGCTGCCCGTGATTGCGCCACTGACCACCGTCGTGAAGTCTCTCACACCGCATCCATGTCTAAACTAAAATTTAACTCTAATTGAAAATAGACGATGTGACGTGTATACATCACATATATTCTTAATTCTTCTTTGCATATAGAACATGGGAATGAAATTCTCGACCGATCCATGGAACGATAGAGAGAAGTTCGTGCGATCTAAACTCTCTAATCTAATCTAAACTGTTCAGATTAAATATCGATTGAAAAAAAAATATTAAAATACTTTTTTTTTTATTGATGATGGATATGGATCCTCTAAAGCAGATTTACGAATCCAGATTTACTAACATCTCAACAGTTAGTACAGTAAACTTGTAGAATCTAAATGCAAACATAGTATCAGTTTGATGTAAAAACGAAATCATTTGACCAATCTCTTTAGAAGTTTTCAATAAGCACTCACAATTTTTTGAATACATTGAAAATGGGAATAATAAGTCTCTATACTAGGTATGATAAAAGATATATGTATAATTTAATTCAAAATTACGTCACCCGTTAAGATTTTACATCTATACTCAAGAGATCGTTGGTTGGTGTTGCACTATATCTAATTCTCTTGTAGAATTTAGCACCTTGACAGAAAGTAATTTTCTAACTGAACTCATCCTTTTATGTTCTTAAGAATATGAAATTCAATTGACGGACAAATCTACTTGGTATAAATTAGAGGGAAGTGGTTTAGTAATACACCATTGTTTTCTAGTAATACGATATTAAGAAGAAGAATATAATATATGAATATTGCATTATTTTCCAAATTAATTACATCTAGGGTCCTATTGGCAAAGTAGAAACAGCTATCCCCATAGTTAAAAAATTTATGAAACTTAAATAATATATCTCATGCTTACCCTCAGGAAGTTAATCACACCAAATGTAGTAGCACTAACAATGTCTGTGCAAAATTCCGCAGCATCTTCCAGACAAAGCATCTTCTTTAAACACGCATGTAATTAAGCACTTTTCACTATATGTGCATCGGCCATGAAATGTGTGACTTTGAATCTCACATTGTCCAGTTACTATTCAATATTGTCGAAAACAACAGAAAAGAAAAGCCATATTAACAAGTGAAAGGAGTAATACATGTTAAAATGAAATTAAATAAATTCAACACTGCTATTATTTGAATATTGTCTGTTAAAACAAAAAAATAAAGATAATATTGAAATATTTTGAAAACGAATAAAAATATATAATTTTGAAATATTTTGAAAATGACTATATAGCTAATATTACAATAACTAGGGGTGTTCATGGTTCGATTCGATCGGCGTTTTGGTGAAAAATCGAACTGAACCGAACCGTGAATGCTAAAAGAACCGAGCCGGCCAAACTGTGAGTTTCGGTTCTTCAGTTCGGTATGTTTAATTAAAAATAATTTTTTAATGATATAATTGAAAAAAAAATAATACAAATCAAAATTTTATTTCGGTTCGGTTCAATTTTATATGAATTTTTATATAAAAATAAAAAATAATATTAATTTAATTGTTCGGTTCGGTTCAGTTTAATTCAGTTCGAAAGTCACTAAAATATTGAACCGAACTGAAACTTCACCAAAAAACCAAACCGGATAAAAAACATATAAAGAACTGACCGAACCGGTCATTTTCGGTTCAGTTCGGTCGGTTTATGACAATTTTGAACAACCCTAACAATAACTTACCTATGTTTAAAAGGAGGAATAATGTGAAGAACAAGGAAAAGAGATGAAGATAGTTGAATATAAGAAATCTTCAACTTAATTCTTATTATTAAAGGAGATGCTAAGCAAGTAGAAACACCTCTTCTTCATTCTTAGGTAACATTGAGCTTTATGGTGGCTATCTTGACTTGTCTGAGCCGGCTAAAACTGATTCATTAAGTCTAGTAGTTAAAAGCACAAAAATGAGGAATTTCATTCTATCTAAAAGTCGATGAAAAAGTTAAAGTGACTGCTTCTGTATACCTTAAGTTATTAACTAAAGTTGTTGACAAGTTCTCATATCGGGTATAACTATGATAGGAGAGATCATGGTGATTCTATAGAGATCTGTGTAAAGGATTTATCTCCATTACTTAATTCGAACTTAAGATGAATTGAAGACTAATCAGAAGATATGAGCTAAAGAATGCAAAGTAATAAATGAGAGATTGAGTATGGAAAGTAGCTTATACTGATTGTCCTTTCTTTGATACATGAAATTGTATTCATAGGATTTCTTTTTATATTCGTTTTACAGAGTAAAGATCTTAATCTAAACTAAATATCCTTATGTTAGCAAGAACATGACAATTATAGTAACTGGATTGAACTCTTTTTTTTGCTTCATTCAATGCCACATTATCTTAGCACTCTTAGTTTTATGTATATTTTCACTCCATGTGTCATCTTTCTATTCGTTTGCTTCTACCCTCTTTTTTCAGCTCAATGATTCTACACTAATGACCATATTTTACTTGATGGCCTTTTATATAGTCATATAAAACACTACACAGTTGATCCTTATCCATCGCTTCTTGGTTGTTGATGATGTCATTTATATAATAATTACTTTCCGCTTACATGTCATTTCATGTTATCTCATGTCATCAATTGCTTGCTTGAATCACAAATTGTTTTGATCTGTTCAGCTTCTGCAGCTTTCTTTCACTTCTAATTAGGCTCTACGTATGCGTCCTTTCTAATTTTGTATGCTGATCATTGTTGTGTGTCGCTTCACCTTTTTTTACAGTTATTAATTTTCAAATGGAGTTCACCCTTTTATGTCCGCGGCAACATATATATTCGAGGAGTCTTTATTTTCTCTCTTTCTTACCGCGTCATCTATTCCAGTAAGTTTCTTTTTCATCCTTCCCCTCGTTCTTCTTCTCTTTTTCAATTTTTTAATGGCCTCGCATTTCTCACCCTTTGTTCCCAGGACTAGAAACAGGGAGGAGTTTGTCTAGTTTTGACAGAGTC
This sequence comes from Datisca glomerata, assembly GCA_003255025.1. Lineage (NCBI taxonomy): Eukaryota > Viridiplantae > Streptophyta > Magnoliopsida > Cucurbitales > Datiscaceae > Datisca > Datisca glomerata. The sequence goes on from QANY01004652.1 coordinate 786,790, forward strand.
ATTTGCTCTTACTTTAATGGAGAACTTGTTAGCTCACTCCTTTCTGCGAAAGAAGTCAACTTTAGAATCATGTACATAGCATTAGGTTTAAGATTTCAAGTTTCTTCTCTGTTTCAAGAATTTTTCAATTATCGTGACATTTTACTCATTTTACTCATTTTACTCCAAGCAACTATACGATTCTTTTATGTTTTGAATCCTTGAATCGTCTGTATAGTTTACACTTAGGCTTTATTTGTTTCACGCTATCTTTCTTTATATTCCTCCTATAATTGAATTATCATGTTTGCTTGAAGGAATCGTAAAATGATGTTGCAATTCTAATTTACATGCAATCCTAGTTTAGAATCTTTTAAGCCAATTGAATTCAGCAGAAAATAGAAGAAATCTTAATTTACAATGCAGTTGCAATTATGATATCAAACAAAATTACTTTCGTACCCTCATATGAAATAAAGTAAAAGTCATTTTTTCTCTCATTCTCTCTCATTTTACAAAATTTATTAAAATTAACTTTATAAAAAGTTTAGTTTAGCATTACTAATTTATTTAAATATTAATAAAAATATTTAAAAATTAATGTTAAAATTTCACGCCAAAATATTATTTCATTATCTATTTTATTTTATTAACTTAATTAAAATTAACATTTTAAAATTTAGTCTAGCATTATTAATTTATTTAAATAATAATAAAATTAATTAAAATTAATGTAAAAATATTAATAAAAAATTATTTAGTCTATTATTATTAACTAAAAGGGTATTCAATAACTTCTTGTTTGTTACACAAAATTATAACAACATTTAACTTCAAGTATAGCAATCATAAATTATCACTCAATACTTCATAGATAATCATGCACAACCAAACATGACAATCATAATTTCTAAGCAATTGAATTGTGTTGTTATTCTAGATTGCGAGAACCAAACGGCCCTTTAGGGTTGAACGAGTTTTCAGTTGCTCTACTCCATTAGGGAGAAGAATGGAACGTATTTTTCTGCTTCGAGGAGTGGTTTGGTTGCCCATGGTTGTTAAACTGATCCAAATCGTGTCTAACACTCATGATCCGATTCATAGGTATAATCTTAAATTGAGACAATCCTACGATCTTATTACATTTTTTGTCTTAAATTGATAGGATCTTATGATCCTTCTACGATCTTATAATCTCACTAACCATAATTTTGTAAGGTATTCAGAAGAAAGCAATATAAAGTTCATTTATTCTGTTCAATTTTTAAGTTGTTATTTATTTAGTTAAATTGCACTTATTAAAATAGTATAATTTATCGTTGGTTAATTAACTATATTCAAGAATTTTAATATGTAGTTTAGTAATTTATATTTTTTTATAATATTACTAGTATATAGTAAGATTTTACGATTTATAATTCGATTCTACGATCTGACTCACGAGACATCTTTACGATACTTGGTAGGATAATGATTCTAACAACCTTAATCCTTCTAAAGTTTGACAAGCAATGGAATGTCGAGGCATTCCAAATTTGCAGGATTGGAGAGGTGGTGGGCACTTTCAGATTCCAACTGAGTGGAGATCGTAAGGTATGCGACCATTCCCCTCTCCGCCCCACGTTCTTGTTTTTTGATTTCTATTTTCTTTACATCTTCTAACTACTTTTTACTTCCTTTTTTTTTTAAATGAGTAAGAATACCTTTCAGTTTGGAACTCCTGGAGACAAAGCAATATCTATGCCGCCTACAGAGTTGTGAACCATGATTGGCAGTGGCTTCTAGACCTCAAACGTGAAGCTCCTTTCCTTTAACTTCTTCCTTGACCAATACCGTCGCCCTGTATTACTTCGAGCAGCTCCTCTTCTTCTTTTTCTTTTGTTGAATCCTTCGACAGCATTAGGCCTATTCAACTTTTAGTTCATCGTTCTACCCACTAAAACGTATGCCCTCTATTGCAGCTGACTCTAGGATGTTAGCTGTTGCGGTGGGACCCTCTCAATCCCCTTTACCAATTTCTTTTCCCCCTAAAGCCCCCCCTCTCTTCTCCCCATGTTGTGCCTGCTTCTCCTAACCCGAGGATAGGTACTTCAGAGACGGTGCCCGAGTTTTGGACTCTATTTCCTTCTAAATTTAACCTGAGGATCCTATACGAGATCAATCTATTAGTCGACTAAGAATTTTCCCACTTGATCATGAGCCATCTTCAATACCATGCTAATGATGATTAGTTCGCGAAAGAAACTTGGTTCTTCAGAACGGGTTAAACCAAAGACTTCTTCGGGAAATTCTTAACTATCTTTGTTAGTTTTCTTTATTCTAATGGTTGATTTTCCTCTCCATCACAATGCTTTTGCCGCCAAGCTTAATAGAGTTGCGGGGAAATGGTCAGATACGAACAAGAGGTATCTATCCTAAAGTGCCAGCTTGATGTTAAGGAGCAGGAGATATGTAAGGTGAGCAGTGAGGCTGAACTTGTCATGCTAGAGGATGAGGAAGTGAGGGCTGGAGCTTATCAGCATTATAATGCTCAGTTCACGTTACTCGCGCAAGAAACTTACACCATCGGTTACCTCGATGGTGCTGCTCGGGCAGCTCCACAGTTTGAGCTAACACTAGTGGTTCCTCCGCCTGTTGAAGAAGAAGGAAGTGCTCTTGCCGTGAAGGCCACCAAAGTTGTCACCAAAGAATTTTTTTCTGAAAAGACGTAGAGGTCGTACAGCTTGCTAGCTGAGCATATTTTTCTTGATTGAGCTTCTCTTTTTATTTCTTTGTTGTTACTTTGTCGTTGCTATTTTTCTTCCTCTTTTTTTTTGTATCAGGACATTATTATTATCAATGCAAAAGTTCTCTCCGCACTTGACATAGTTATGTAATTTATTGTATAGCTTTGCGTTCCTTTAGTTGCTATTTGGCACACTTACACAATTTGCATTTAGTTTTATCTTAAGCGACCGCTTACACCTAAATTTTTATTTAGTTTTACCTTAAAGAGTCGTTTGGCACACTTTGATCATTTTTCATCTAATTTTTCCTTGACCGATCGGCACACTGATGCAATTTGTCATCTACCATTGACTTAAGCATCTTAAAAAAAAATTATTTAGATTTTCTTAAGCGACTGCTTAGCACACATACATGATTTTCATTTATTTTTACTTTAAGAGGCTACTTAGTTCACTGAGGCAATTGTCAATAAGTTTTGCATTAAGCGCCCGTTTGACACGGTTAGACAAATTTCATTAAGTTTTACCCTAAGCGGCTGCTTAGCACATTTAAGTAATTTTTATTTATTTTTTTCTTAAGAGGCCGCTTGTCACACTTAGGCAATTTTCATTTAGTTTTACTATAAACAGTCGCTTGGTACACTTAGATAATTTTTTATTAGGATTTTCCTTAAGCGGCCGATTGACATACTTAGATGATTTTTCGTTTAGTTTTTCCTTAAGCGCTCAGACTGTACAAAACCAGTCCGGGCCAGCTCGTGGGCTTAAAATTGGTCTATATCTTTTTCAAAAAAATGTAATATAGTAAAAAGTATATCTGGAGACTTGAAGTTGTAAGAAACATATATTGAAATAATTTTGAGTATCACTCTTGATGATGCTAGTGTAAATGATAGTGTTATTAACTTATTTAGAGATAATTTTATGATTAATGTTAATCAGAGTTCTTTATTACACACGTGGTGTGTTTGTCACATACTTCATTTAGTTGTTAAAGTTAGAATGGAACAAATATCACCGTATTTGTAAGAAATACATACTGATGTTGCATATATCATTACCTGAAATACTAGACAACTAGAATATTTAAAATCACGCTATGATTATGGTTTAAAACAAAGAAAGCTAAAAATGGGTGTAGATAATAAGTAGAACTCTACATATATAATATTAAGAATAGCACAACCTTATTGGAGTACAATTTGTAATTATGTGAATGACAAACAAGGAAAAGTTGTAGTAAATAACATTAGTTGTGAAAGAGCTACTTATTTTCTTGACTCTTTAGAACTTTCTTTTATGTTTCTACTAATATTTGTTCCGATGTTTATTATGCAACTTCACATATTGTTCTTAGATAACTTTTAGAAATTACTAGTCTTTTGCACATATAAGACATGATTTGTTTTGACCTATTTGTGAGAAAATAGAAGAAAATTTTGAAAAATACTGGCTTAATATTCATAATATTTTTTTTGCTATTGCAATGGATCCTAGGATAAATTTAGTTGGAGTTGAAATTTCATTGATTTAATTTATGAGAATTAAGAGTTCCCCTTGCACTGGCAAAGAGCTATTTCTTCCTCGAGGCCGGGCCGGCTTGGAAGCAAGCTACATGTCCCCCTATTATAGATATTAAAGAACTAACTTCACAATTAAGTTCAATTCACTATATGAATAAAAATATAAAATTGCTGATTGTAATATTATTAATGGTAGTAGTTCATCTACACAAGTGGTAGTTCTATTAATAGTTTAAAACAAATAATGAATCTTAAAATGAAGAACATTATTTCTACTCCTTATAGATTGGAATTTTATAAAAAAAATGAAATGGAATATGGAATTAATCAAGATGATGAGCTAGATTATTTACAATGGTCGAATGTAAATTCAACGAGTTGGGGAATAACAATTTTCTCTCTCTACCTGAGAGCCTTTCTCTCTAGGATCTTAGGGTTTCTTGGATCATGTGCCATGATTTTCAAAAAAAAATTCAATGTTGTCCATGATCCCTTATATGGCTGAGAGACAACGATATTTCGAGCAAAGTAGAGACATGGAGAAAGGTAAACAAGTTAAGCATTCTATTATAGTTGATTTCCATGGGTTACGTACGAGTTTTGAGGTTCTTGGAGAGTCTTTGAATACAATTAATATGGAACTATTGAACAGGATTTTTGTCCTACTGATTCTGAAGTTTTAAATTCTTCCTCAACGGAGGAGTTGGGTTATCCAACTACTAAACGGCGTAGAGGGAGACCTTCTAAGCCTAAGAATATTATGCTTAAACCCCTGGATAAAGGATTAAACCCTATTAGTATTTTGAGCAAAGAGGATAACCCTTCCTCTATAGGTAATAGACATATTTTGAGCTTAGAAGTAGAAAGGATAAGGTTGTCTCTCCTTTATTTGTTGAAAGTGATTTCACTGCCTAAAAATCATCTTCAAACGAGGAAACAGAAATGAATACAAACATTGTTTATTCTAACCTTGTTGAGAAGTCTGGGACTAATCTCAATAAATCTAATAAACTAGAAATAGAAGTGGAAGTGAAGAAGCAACTGTAGGTTGATCGTGTAAGGCTGGATAATATGAATTTGCCGTGTCGTAGGGAGATACTTATTCAAGATAAAACCAGTGGAAAATACTCCATTAAAGCTAAAATAATACAAGAACGTATTAAGTTTTGGGGAAAATACTTTAGTGGGATATTTTTTAGATAAAAACCCTCGTTTTACTTGGTGAAGCAAGCTGCATTCCGAGTTTGGGAGAGGAAGGGTTAGAAGGATGTCTCAGAAGCTGAGGACCCAACTAGATCCTTTTTCTTCAAGTTTAATAATGTGAAAGAAAAAGATGAGATAGCTTAAGGAGGTCCTTGGTATTTGGGCAATTGGTTATAGTGAAGGCTTGGGCTCCTAATCTAAAGTTGACAAAGAAAGAAATGCATCATATACCTATTTGGGTAAAGATGTGGGACCTCCCTACAATTCTATGGAGTCCAAGTGGAATTAGCAACGTATCAAGCATCATTGGCAAGCCCATCTGTACCGATGCAATGACTGTGTCAAGTACAAAATTAGCTTTTGCTAGAGTTTGCATTGAAATAGGTGTCTTCTTTGAGCTACCTAAAGTTTTGGACATTGATTTGGGTGAATGTGACTTAGCTCGTATCCAAATTAAGATTGAATATCAAGGTATATCTAAAGGAGGTGTCAAACTTGTAGTGTGTTTGGCCATGATTGCTCATTTAAGAAAGAAACTAAAACCTTTAACCCTGTTCCAAAACCAAATCCTAAACCTGCTAAAAATTAGTAATAGGTGAAGATCGCTAGAAATGGTAAAGAGGTAGAAGGTCATGACTTTACTAATCAACCCGATGTTCTCTTACCTGATTCCTTGGAGGATGTGCTAAGAAATTTAGTGAAATGGAACATGAATTACATAATCAAAGTGATGAAGTTAAGGAAGCCTTTTTGCAAGGGGTTGAACCGTTTACGAAGATGGGAATCCTGGTCCCGGTATGTAAAAGACTAAGGATTGTAAAAGTACTCATCTGGATAATAGTAAAGATAGCCTTAACAGTGTGCAGCTACGTTCTAGAAAAAAAAATAAAGAAAAGGCACGTAGCTGCTAAGCAAAAGGCTTATGAGGTGAAGATGGTGAGAAAGTCACCGAACCCCATTCTTTTCTTATGAACCTAGCAGTTTGGAATGTGAGGGGGTTTAACGACCCCAAGAAGAATAAAGAAGTTAATAAAATGTGATTAGATTTCAATTTGAATTTTGTAGCTAGTGGAAACTAAAGTTAAATTGAAGAACTTTGATAGGATTTCTGGAATAGTTTTTTAGGATTGGACTATGTTTCACAATTACAGTCACTCTCCTACTGGTAGGATATGGGTGGCTTTTAATTCTAAAATGTATATTGTTAGCCTCCTTAGCAGCTCTGACCAGGTTATCAACTACTCTGTTCAAGATCTCTTTTCTGCAAAGGTTTTTGTTTGCTATATTGTTTATGCAGCCAATGCATCTAGGAAAAGAAGAGACTTGTGGCAGACCCCTATAAACATTGTTTCATCACTTGGTAAACTGCCATGGGTTATTCTAGAAGATTTTAAGGAGATTCTTCATCCTAGTGAAAACTAGGGAGGTTCAAACTCATGGAATGAAGGCTTGGTGGAGTTTAGTGTCTACATCTCTCAATTATGTGTTTTTTACTTCTCTTATAGTGGGTCTCACTTGACTTAATTGACTCAACAGCCTGTTTCTACTAGTGTTATGATAAAAATTGATAGGGCTTTAGTCAATTCTGAGTGGCATGATAATGTTCCCAACTAAGCAACTTATTTTGCTGCTGATGGTTTGTTTGATCATAGCCCCATTTCAAAGTTTTCATGGTTTTATCAAAAGCAAAGCTCCTTTCAAATTTTTCATGTTCTGGATAAATTTTCCAAAGTTTTATGAAGTAGTTAGCAGAGCTTGGGGAATTCAAATTCAAGGTTCAGCTATGTGTTATTTTATGTCAGATGTTGAAAGCTGCCAAACAAGCTCTAAAGCAATTTAATTTTGATAGATGCAGCAATATTGCTCTTAGAATTTGTGAAGCCAGAAAAGTTTTGGATATTGCTCTTATGGATCTGGATAAACATCCTGGTGGTGTGTCTAAGCAGTATACTGCTTGTTTAGCTTCTAGACAATTTATGGAGCTTAAATTAGCAGAATAGAGTTTCTATCTCAAAAAATCTAGAGTGTTTTCACTTAACGCTGGAGATGATAATATTGCCTATTTCTTCAAGGCAGTAAAAGAGCATAGAGGCAGCAGATTTCGGATTTTGTAATTAGAGGGGGATGATGGTGATATGATTAAGGATCCTGAAGCTATCAAGACTCATATAATTAAGTTTTGCCAAGGTTTGCTAGGCTCTCAATCCCTCATCCCTAATCTGAATTGGAACATTGTGGATATAGTTCTTCCAAATAAGTTACAGCCTCAGTATAGTGAAACCTTAACTCAAGAGTTTAGCTTCTAGACAATTTATGGAGCTTAAATTAGCAGAATAGAGTTTCTATCTCAAAAAATCTAGAGTGTTTTCACTTAATGCTGGAGATGATAATACTGCCTATTTCTTTAAGGCAGTAAAAGAGCATAGGCGCAGTAGATACAATTAGAGGGTCATGATGGTGATATGATTGAGGATCCTGAAGCTATCAAGACTCATATAATTAAGTTTTGCCAAGGTTTGCTAGGCTCTCAATCCCGCATCCCTAATCTGAATTGGAACATTGTGGATACAGTTCTTCCAAATAAGTTACAGCCTGAGTATAGTGAAACCTTAACTCAAGAGTTTTCTGAGGAGGAGATCAAATCTACTTTCTTCTCTTTCAGCGATCAAGAAGCTACTGGCCTTGGTGGTTTTTCTGCAAGCTTTTTCAAAAAAAACTTGGCATATTAATAGCAATGATGTATGTGCATCTATTTCATATTTTTTTCAAGGATGGGAAGCTGTTGAAACAGGTAAATGCTACAACAATCTCTTTGATTCCCGAAGTCCCTAATCCAATAAAATTTACTGAGTTTAGGCTCATCTCCTATCGTAATCTTATTTATAAGTGCATTACCAAGACGATTGCTAATAGGCTTAGGGTTGTTCTTCCTAGCCTAGTTAGTGTTAACAAACTGCATTTATTCCAGGGAGATCCATAGAAGATAATATTTTGCTGACTCAGAAACTCCTTAAGTGCTATCATAAGAAATCTATTGCTCCTAGATGTCTGTTCAAAGTTGATTTACAAAAAGCTTATGACTTTATAAGATGATTCTTTTTTGTAGGGTTTTATAGGGATTTGAGCTTCCAGATAAGCTTGTAACTTGGATCATGGAATTTGTTACAACTCCTACTTTCTATGTCTATATTAATGGAGGTTTACATGGTCATTTTCAAGGTACAAGGGGACTATAACAGGGAGATCCCTATCTCCATACCTTTTTGTTCTGTTAATGGAAGCTCTTACTGGTATTCTTAAACAATGTGCATATTTGCCTACTTTTAAGTATCATTGGAAATGTAGGTGAAATAAAATAGTTAATCTATGTTTTGTTGATGATCTCCTAGTATTCTCCAATGGTGATATTGTACATGTTAGGTAAATCAGGGCTAGATCTGTTCAAACTTTTTTCTGGTTCACAACCTAATGCTGCTAAGAGCTAAGCATTTTTCTCAGCTGTTAATGAGTATGTGCAAGAGTAAATCTTGACTGAAACTGGCTTCACAAAAGGAGTCTTGCTTGTCAAATATTTGTGTGTTCCATTGGTTTTTCTAGATTGAATAGAGCTCAGTATGATATGTTGGTGGACAGGATTATCATGAGAACTGAACAGTGAAAAATAGGTACGTATCTTATGCATGAAGGCTACAACTGATCAAGTCAATCCTTACTGTAATTCAGGGCTATTGGTCTACTCTATTCATTTTACCTATGTAGGTTTTGAAGAAAATCTCAAATATTTTGAGAAACTTTTTATGGAATGGTAATTGTTCTATAGCTATGAGAGAAAAAATAGCATGGGATAAGATTTTTGTTCCTCTTGATGAGAGCGGGCTTGGATTGAATAACCTAGTTATCTAGAATATCTTTGTAGTAGCTAGACATTTTTTGAGACTTGCTTCTAAGACTATAGATTCCTAGTCGGTACAAACTGCACCTCCTTAAATCCCAATCCATTTTCACAATTAAGTTTCATAGTGACCCATCTTGGTCATGGAGGAAGATTCTTAAAATCAGGGATATTGTTGGTGACTTTTGTAAGGCATTACCAGGTAGAGGTAAAAGTATCAAGATAGTAACAGATCTATGGTATCCTGTGTGAGTTTTGATTACCTTTGGTGGTAATGACGTTATACATGTTTCAGGGTGGGACTTGAATATTAATCCATATATTCTAATCATATATGGAGTTTGGCATTGGCTTAATTCAGGTTTGCAGCAGAGATTAGCTTTATGGGATATTCACTTACTGTTTCCTCATCTGCTAGTGTGATTGATGATCATTGGAAATGGCTGTCTGATTCGAATGGGAAATTTTTTGTCAGTCATACTTATAACCAGATTTGCGTGCAGGGGCAAAAGATTTCATAGACAAAGTGAATTTTTTTCAAAGGCCACATTCGTAAGTGTTCTAACTTATCTTGGTTGGCTGGCCAAGTCAGACTTGCTACCAAAGATCTAGTTGATAAATGGTGCCCTACCATTGGTATTGATAGTGTTTTCTGCTGCCAAGGGGTAGAATCTATTTCTTATTTTGTTCTTGTTTAGTTGCTAGGCCTATTTTTGACAGGTTGCTGAATGTAGTGATTTAAAATGTTTAGCTATTGATTTGCATCAAATGGTTAATTGGCTGCTCAATAACATTATTAAAACTTTAACTACACAGATTGTTAAATTAGGCTTCATTGTCTTTATTTGTAATCTTTTCAGTTGAGAGTCATAAAAGGATGTACCTTGGTAAGATCATGGATTCTTCTCTGGTTTTCAAGTAGTGTGCTAGAATGGTGAGGGAAAGGGTTTGGTTTATCCCGAAACATGATAAACATGAAGAGTTTCATGGTTTAAATGAAACCATGAAACTTTGGTGTATCCCTATGTTGTTATCCAAGACAACTTGTGATGGTGAGGGAAAGTTGACTCGGGCGGTTTTGGCCTTGTTGCTTTTTGTTTGTTTTTGTGTGGTCTTGTTAGTTTGTTGTTGCTCCATTGAAGCTTGGGTTTGTTTTGGTTTTGTTAAGTTTATGTTTTCTTTAATGTATTTGTATTTCCTGAGGTATGCCTCTTCAATTTTATAATTTTTTTTTTGAATAATACTTACCTTATAATCAGAAAAAAAATTCAACGAGTTATCCTATTCTTTCTATTATGGTGATCTACTAACTCTTATGGTCTCTTTCTTCAGAATCTTCTTTTACTTTAGGTGGGCATGCATATGATGAAAAAAGAGATAGATTAGCTCTTAACATTGTGGGAATCGGTGTTTGTGTAAAGGATTAGACCGATGCCACCAAAAGAAGACAACAAAAAGAAGATGATATCATCCAAGATTTTTAAAATTTAGATGTATGAAAATAAATTGTAGATTAGTTGTTAGTTATTTAGTATATTTTTAATTTTTAAATGAATAGAAATATCACGTGTAATTTAATTTTAGATACTTGCAAGTAATTATTTTTTAATTAGGTTGGTGCCAACCAAGTTGGGATGTGTCTTATTATAAAATATTATTGCATGTCTTAAAGTATCTGACTTCAAATGTAATTTTTGATATTGCTGCAAGTAATTGATAGATAGACAGATGTCAACCTAGGTGGGGTTTACCTAATTTATAATTATATAACTGTCAAATTCAATTAATAAAATAATAACTTTATGCTACTTTAAGATTTCACAGTTCACATTTTTATTCTTAATATTTATAATTATTTTATTTATTCTGATAAGTGCATTTTATGACAAGCGATAAAATAAAAAGTAATTAAAATGTTATAACAGAATTTATATTTAGCCTAGTGGTATTCTCCTTACATTTTCTTCCTTTCCACCAAGGTTCAACTCTCACAGAGCAATTTTGAAAATTTCAACATTTTAGAGAAAATAGGGAAATAACCGTACCATACCTTTAATCGGCCCGGCCAAGCTCAGACCACATCCTCACGATCCGGTTCAGTGGTCCATTACAGACCTAACCTATATGTTTCACGGGTCAGCCCAGTACATGCCCGACCAGTAGTGAAATAGGCTCGGGACCGGCCAATGAACCGTCAAGTGACTGGCTGTCGGCCAGGCATGTCCCAGACCAGCCCGATTGCAATCACTAGGAAATTTTAATTTAGTTTTTTCGTTGAGAGGCTGTTAGTATATGTAGACAATTTCATTTAGTTTTGCCTTAAGCAACTACTCGATACACTTAGGTAATTTTTTATTTAGTTTTGCCTTAAGCGGCACACTTAAGTAATTTTTCATTTGCTTTGCCTTAAGTAGCCGCTTGGTACACTTATGAAATTTTCATTTATTTTTTCCTTAAGTTGTTTGCTTGATAGACTTCGGTAATTTTTCATTTAATTTTACCTTAAGTGGTCGTTTGGCACATTTAAACAATCTTGTGTTTAGCTTTGCTTTAAGCGACCACTTGATAAACTTAGAATTTTTTTAATTTTATTTGCCTTAAATTGTTTGCTTGGCACACTTAGGTAATCTTTATTTAGTTTTTCTTTAAGCAGCCACTAGGCATACTTTGAAAAATTTACATTTAGTTTTACCTTAATTGACCACTAGACGCACTTAGGTAATTTTTGATTAGATTTGCTTTAAGTGGCCGCTTAACACATTTATACAATTTTCATTTTGGTTTTTCTTAAGCAACTACTTTGTACACTTGGGTAATTTTTCCTTCAGCTTTGTCTTAAGATGCCGCTTTGTAAACTTAAGTAATTTTTGTTTGAACTCGGGCCATTTGGGCATGTCCATTCAATTTTTTAAAAGATTCGAGTCCATTTTTATGCATTATATATCTTTTGATTCTCAATTTTGGCTCTCCATTATTTTCATATTCGAGCTTTGAGTTATCCCTCCTTTTAGATATGGGCATGACGCTCTCCCTCTTTTCTCAGCACAACATTATGAATAATATAGAATTTAATTTGGTAGAAAAACAATAAAAGATACAGTTTTATGTGAAAACCCATTTAAGAGGGAAAAACCACAAGAGATTCAAGATTGTTTATTATTAATCATAAAATAATAGTTTATATCGGTACATAATACTTCTTTAGGTGGGTTGCATTCCCTAGTTTAGGAAGATCTGCTCCATCACAGGTGGTTAGCCAATACAAGCCTTTGCCTACTGCTGCCTATACAATGTATGATCCATCCTTGTTTTGTCTCATTTTTATGCTGTCTGGCTTCATGATCCACTTGTGGACCATATCTCATGGATGAAATATTCTAGCATGAACCCAAGTCTAAAAATACGACATCCGCCTTTAATCTGATGGGACCTAGTTCTCGCCTTTCTTCGATTAGAACAAACTATTTCTCCTTAATTTTTAGTTTTCCTATTTGCTGGTTTCTGAAGTCATAGTCGGACAACCGAATTCTATTGGTAATACTGCTTCTACTCTGAAGGAAAGTGAAAACGGTGTCTGTCCAATGGGTTCCCGAGATACACCCATAGTATCGCAGGAAATTCCTCAACCTATTTTCCTTTTGTTGTTTCGAGTCTTTTCTTCAACCCTTCCAGTAGGTTGGACCTTTTAGCTTTCCCGTTTCATTGAGGGTATTACATTGTAGAGTATAAGGCCTTTATCTACAATCCTTTATAGAACTTCGGATCATTTTTATAGTGAATTGTAGTCTGTTACCTGTAACTATAATCTTTAGGATCCAGTACCTGCATATTTATTCCTTTCCATAATAAACATTTACCTCATCCTCATTAATTTTAGCCAACTCCTCAACTTCTATCCACATGGTAAAGTAGTATGTGGCTACCAAGTGAAACTTTTTTTGATCACGTACCATTCGTAAAGGTCCAATGATGTGCAATCCTCATTGTATGAACTGTCATAGGTTTACTAGAGTTTAAAGTGTTTCAGGTGCAAGCTTGGGCAATGGAGCAAACAACTGGTATTTTTCATATATCTTGATGTATTCCTTTGCTTCTACTTGCATTTTGGGTCAATAGTATCCTTCGTCGAGTAATATGTATGATAGGAATCGTCCGCCTATGTGATTACCTTAAATTCCTTCATGAATTTCTATTAGGACATACCTTGCTTGCATTAGGGTGAGGATTTCAAATGGGCCCGAATTGGATCTTCTATAAAGGATGTCATTAAGTAGGGAATATTTGGCCACCTCCTGACCTAGCTTATGAGCCTCCAACTTATCTACTTATAGCGTTCAATCATGTATCTAGTGTATTCTTAGTCTTGCCAACTAGGTATGCTTCTTTGGCACACAGCACTAGCGCATGATCCTCTATTCTTGGACTTTCTAAGAACTCAACAGGGATACTTCTTTTTCCTTGAGCTGTTTGGATGACCCTAAAGTTGCTAGTGTGTCTGGATGAGAGTTCTCTCCCCTAAACATTTTTTTATTTGGTATTTTGTGAACTTTCCCAATAACTCTTTTGTTTGCTCTAGATATTTTTCCATTCTTTAATCCTTAGCCACATAGTTACCTACAATCTGGTTAGTGACTAGCTGATTATCGCAAAAAATATGGACTTTATTTATGCCAAGGTCTATGGTGAGGCAGATTCTCGCTAATAGGGCCTCATATTCTATTTAGTTGTTGAAAGCACTATAAAATTGAATGACAAAGCTTGTTCTATGATCTCATCAAGCAGTGTTTGAATCATAATGCCCATTCTAGCTCTTTTCTGGTTGGATGCCTCATATATGAACAACCTCCATTACCATCAGGTGAGTTCACACTCTCATTCGATGTGGATCCATCCTATGTGAATTCTACAATGATATCCCGCTTAGTCTTGTGATTTTATAGAGGTCCTGGGTAGGTAACGGATATCGTACTTCCCCAATCCTACTGCCCATTTTGTCATTTTATCAACTAAGTCTGGTAAGTGCAAAATGCTCCAAATTGGGAAGTCTGTTTGCCAGTTATTGTAGGTGTCTAAAATAAGGTTTGAGTTTTTGCAATGTCGTTACTAAGGCTAGATGATTTTCTCCACTTTAGATACCAAGCATCTACTCCCGCAAGGCATGTACTGGCGAAGTAAAAATGTTTTTATCGTGTATAATCTTCTCTAACCAGTGAGGCACTGACGACTGCTTCTGATACTATAAGATATAAAAACAGGTCTTCATTCGGATGTGGTTTTGAGATTAGGGGTGGTGAATCCAAGTATTCCTTGATCGCTTGGAAGGCAGCTTCGCAGTTCTCATCCCATCATTGCGATGGTTTTTTCTTCACCTTAGAAAATAACAATTTGAACTTGTCTATTGACCTTGCTAAAAATTTGGCAATTGCCACCTACTTTACCGTGAAACTTTGCAAGTCCCTCAAGGTTTTTGGTGGCTTCATTTCTACTACCGCCTTGACTTGATCAAAATTGACTTTGATTACTCTTTTTGTAACAATATCTCCTAAGAATTTCTCGATTGTGATTCTGAATGCACATATATCAGGGTTCAGCTTCATGTCATGTTTTCGCAGTTCGGAGTAAGCTTCCTCTAGATGGAGAACATGGTATACTCTATGCATTGATTTTATAAGCCTACATAAACTTTCATCGTCTGTCCTATTTGATTCTGAAATATGTGATTTACAAGTCTTTGACAAGTTGCCTCAGCATTTTTTAGTCTAAACATTATTACCCTGTAAAAATAGATACTTTGATATGTTATAAAAGACGTTATTTTCCTTATTAGGGGGATACATCTTCACTTGGTTGTAATCGGGTAAGGCGTCCATGAAGATCAATAGCTTATGTCCAGATGTTACACAAACTTTCCACTTTCTGCTTTTCTTTTTTACTAATATGACACTCGACAACCATTCAAGGTACATGGCTTCCTAGGTGAAGCCAGCTTTAGATAGTCTTTCCACATCCTCTTTGATTGCATGTCTTCTATTAGGTGCAAATGCATGCCTCTTCTACTTTATTAGTTATTCTTATGGGTTTACATTCAGATGGTCCACAAGTTTAATGGTCTTTTCAGTACCATCAAGCGGCACTGTTTCTAACTCTTTTGCCATTTTATATCAAGGTCGTTAAAATTCAGAGGAGTTGTTGGCCTTCTTTGATTGCTATTGATTATGGTTCATCAGTCGCTTTCTAGTTGTAATGGCTCTTACTACAATAATTGCAGTGATAATGTAGCACTGATCTGCCGCCTGATCCCCTTTAATTGTTTTTAACCCTATTGGGGCTTGGATACTTCGAAGTATGATAGTAATTAGATAGAGCGACGTTCATCTTATGAATGCAAGTCTTCCCAAAGATCGTGTTGTACAATGACGGTGTGTTTACATCTCCAAATTCTGGTAGAAAATTGTATGGCTCAGCATATACAGGGAGAGAAAGTGTACCTATTGAATACGTTACTTCCCATTAAATAGAATTAGTGATTGCATTGCCTTCTGTAGTTTCATTGCGTCCACTCACATCTTTTACATGGTTGAGCGGCATAGCACATTTGAGGTGCTTCAATTATCTACCAAAACTCTCATTAGCAAGCAGCTTCATATTTGGATGGAAATTGCTTACACGTCATTATGGTCTCATGTGGCTCGGCATCTTCGCTGTCATCATGATAGGTGCCTTGTTAAGGTCATGTTCTCTTTCTCATCGTTGAACACAGTCATTTTTATTTTGCATTAATCCGTTCATTCCTTCCGAGTTGTTCCTTCAAGCTCTATCAATCCTATTATCATATTTAAGTCTCGTAGTGGTTCTGCTTCTCTCTATTTTGTGTCTTCCTCACTCTGCCTAGGTTCAGGCCTGGCCACATATTATTTCAGATAGCCTTTGCAGATCAACTCTTCTATGTAATCCTTGAGTTGATAGCGATCTTTTGTCATATGCACATTGCTTTAATGGAATGAGCAACATTTTTCATTGTCTTTTTCATCGAGCTCTCTTCTTAAAGGTGGTTGTCTTTACAACCATTCATCTTTTACTGCTCAGAGAATCTGGTTGATGGGTTTTGTGAGCAGAGTATAGGTTTTTTCTTTTTTTGCTAGTCTGCTCAGGTCATCCATGCTTATTGTCTCGTATATTCCCGCCATTTCCGACTCTATTGCCAGATACTTCAGCTCTTGTCGTGCTTGCGTTGCCTTGCAATGTAACCAATTGTTTGGATAACCTCATCATACTATTTAGTTCTTCTAGATTAATATAGGTTTATGCCCTTTAAGAATGTCTCTGCCATAATTAGCGCCTTGGATAGGTCTTCGAGCAGTGACGACTAGGGTCTAATATCCTTCTGAATTCCAACCTTTGATACATGGAGTTGTACTTATGGGCTTTCTTTTAACAGCCATTTTATAGAGATAAAATCTGAATCTAAACTACATTATCATTCTGTTAACAAGAATATGGTAGTAATAGTAACTGCTTTGATCGGATTCAGCTCTTTATTTGTTGCATTGATTGCCGCACAATCTCAGCACTCTTAGCTTTATGTTTCTTTTATCTACAGCTGCGTCTTTCCGTTCATCAGATTCTACCTGCTTTTTGACTGCTCAATGATCTGTACGATCCAAATTCAACTTTTTTCACTTAAAAGTTTTATCTACTAAGTGTCGAGTTCTCACTTTTTAAATTTGTGCAAATTTCGTTAAATAAACTAAGCATCAGTTATATGGGTTCTTTTTTTTTTCAAGCACTAAGCTATGATGGCATAAATAAAAGTTTGATTTTATACTTATAAATTGGTAGATTATTTCAGTTCTTCCTTCGTCATTTCTTTTAGGCCTTGTTCCTTCTACATATTGATCTTGTTATAGTATTTGAAGCGAACTGAAAAGAAAAATGGATGTGTAAGGTTCCATTGATGCAATGTACAAGTACTAAACAATTACAAACCTAAATATAAAGAGACTATATTTAACCTAACAAACAAAAGAGCTAAAAGACTATTCTACTCTTAATGAATAATAAAATAACTATTTATTCTAACAATCCCTTTAAAATGCATGATGTGACAACTAAAAGCATCGAGAGTATGTCATCCAAAAAATGAAAACGCAAGATAGAACATGACCTAGTAAACAAATCGGCAATCTGCGTGGAGGAAGGAATGAAGGGCAAAGTAATAGTGTCATGCTAAATATGATAACTAAGTGAGGTGACTAATCAATCTCAATATGTTTGGTCTACTCATGAAACAAAGAGTTGTGAGCAATGTAAACAGCACTATTGTTCTCATAATTTATAGGAGTAGGACGAGAAAGATAAACACCCATATCTTTAAGTAGCCAACGTGACCAAACTATTGAATGGATTGACGCAGCGGAAAAATTGTCTGGACTCAAAATGTTTTTATTAAATAATCAAACATATGTTAGAAGGAACATAGAAATCATACCCTTGATGCGCAAACAAAAGTAATTGAAAATATTTACGTCATGGTCAGATCATTGATTTACACGTGAATTGTACCCCTACCAACAAAACTATGGGCATCGCAAGAAGTCTCAGATGTCCATGTCGTTGTTGACTGCTAAATTGTCACCACCCACGCTGCATATTATTGTTAACTACCTTGAATTACTAGAACCACCATGAATTGATAGCTCAGTATCTTTCTTGCTACTCCTTGGGTCGTTAAGTGAATACTAGTCATGGACACTAGGAATAAAAATCTCACTTTTCTTCCTCTCTAATTTTTGGCTAGGGAGAATAATTATACTCCCTAGGATTTTCCGTTCTCTCATAAATTGGGCCAATAGTGAAATCCAACAATCAAAAGTTGACTAAAAATTCTCTCTTAATTAAATTATTCAATTTTAAAAGAATTTTAAAATATATTATAAAATTTTAGCTCACTCACACCATATACTTATGTATACCCTAGTATTACCCTAACCCTATTTTATCATTGATCAAGAAATCTCAACCCTCAATNCTCTCTCTCTCTCTCTCTCTCTCTCTCTCTCTCTCTCTCTCTCTCGTCCTTGCTTCGTCTTCCTCTGCCTGTTTCTTCCCCTCTCTGTTTTTCTCTTCTCTTTTCTATTGCTTCTCTGTAACCCTTTATTGCTCTCCCTCCCTCCATCTGTTTTTCTCTCTCAGCTATCCCCTTGCTCTTTCTTCATTACCTCACTGTTTTTCTTTTCTTTCCCCTCTTTATTTCTTTCTTCTTCTCGTTCTCTCTCTCTCATTTTCTCTCTCTGTCTGACTCTCTCAGCATCCTTCTTCTTTCTCTCTCTCTATCTCCCCCTTTGCTTTTGCCATCACCGGTGGTTTATCACCGAGGCTCCTTTTCCCCTTCCCTCTGTTTCCCTTTCTCTCGTCCTTTGTTTTTCTCTCTATCTATTTCTCTCTCTGCTTCCCTCTATCTTTGTCTCTCTGCTTCTCTCTTCATCCCTCTATCTATTTCCCTCTCAGTTTCCCTCACTGTTTCTCTTCCTCTCTTTGTTTCTCTCTCTTTCTCATTTTCTTTCTCTCTTCCCCCTGTTTTGTCGCGCTTTCCGTTCTGCAACTAGGTCTTGCACCCAGTTGCTCTATTCTGAACTGGTTCAGCTCACTCGGACTGGTCTAAACCGATCCATCAGATAAAATCGAACCGAACTGGTCTGTACCTTTTGACCCGAAACTTTATCTTTTGACTCTGGACCCGATATATTATTTTCTGACCTCGTTCTGACCGTTTTGCACTATTTTAATTAAATCTATATTTTCTATTTTATGATATTAAAAATGTGTTTATATTATTTTATTTCAAAACAATTTAATGATTATATTTTTTTGGGATTTCAGGTCATTAATTATTCAATTCATTCTTCCGCTTCAGGTAAGTGAGCTTACATGATGATGTGACACCCGTTGTTATAAATATATATGCTTTGTGTAAGTGAAATTATATCGTAATGTGACCCATGTGTGATAAATATATATATGCTTGTGTAAGTGAATTTACATGTGTTATTTTCATCAGCTTTAATTATCTATAAGCATGTTACTTTCATAAATATGTTTGGGTAAATTGACTTATATAACGATGTGACTCTAATGTTATAATTGTATCATGTATTTATTATCTGTTTAACCATTTTTCGATAATTATTATATTTGGTTAACACTTTGGTAATTGATTTCTGTTCAGTTATTAATGTGATTATCATGAGATAAACGTCTCAGTGTGACTGATTTTGCATAGTATGTTATCATGTTTGATTCTGTTATATGTATCAGTGTGCATTATATGATTAATTTTTATCATACGTTGAGTTCTGCAAGTTATGAGGTTAATTCAATCAAGTGGTAATTAAGTAAAATATGAACTTAAGTATGATCTTTAGTTAACAAGGAATCAGGATTGTTCACGTTATGTTCTGTTAAACGAATGGGTGTCATCTGTTCATGCTTTCGTCACACATAGGGTGTCATCTATTCATGTTTTGGTCATTCATTGGGTGTCATCTGTAAATGTTTTTCATCACTCATGAGGTGTCATCTGTTCACATTTTTCGTCACCTATGAGTGCCATTTGTTCTGTCGTCCAATGAGTGTCATCTGTTTCATCGTCTGATGTGTGCCATCTGTTTCGTCGCCCAATTCATCATGATGTGTTTCAGTTAACATGTGCAGTTTTGAGACACGTG
This sequence comes from Datisca glomerata, assembly GCA_003255025.1. Taxonomy (NCBI): domain Eukaryota; kingdom Viridiplantae; phylum Streptophyta; class Magnoliopsida; order Cucurbitales; family Datiscaceae; genus Datisca; species Datisca glomerata. Next base: position 806,837 of record QANY01004652.1, read on the forward strand.
TTATCTGCGTGCTATGTTAAGCCATGTCATGATCAAGTACGTTACTTTTATTTCATTTATGTTATATGTCAAGTTCAGTTATGTTATATCATGATCAAGTATGTTACTTTATTTCATTTATGTTATATGTCAAGTTCAGTTATGTTATGTCATGATTGCATTTATGACATGTGGATGCATGTTATTATGTGAATTTGCTTACTGAGTATTTTAAAATACTCATTCCCCCACAGTTAATTATGATGCAGGTGGTGATGGTGAGCAGCATGAGTGGGAGACTGCCATAATCAGTTAGATCAGATGAATTTATGTTTTCAGTTTATGATTTGATTAAAAACTTAGGAAAACATTTGCTGTTAAATTTGGTTATTCAAGTAGTTTATTTTACGATATGATTTTCTACGAATTATGATGAGTGAAAGTTTTATGGATTATAGATTTCAAGTTTTGACGTTATTTCAGAATTTAATTCAGTTTTTCAAGGTTTTATTAATTATGTATTTAAGACACTTTATCGCTTCCGCTATTTTAGGATTAAGATTTCGATCATGGATAAGTTTAATACTTTTGCTATTTAAGGTCAGAATTTTTCCCATCATGGTAAATTACGAATTTTTAATTTGGGAATTTTCTCAAAATTAGGGTTTTTTTCGAATTGGAGATTTCAAAATTGTGAAATTACACGTATGTTTAACCCTCAGGGATCGAGGCGTCACAATTAGACTGAAGCATAGTGAGCCACTATCCTTAAAGATAATTCCACGTCCTCATGTAAAAAAATATCTCGGTGCATTAAGGTTCACTACGCATCCACCGAAACCATACACAATATCCAACATAGGAAATTGAAGATATATTGATTTTGAGAAAATTCATATATGACTAACACACTTCTTACTTTGGAAGAAAAGAATAGCTTTGTTTATATATATGTTCAAAGAGTTTAAATCCTCATAAAATATTAATTTATGTATTAAAATTTCATAACATAAAATTAAATTCTCAAAATAAAAGAATTTGTAACTCCTTAAATAAATACAGTCATTTAATAATTTCTATTTAATTTTCAATTTGTAACTCACAATATAATGAAGGGATTAGTTTTTTTTTTTTAAATAGTCATTTAATTTGTAACACACAACTTTTAAAATACCAACAATCCCGCACATGTGTTACAAATTAAGAAAATATTATGTTAGATATATCTAGAAAATAAATGTATAAGTGCAGATATCTAGAAAACTTGAATCTAAACATTATGTATTGTTTATAGGGATTTGGTGAACTAAAATCTTGCACCAAAAACCTTGAAAACAGAACTGGCCATTTTGGTACACACAGCTTTTGGTTTCAAATTAGGGTGGCACAAATAGGACATGCACCATTACCTGAATCTCATGAATGCTCTAAAGAGTAAGCTTTAACCTCTCATAGAAAGCGACCTCACTTTTACACTCACATATGTCAACTTCATCCAGTGTATATTACAATTATCACACCATTCAATAAGATATATAGATTGATTAAGAGTTGAAATTCAACCACACAATCATTGCAGTCACATTAATTACTATCCACATGGATACATCATAGGAAAGAGTAAAATTAGATATATTCATAAATGAATTAATGATTGATTTGTTCTTACCCATCGAACATACTTCATTGGATCTCCAATCACATAGCATGGGTTGTCATCACTATTAATTCAAATAACAGCCTTCAGCTTATCCCTTGATATTTAATTTACTAGCTTTTTTAGGTAGTCCCCTTAGTCAGAACATCAACAATATTTTCCGACATGACATAATTTAGAGCTAACACAATTTTTTTTAACTATATAGCTACCTCAAAGTTTCAAACATTTAGGCAAATATGTCTTCTCTCTAGTCATGACTTTATCTTAGCTCGGGCATTTGCAGCTAATAATCACAAAGACAATTGGAGAAATAAATCTCACACAAAATTCATCCACTTGAAGCTTTTTGCTTCTCCCTTGCCTTTGCTAAAAGTAAATTGATTTATAATAAATTTATCATCAGAGTTTGATAATCGATTGAACATTTGACTCTCATGTTTATCTCTAAAACTCATCACTCTAAAAAAATAGGATCATCATAATGATTTTTGTCATGATAATTTCATACATAATATATAACTTCATCAGAGTTTCATAACTAATGAACATTTTACTTTTTGTTCATTTCTCAAATATATCAAAATTTTAGATATGTAAATCAATCATTATGAGAATCTATGCTTGTCATGGAAACCTTCACATTTTCCATGATATGAAAAATATTTGCACACATGTATAGTGCCACACAAATTTCATTGGCTTCTTAATTTCATTCATCATCATTTTTCTCAAATTGGATGATCTCATTTTGTCAATGACAACATATCTAGCACCATTACACCTAACGTACAATAGGAATGCTTATTCAAAATTGATTATGCTCCAATGTAGTGATAATATACCACTTAATAAGTAACTTTATAGCGCAACTACAAAATCTGTAAACAGTTGTTACTACAAAACGAAAAATAATAGCTTAAGCGGTATTAATCAACAAAACACGCTCAATGCTTTAAAAGCCTAGAACCACTCATTATTTTTTTAGTTTCCCAATTAAGATTCAATTAATATTGAAAACCGAAAGAATAACTTCACCAAAAAATATGGAATTTGGCCCATCTCAAACGGGCTACTGAGTCATAAACTGCAGAACATTAGCTTCTCAATTTTAAATAGCTAATTAATTAATACCTTAATGTGTAAAGAAGTATTCATTCTTAGCACATTATCAAGTCATTTCCTCACATGATTATTGCTCTTCAGGACCATGGAATTGTCATTGCATATGTGCTGGAAATGTGTGTTGATGTGTCCGACATGTGTTCAAAAATAAAAATAATAAAAATAAATCAGACACGATTTTATCATGTTGTATCGATGTCTGATATGTGTCCGACACCAACACTCGAAGTGTCAGTATTTTTTAGCACAACACAACACTAAGCTCAATTTATCAATCCATCAGGGTTGCAAAAATATAATTTTCATAAAATATTGTCAACGGCTATATTATGACAGCATAATTTATAATATAATTTATATTAATTACACATGGTGAATGATAAGTAAAATATTTCTTGGAAATTCAATAAAAGTGAAATAATGGACAATTAAAATCCAATACAATGCAATATACATGTTTAAATAATTCATATACATTTCAAATTGACTTGGAGAGGTGGTTGCGTTTAACTAAAACTTCAGTAACTTTTTTATTTAAAATTATATGTCATAAAAGAATTACAACGAACTTAATATTTGATCAAAGTAGTATATATTATTCTTTTTAAAATATTCAATGAAATCGTTGAAATAACAAATAATTATATGCGGTTTGTGATAATTATTGAATGATTCAAGATGACTTATGAAGATAATTTTAAGATTCAAGTTTTCATTTATATTAACGAATCATATATTGAGTTGAGCCACATGCATCGCACATGGTGCTTGAGTAGCATATACCATATATAAAAGTGTAGAAGTTGAGAATTTTTAGACAATATTACCCCTAATTATTATTTAGTTTTCCTACATTATCTTTACAATGCATTTATTAACCCAAATATTCATATGAAAATTTTTTATAACTATTTTATATTTATTATCTTAATTATTCATATGAAAGCCTTTTTAATTACTTTGTTTAAATATCATCTTTTAATGATATTTTCTTCTCATATTTAATTTAAAATCTAAAAAGATTAATTATAACCAAAAAATAAGTCTCAGATTAACTCAATATTTCTTTATTTAAGATTTCTTTATTATCATTTTTATGCGTAAATCTTAAAAGATTAATTATAAACAAAATTATATTAATCCAATATTTTGTTAGTTAATATTATTTTATTGTCATTTTATGTATATACTAATATAATATTTTCAAACAATTTTATCCTTATGTTATTATTAAATTTTTTATATTACAAACTTAATATTAAATAACATCATAATAATTGGTTTTTAATTAATTAACCAGTGGACATTGTCTTTTATATCAGGTTAGATACTAAATTAATCTTTTTACATTACATTTTACAATAGAAATTATGATGAACATAAATTATGATTAATTTTATCGATATAACACATAATATATAATAATGATACATAGTGAATGAGAGAAAACAATTCTTGAAACAAATTTGATAAAAGAGAAAAAATAATATGCAATTAAAATTGAGTAAATTACATTACTTTACATATTAGGCGAATTTCATATACAATTTTTTAATTAACCTCACAATGAAAAACAATGAAAACACATATATGAAAGAAAAAAATAAATTAATATATGATAAAATATTTATAAAACTTATATTCACGTGCGTTGCACGTCTCAAAAACTAATATATATAAAGATCCAATCCATTATCTCTACAAATAATCTACTCATAAAAGTTCAAATCAACTCACTATAATAGACTCGGCTATTTATTTATCGAGTATAAAAATTAGATTATCCAGTTCAATCAAATACATGATTAAATAAAAAAAATGTCTACTATATGAAATAACAAATTTCATATAAGCAGCACCACATTGTATGCATGTACTAACTAATGTTTTAGATACTAATGGGAGCACTAGGAGATAACTATTATACTTGATGATCGGCCAATGAATCTCCTAATTTTCTAAAACAATAGCCATCATCTGACCATCAAAGGAAAAACTGCACCGTGAACTGAGATAATATCTTACCAACGTATTCTCTCAAAAGTGAACATATACTCAATTCTTCATAAAATATGTTACAAACACAATTATCTATCTATGTTAATTCATCATGATTCAAATTACACATCCGCTTTAAGATTGTTAGGAAAAGAGAGGTTATTGTATATAAAAAAAGATATTACCAGAAAGAATAAAACCTTGTTGGAGATAGCTTTATTTATATATATGTTCAAAGAGTTTAACTTCTCATAAAATAATAATTTTATGTATTAAATATCAAATAGGAAATTAAATTCTCAAAATAAAAGATTTTGTAACTCCTTAAAAATATAGTCATTTAACAATTGCTATTTAATTTTGAATTTATAACTCACAATACAATAAAGTGTTAGAATTTAGATTTTTTATAAGTGTCATTTAATTTGTAACACAGAACTTTTAAAATACCAACAGTATTATGTGGTACATATTTATTACCCTTAGAGCCATACCTAAAATTCATAGGCTAGCTCAAAGATATAAGGATAATAATACTCTTGGCTAAATAATTTATAAAATCTACAAATCAAACCCATGATTGGAAATGTTAATTATTAATTACAATTTATGTCACTATATAAAATTGTTATTGAACTTCATTCGTATTATATTACTCAATGTATCTATCCTCGACATATTATTCATTGTGTGTTGCATTTCCATAATATATCACTCTTTATAACTAGATACAGTAACATATATCTCAATTAATATATAGAACTCTTATTCATTAAGCTCCAAATCTCGTTCTACTGATCAGGGCTAATAAAATTCAATACTTGATAACTCAAGTAAAATTATCATATCTCTAATAAATCTATTAGAGATACTAAGCACTTAGTTTATTATCATCGTATAAATGAACTTGTTAAGAGGTGCTCCGTCACTTAGTTAAAGTGTATATATAGAATCTATTATTGAGAATCTATGCAACCTGACTATTTAACAATCTAATCATCCGGCCTACAAATTTATTGACTCATAGAATCTCAACTATACTTGATCAAAATAGTTGAATTATTAAATATGAGTTCACAACTATCTCAAGCTTAAGAGCACTTATCGTATAATACCAATAAGTTATGATTTTCTAAATAAAGTATTTTTAGTGAAAATAAAACATAGCAGTCCACATTTCAAATGCAGTAGCACATTAACTAGTTACTCCACCTATTGACCAAAGTAAGTCACTCTACATAGTAGAGTACTACATTTTTTCTTAGTAAAGTGTCTAGCTCACTAGGCCGTGAATTGTAAATGCTTCAGGTCATAAAAAACTCTTAGTTAAATACCCTGTTCCTATTAGCTAACTTGTATATGACCCATAAATTAAATAATATTATTCTTGTGGACCTTTTACAAGATTGTACTACACATTAAGAGTACACATTGTACATAATATAAGATTGTACTACACATAATATAAGAGTAGTAGATACTATAGCACGATACTATGCTTCTGTGGAAGATCAAAATAATATAGTTTTTCTCGATCTTCCAAGAACTAAGAGGATTACCCAAAATATACGAAAACAAGTAATTAACTTACGGTTAGTATAATCCCTAGCCTAATCAGCATTTGATTATGCATGAAGCTTAAAACTATCTTCGTAATCCGTCCAATACTAATGAGAATACCCTTTTGCACAACCTAACTTAATACCACTTAACAAACAAACAAGTCTTGATTTTGATCTTATAAACCCAACGTAAACCGATGGCACTCTTAGCATGGGATAGAGGGACTGATTTCCGAGTATCTATCTTATGCAAAGCAGAAAGTTTCTCAACCATAGCATGCTACCAAAGAGGATCATGAACTGCCTCTTGATAGGATAAAGGGCTTAGAGAGACAATGCCTAGAAGCTAAAAAAGAAGTAAAAGAAGAAGAATAACAAGAATAAAAAATATATGGCGATTGAGTGGACTTATGAGTGCGCTTTGAATGATGTAGAGGATGATCCATGATCCTAGAAGGTGCTAGAGTGGCCATAGTAGAAGAATGAGCTTCAAGTGCATAGAGGAGTAAAGTACCAATATTTTTAGAACTATTAATGATAGCCCTGTGGAAATGATGAAGAGGTAAAAAGAGAAACAAGAACACGTTGATGAGAAACAATATGTGGATAAGTATATGATATGCAAGGGACTTAAAAATACAAACCATCAAAATCTTCAGTCGAATGAGATTAGACTTGGTCAAGTCATGAGTATTAAAAGGAATAGGAAAGAAAGGAATGTGCTCATGAAATACAACAAAATGAGATACATAAAGTTTTTTAGAAATTGGATCAAAATAACAAGATCCCTTTTACCTTGACTATAATCTAGAAAAAAACAAATAATAGAGCAAGAAGATAACTTACTATGCTTTACATGAAGATAAAGAACGAAACAAGTAAAAACAAAAACTCACAAGAAAGAATTATCGGGAGTATATCTATATCTTTTCAAAATTTGATAAACCTGAGATGTGAGAAGACATAAGATAATTAATTTGACAGCAATGAGAACTGCTTCTCCCTAAAGCATATAACAGAAGAGAGCGAGTAGCTCCAACAATGTCCATATATTTTCTTAGCGACAACGTTTTGCTCAAGGTATGATCAGTACACGTAGTTAAGAAAATATTTCCATCTAAGGCAGGAAAATCACAAAATTTATGATAGGTATATTCCAAGCCCAAAACATACCTAAAATACTTGATTGTAGCATAATGTTGAATTTGACAAGAGCTTTAAAATAACAATATCTCATAGAAATTAAAGTGTCTATTCATATCATAAACCCAACAACAACGAGAATAATCATCAATAAATAAACATAATATCATGACCCCCCCCCCTTTTGTGGCAATAGAAGAAGGTCTTCACACTTCAGAATGAACTAAATGAAAAGGAGAAGAAGAAAAGAAAATACTTTAATTAAAAGGTAAAGCGAAGAAATTTGCTAGTTTGTATCTACTATAATCAGCAGCATCATGTATTTGCACATTTCCATTAAATGCCAAAAATCTTAAACAAAAGGCAAAAACATGACCAAGATGAGGATGCCTTAAATAAACCTAGAAGAGGATGACTCAAACGAATAGAAAACAAATCAACACTAGTATCAGTAGTAATTGGTACTTTTAACTCATCTATCTAAAATATAAATTCCCCCTGCCTACGTCTTGTCCCTATCAGTTTGAAGGACTACGGATCCTACACAGGGTAAAAAGAATAATAAAAAAATAGTATGTAACCAGAATCATGTGACTGACTAACAAAATAAGATTCATTACGAGTTTAGAATGTGATAAACACTAAAGAGAGACATATAAGGGATGACTATGGAGCCAACACCTATTACAGGCATATGAGTTCCATAAGAAGTAATGATAGGAAGACGATGTAGGACAAGTAGAAGCAAACAATAAAGAATTTGGAGACATATGATGTGAAGCTCCAAAATATAAGACCCATATAGAAGAAGACTTGCCTGAAATTAGGGTGCACTGAACTACAGAGAATAATCATATAGAGCTACGATTGTGTGAAAATGAACTTTTGAAGCTGCTCAGCAAGGACAAAATATGGGTCACTGAAGAAGCCTGATGAAGGTACTATTATTATGGTGCTAGACTGTGGAAACCTATAAGCCTGTGGTTGAAACTAACTACCCAACTTCCATGCTTGGGGTTGCTATTGTGACATTTTTAAAATGAAAATCAGCCATGCCTAATAACATAAAAACAACGAAAATCTTTCAAAAAAAAATCAAGGAAAAGCCTCCAATATTAGGCTTAAACCAAACTTCCTCAATGAAGATCATCTGTCTTCAACTTGGAAAGACAAAATCAATTTCATCATCTAAAACCAAATAACACTTTGAATCAAACTCATTAATCCATTCAATGCATTCCAAATGCATAACACATTAACTAGGTACTCCATCTAGTAACCATGCTAAGTCACTCTACATTATGGGTGTCAGTAATCTCTATCTCTCTCTCTTCCTCTCTCTCTCTCTCTCGAGCTCTCTCTCTCTCTTGAAATAAATAAAAGCTCACAAATAAAAAAATCATACTATAAAATAATTAAAAAAATTGAGTGGGGTCACTTGACCCCAGCCCCTTCAACATAGATCTGCCCCTGTGTTCGAAGACCTAATAATGCTCATAATCAAGCTAAGAAGAAGTGTAGAGATTTGATGAAACAAGAACAACATATTGAAACCATTATTTGTAGACAAACGGGTCAAGAAAAATGAGATTTTCTCTTAGATGCGTCAGTTCAATGTATAAGACATATTCTTCACCAAGGACAACCTTTTCGTGCACATGATGAATCATTTAACTCCTTGAACAGAGGAAATTTTCTTGAACTTGTGCAGCTTATTGCTAATAACAACAAAGACATTAAAAATGTTATATTCAGAAATAGTCTGAAGAATCAAATGATATTGGCTCTTAAGATTCAGAAAGATATTGTAAATGTAGCTGCTTTAGAAATGACCAAAGCTAACATTTCTGAACTTGATAATGATTTGTTTGCAATTTTGGTTGATGAGTCTCGTGACGTCTCTATCAAGGAACAAATGGTTGTTGTTTTACGTTATGTGAGTAAATGAGGGTGCATAGTTGAGCGGTTTATTGATATTGTCCATATAGTTAATACTACTACTTTTTCACTAAAAGCAGCCATTGAGTCCTTACTTTCTACACATGGGTTGAGTTTATCAAGAATACGTGAACAAGGTTACAATGGAGCTAGCAATATGCGTGGTGAAATCAACGGTCTCAAATCTTTAATTTTGAAGGAGAATGAATCAGCACATTATATCCATTGCTTTGCGCATCAGCTTCAGCTGGCACTTGTTGTGAGTGTAAAAAATCATATAAGTGTTTCTACTCTTTTTATCAACTTTGCTAATTTGGTGAACATGGTTGGAGCATCTTGTAAGCATCGAGATATTCTTCGAGAGAAACAAGCTTATAAAATTTTAGAAGAATTAGAAAAAGGTGAAATCCAAAGTGCGCAAGGATTGAACCAGGAAATTAGTCTTTAACAAGTTAGAGATACACATTGGGGATTCCATAATGTATTCCCTGATATACACGTTGGGGATCCCTTGATAGTTTTTGGAGTCATGGATCTCGATTTTGCGTTAAAGACTGATTCTCATGCACGTCTTACGGATAAGAGTACCTCTTATGATAAGAGGGAGATGAAAATGTGGGAGAGATCAAATCGCATGTGTATGTTGATCATGAAGAAGGTCATTCCATAAGCATTCAAGGGCACTATATCTGAAAAGATAACTACAGTTAAGTATTTTCTTGCAGACATTGAAAAGAGGTTTGTCAAAAATGAAAAGGCAGAAATTGGTGCGCTCTTGTCAGGCCTAATTTCAAAGAGGTATAAAGGTAAATGTATATAAGGGAATACATTATGAAAATGTCTCACATTGTTTCAAGGTTGAAAGCACTAAGGCTAGAATTCTCTAAGGACTTGCTTGTGTATCTAATTTTGATATCCCTTCTAGCACAGTTGAGCCAGAGTAATGTAAGCTATAACTGTCAGAAAGAGACTTGGTCTCTGAATGAGCTCATCTCACACTATTTTCAGGAAGAGGAAAGAGTGAAATATGATAAAATAGAAAGTGCTTACCTGGCCTCTACCTCTAAGGATAAAAGCAAGGGAAAGAAAATGAAGAAGGATAAGAAAGTTGCGGATACACATCACATAAGAAACAACAAAAGAAACTGGTAAACACGTAAGGTAATGGTTCTTTCTTCTGTGGAGATGAATGGCATAGGAAGAAGCAATGCATCAACTATCACGCTTTTCATGCTAAGAAATGTATGCTTCTTAATTTGGTTTGTTCTAAGGTTAATTTATGTTTGGTTCTAGACACATGTGGTGGATAGATTTCGGATGCAATAACTCACATTCAATGCATCTATGCAGGGTTGCCTGAATTGTCGATAGCCAAATACTGAAAGATTCATCTATGTGGGTGATGGCAAGACGGTTGAGGTTGAAATAATAGAAAAATTTAGATTATTATTAAAAACTGAATTTTATTGGGATCTTAATGAAATTTTTAATGTACCGTCTTTTAGACGGAATTTGATTTATGTTTCTATTTTTGACAAAGCTGGTTATGTTTGTTCTTTTGGAGACAGAAAATTTATTTTGTATTGTGATTCAATTTCAGTTGGTTCCAGTTATTTATCAGGATATGATAATTTTTATTTACTTGAAAGAATTGCTTCATGTAAAGAATCCATGCAATTAAGTACATGAGCTACTAAAAGAAAATTAACCAGTGAGAATTCAACTGTGTTATGGCACAAGAGATTAGGACATATCTCTAGACGGAGAATAGAAAGACTTGTGCCAGATGAAATTCTCGATCTCTTAGATTTCACAGATTTTGACATTTGTGTTAATCGCTTAAATGTTACAAACCGATAAAAGGAGATTTGAAGCCAACAGAACTCAGGACATCTTAGAACTTATTCATACGCATATTTGTGGCTCATTTCCTTCGATCGCTTGGAATGGTCAACGATATTTTATAGCGTTCATAGGCGATTATTCTAGATGTGGCTACATATATCTCATTCATGAAAAGTCACATTCATTGGACGTGTTAAAAAATTTTAAGGCTAAAGTTGAGAATCAACTAAACAAAATGATTAAAAGCGTCACATTTGACCATGGTGGTGAGTACTATGGAAGATATGATGGTTCAAGTGAACACATCCATGACCATTTGCTAAATTTCTAAAGGAATGCGGTATCGTCACATAGTACACTATGCTGGGGTTCGCCCACCATGAATGGTGTTGCTGAAAGATGAAACAAAATACTTGAGGACATGGTCAAAAGTATGATTAGTCATTCGACCTTACCAGAATCACTTTGGGGTGAAGCGCTTAAGGTTACAGCATATATCCTTGACATAGTTCCAGCTAAAATGACTACCAAAACCCCATATGAGTTTTGGACCAGCAAAAAACCTAGTCTAAGGCATTTGCACATTTGGGGATGTCCAGTTGAGGCAAGACCTTATAGGCCTAATGAAAAGAAATTGGACTTACGGACGGTAAGTTATTATTTTGTTGGATGCTCTGAAGGATCTAGGGGGTACAAGTTTTATGATCCCACATCTAGGTTGATTTTTTAGATGAGAAATGCCTGGTTCTTTGAGGATGTCGAGTTTACGGGTGGAGATACAATTAGAGATTTTGTCTTTTAAGAGGAGTATGTTGATATTCTCACAGGTGTTATTAGCATTGATTATGGATGTGTTCAAGACATTGCTCATGACACAACACAAGACAATATCGGAGAACCTCCCATTCAAGAGAATGTTCCGGAAGAATAAACTCTAGCACATTAAGAACCTATGTCATTAAGGAGATCCACTAGAGAGAGGACAAGCGCAGTGCCAGATGATTACATTGTATTTCTCTAAGAACGTGAAGTTGACATTAGTGTGATGAAAGATGATCCGATCAACTTCCATCAAACCATGAAAAGTTCTATCTCTTAAAAGTGGATCGATGCCATGAATGAGAAAATTAAGTCCATGAAGGACAATGACGTGTGGGTTCCATTACCAGAAGGTGAGAAACCCATTGGTTGCAAATGAATTTCTAAGACCAAAAGGGATTCAAAAGGTAATGTGGAAAGATACAAGACTTGTCTTGTCGCAAACCGTTTTACACAGAAAGAAGGCATCGACTATATATAGACTTTATCTCTAGTTTCTATGAAAAACCTTTTCAAGATTATAATGGCATTGGTGGTGTATTTCAATTTTGAGCTACATCAGATGAATGTAAAGATGACATTTCTCAATAGTGACATTGAAGAGACGATCTATATGGTGCAACAAAAAAAATTTGTGTCATGAGACGTAAAAAATATGATTTGCAAACTGAAGAAATCCATCTATGGACTCAAGTAGGCATCTCGACAATGGTATTTTAAGTTTCGTCAGGTAATCATCTCGTTCTGTTTCGAGATAAATTTGGTCGATGATTGTATATACCATAAGTTCTATAGGAGTAAGCATATTTTTCTGGTTTTATAAATGGATGACATTTTCCTTGTTAGCAATGACATAGGCTTATTTCATGACACCAAGAGATTTATTGCTAATAATTTTGAAATGAAAGATCTTAGTGAAGCCTCTTTTGTATTAGGGATCCAAATACATTGAGATCGTTCTTAGGTTATTCTTGGATTATCACAAAAGAGCTATATCAAAAAGGCCCTTAAAAGATATGACATGCAAGACTGTAATCTAGGTGGTACCCCTATAGCTAAGAGATACAAGTTTGGTCTCAATCAGTGTCCTAATAATGATTTAGAGGAAAAGAAAATGCAGAAGATTCTCTATGCCTCACTAGTAGGGAGTCTAATGTATGCTCAAGTTTGTACACGTCCTGATATTGCGTACGCGACTGAGATGTTGGGCATATACTTAAGAAATCTAGGCATTGACCATTGAAAAGCAGCTAAACGGGTCTTCTGGTACTTACCAAGAATAAAGGACTACATGCTTACATATTGGGAGGTTGAATCAGATTGAGATCGTTGGATATACTGACTCTGATTTTGCTGGGTGCCAAGATAGTATGAAATATACGTCAGGCTATATTTTTCTACTTGCTGGAGGTGTTGTCTCTTAGAAGTACATAGACACCAAGTTTTTGGTTGTTAAAGAAATGGTTCAAAGTGGACAGTTGTCTATAGAGCACATCGGGACAAACTCCATGATTGAGGATCCACTTACTAAGGGATTGCCACCCAAGGTATTTCATGAGCACACTGCTCGCATGAGTGTCATGTCAGTTGAGGATATTTAGTTTTAGTGAAAGTTTATATTTTATTTTAGATGCTCTTTTCATATAGACATATTTTTTCAGTTATTTTGGTTTATGTAAATTTTAAGGTTATTTTCTGCAGAAATAAAATCTTTGGTATTCACACTCTAACTTAGGTATGGTTTACTCTCACTAAGGTTTGAGGAGGACTAGCTAGAAATAGACATGTTAATATCACATCACATGAAATTTTCATGCTACACATCCGCATCATAATCCATGTCATTCAGTTACATTGATATACATGACCATTGATGGGTTGAGTTATGATTTATATAACGAATGCCGCTTTGATCCTATGTCGGTGTGATTGATGGATCAGATTGGTTATAGGTACATTACCATAATGACAACAAAGTTGAACGCGTTCGATTGTTTTTACAAAATATAATGATAAGGTTCACATATAGTCCGTGTGGGAGATTGTAGGATCCTTAATCCAATATTAGACTTATAAGTAAATAATTATGTGTTGTAGACTGTTAAATAAAGTTAAATCAAATTAAAAGAGAACAAATAAGGTTTTGGATAATTTTGATTTTAATGTATTTGATAGGTTGTGGACATTTTAATGTGTAAAGATTTTAAGATAATTTCTATCTTTATGATGGACTAAAATACAAATACCAAAAAATAAATTATCTATAAGTGGTTATGGTCTTCAGGTCACATGATTCACGAGAAACCATTATATTCTCCCTAATATCCTATTGTTAGAGAGAAAACAGACATGTTTAATCAAATGGGACTCTCTGTTGGATAATCGTGTAGATTTGGCTGGCCTACCGCTTGACTCTAAATAACGATCTATTGTCATAGATTTAGGTACGCTCCTGCTATACAGTTATAAGTGGTTATGGGCTGTAGTATGTTCCAAGGGTTGGGCTGTTCACCCATTAAAGTGGTACGTGAGCTGGGTTCAGAACGTCGCGAAGAGCCGACATCGAGGTGCCAAACCTTCCCATCGATGTGAGCTCTTGGGGAAGATCATCCTGTTATCCCTAGAGTAACTTTTATCCGTTGAGCGACGACCCTTCCACTCGGCACCGTCGGATCACTAAGGCCGACTTTCGTCCCTTCTCGACGGGTGGGTCTTGCAGTCAAACTCCCTTCTGCCTTTGCACTCGAGGGCCAATCTCCGTCTTGCCCGAGGAAACCTTTGCACGCCTCTGTTACCTTTTGGGAGGCCTAGATACGGTTTATACCGATAATGATTTTTTATCCAACATTCTCAACTGTACACGTGTTCGTGAAGCAATGGCTCGCTGCACACCACAACAAAATGAACGTAAACAATAAGGATGGCTAGGGTGGTGTCCTTGTCTAAGGGCTTCCAATGCTTAAGTAAGAAGTCTGGAGGAATTTTGAAAGGGATTCATTAGGTGGAGAATCACTTACCTCCTATCTTGAGCTGATGGAGTATTTATACCTGAAGTCCAATGGGAGGAGGCATGTAGGAGAAACTTGGATGATGTGATATATAACCCTCATTGATGGATGGAGGTGACATTTAATGTTGATGTTTCCCTGAGCTGACATAAAGGAGGGTCAAGGTGACTTGATGGAGACTCATCTGATCAGCAGGTGGTGATGGGATGGTGGAGTCAAGGGTCAAATAGGAAGGAGCCACCTCGATACCTACTTTCAGTGTGTAATGATGATGTTGGTGTTGAATGGTTTCCCAGACTCTAAGGTCCACCATGAATACCATGCGCTCCCTATGAGTTCTGCTCTGTCTTGCCCACTCTAGGATCTAGCCCCATTCGTAGGAAGGTGGAGTGATTTAGGATGTTGGTTGAGCTACCGTCATATACTAAGGTTCTCCAAACCTTGATATTAGTAATGAGGGGGGAAATGACTAGTGCATCAATGTGAGGCTGGTGGATCCAATACGCCTCTTCCCTAGTGAACTCGATCATGTCCTCCACCTGGACTTTAAGCATCAGGGGCGCGACATTCATGGACAGTGGGGAAGGTCTTTGTTCATAGGAAGCGACCACGATTCGGGTGAGGGACGTCGCACTCCTGTTCATCATCTTTTCCGCCTTGGATGGTGGGAGGATGTTGTCTTCCATTTTACTCCCCGCGATGACTACTTCTGAAGCCATATTTCTTCTTCTGAGGAGGGGGGTTGGTCTTTTCCTCCATTGTGAACTTCATCGGGTTGAGATTGTTGACAGCGAACTCATTTTCCTTTGTCACGGAGAAGGTAGGAGTCTCGACCATTTTGGAGGGTGAAACAAATTTTATAACGTTCCTATAGATGACACCAACGATTAGTGATGGTTTTCTCAACAGTACATGTGTTCGTCAATCGATGGTTGGTAACTTGCACACCACAAACAAACGAACCCAAAGAATGAAGATGGTTGGTGGTGGTGTCCTCACCTAAGGGCCTCTAATGCTTAAGTTCTATGTCTGAAGGAATTTTGACAGTGGTTCTTTAGGTGGAGAATAACTTACCTTCCCTCTTGAGCTGGAGGGAGTATTAATACCTGAAGTCCAACGGGAGGAGGCATATAGGAGAAGCTTGGGTGATGTGATGTATAACCCCCATTTAATGGATGTAGGTTACATTTAATGTTGATTCCCCCCAAGCTGACATAAAAGAGGGTCAAAGTGACTTGAGGGAGACCTGTCTGACACAGTGAGGGTGAATGGACGACGGAGTCAGGGGTCAGATAGGAAGAAGCTACCTCGATACCTACTTTTGGCGTGTAATGATGATGCTGACATCATATGGTTTCCTAGACTCTAAGGTCCACCGTGAATACCCTGTGTTTCCTATTAGCTTTACTCTGTCTTGCCCGCCTTGGTTGTGGGTTGGTGAGGTCTAGTCGAGTTGGGTTCCTGGTCTGTGCGTCGAGGCTTAGTCGACTTCCCCTGTGGCAGAACAGGATGGAGTTGGGACACACGTCCTTATCCTATTGTTCGCCAGGAAACACCCATAACATGGTATATTAAGATTTTGTTGGTTTTGATTGATTATTCGGTTGATCGACAATCCATAAAAGCTCATGGAGAGGGCTCCAGATTCTCTACCGTTGGCTTCCGATAAAGATGCCAGAATTGATCGAATGATATCAAACTCACTAAACAAAACCAATATGGTACAAATTATTTAGACATGCAGATTGAAGTCTCAATGAAAAAAAGAATAGATAAGGAAAATAGCATAAAAATTTCAAGTAAGCTGAGAATCATATCCAACCAACTAAACTCATTCACCTTAAAATACCTGTATAGAACTTGAACAACTAAAACTAAAGCTTCAAGTGAAAATATATAATCAAGAACCAACAGAACATCATATTGAGATGGATCGAAACAATGGGATGGAAATAATTATAGGGAACAAAGCTTTTGAGATGGATCAAAGAAGGAATTGAGAAAAAGACCAAATAACAACATCTAATCTAGTAAGCCAGAAAGATCAAGAAAATAAATGGAGTTTAAGCTAGACAATGCATCTAATCTAGTAAGCTAGAAAGATCTACAAATTGAAATCAAGATAAGAGAAATCAACACTCAAGAGAATAATATATTGCAAATATTGCAGATGAAGAGAGAACAAATTGGCAAAGAGAGAGAGAGAGAGATGTAGACTCAGAGAGAGACCTCGTCGTCGTCGATCGCTGATGCTCGAAAACCTCCTTGCTGTCAGCCCGTTGGTCTCTATTGCTCGGGATCGGGAAAGATGCACGTCGCAACGCGTTGGGACTTGGGAGGGAGATGGACTTAGGAAGGGAGAGGGATTCAGGAGGGATAAGAGATATTTGGGTGAAATTTAGGGATTTTGGGGTTGTTTTATAGTAGAGGCTAAAAATGAAAACTATTAAGACTAAAAGTTGAAAGAAATGATTAAAAACTTAAGATATGGTCGGGTCACAATTAAAAACGAGTGGGTCAAAAATCAAAATAATGTAAAAAATCAAAAGTTGCCCTTACTAAAATTTAATATATATTTTTTGAGTGCGGTCACTTGACCCCACCCTCGTACACTTAGCTCCGCCCCTAGGAAGATGAGGTGTGTAATTTTGATATTATATGTTCTTTAACGGCATTAGTTGAAATTTAATGGTTTAAAATTTTTTTTCCTCACTGAAACTTAATATGAAGGTAGATTTTTTAGTTATTTCTCAAACTAGATGATATGTCAAAATAATTTTTTCCTAAGGGAATATTTTCTCCATTTTTGTTATAGTTATTGCAGCCGCTGAAACAGCTATTGGATCATCTATTGTTTCGTCAATTTATCGTAACAGAAATCAACTTGTATCAATCAATCGAATTTGTTAAATAAGTAGTATTCATTAGATAAATTCTTATATTCATGAATGTGAATTATCCGTAGGATACATAATTTATGATCATGCTTGTGAAAATGTAAGAAATCAAAGTATCTTGGCGCTATTTGCATGAGTCAATCTGAAAGTAGAAGAATGAGTAGAAAAATAATGAAATTTTTTTAATTCATTTGATATCTAAATATATGATTCATTTCAAAATTGATTGGATAAAAAATTTATGGTTATATTAAACAATCCATGTTAATTATCACCTCATATATTTAGAAAACATGATTATCTCATATTCTTCATAACATGTGTTTTGTTTGAGTTGAGTCGTCACTCAAATTTTAATAGTCTTGGTCATACTAAAAAAAAGTAAAAAAACTTACAAATCATGTCAATATGTTTTAAGAATACATCTGAAATTAATGTGAATCGATGAGATTTGAGTAAAAAAAATCAGTCCAAATTATTTCCGACCCGAACACAGATTTAGCGGGCAGCACCATGAATTGCGTCGAAAGGGCCAGTAATGTCTATTGTCATTATGCATTGATTGGCATGATCTGCTCGGAAAAAGAATTAAATATCTAAAAATTGAAAGTACTAGATGGAGCTAAATCAGTACAGTCAGGACTTTGGGAAAATATCTAGGGGCATTAATGTACTTGCCCCTTTAGATATTTTTCCAGGCCTCAAATATCTCAGAATGCTCATGTGAACGTGGAACCCACCTAACCACGCCGCGTCCGACTGCGTCACGTTTTGTTAACCAGAGTTTAACCACACCCGATAAATCTTGATTGTTGTTTGGGTACGACCAAAAGTGTATCCTATTCCATGTCTGAATAAAGACAAGAAAAAGTGTTTTTTCTCAAACCGCACAATACAATTATATGAAATGTTGCTTTTAAATGTTTTTTGAAAATTAATAAATGCATAATTTCTAATAATTTTAATTGATAGTAATTAATTCAGAAAATGTTATTATCAAAATTACAAACAATTTCAATATCATCTCTAAAAAATAAAGATGAAGAATCAAATGTTTACTACACAGAACATTTTTCAACGATCCAAATGGCTCATATTCGTGTTCTGTTATTGATCATAAATCGACAAAACATTTTTAACCATCTTATGTGACTCAAAATTAAAAAGTTAATTTCATAATTAGAATATTTGAAATTTGTAACTGTTTAATCAGAATGCCTAGAAAACAATTTATCTCAGGTCATAAAGATATTACCTCTCCGGTTTTCTCTGATCGATTTGGTAACCAAACACTCTTTTTGTTTCCGGGTATTCATAACCAAACACGCCAGCACATTCACCGCCAAAAGTTTACCTTAGTTGGTAAAAAACAGCCGCTTAAGGAAACTACTGGGACGTCAATTAACCCTAGTTAGATGCTAGGGATTCTATATAAAGAGGGTATAAGTTCTTCTCTTCCTCATTGTGCTATCTCATTGAGACTGATCCCTCTACCTTATATTCTTTCCCTAAGCTTTCCTGTTCATTGTATTAGCATATTAAATGGCTGCTGCCGATGTTGAGTTCCGATGCTTCGTTGGTGGGCTCGCTTGGGCCACCGATGAGAACGCCCTTGAGCAGGCTTTCTCTACTTTTGGTGACATCCTTGAATCGAAGGTCCGTCTGTCGCAGAGATCGGATCTGACCCGATTCGGCTTTGTCGATCCCAAATCTGATCTGTGATTCTGACTCTGATCTGTTTCTGTTACTTGATCTATGATTCTCTGTGTTACTATCTATGATTCTTTTATTACACTCTCCCCTAATCGGGTACGTTCATCTTCATCTTTCTTACCAGAGAAGAAGATCGATCGATTTATATGATTTATTTATTTAGTTAGTTATCTGTATCGATTTTTGACGTATTTAATTATCTGTATCACGCGGTCGATCTGATTTTTCCCTTGTGATGGTGGATTTTTAGATCATCAACGATCGTGAGACCGGGAGGTCAAGGGGCTTTGGATTCGTGACATTTGGCAACGAGAAGGCTATGAGAGACGCGATCGAGGGGATGAACGGCCAGAATCTTGACGGGCGTAACATCACAGTCAACGAGGCCCAGTCTCGTGGAAGCGGCGGTGGCGGTGGAGGCTTCAACCGCAGTGGAGGTGGAGGTTACAGCCGTGGTGGAGGCGGTTATGGCGGAGGTGGACGCCGTGATGGTGGCTACAACAGCCGCTCAAGCGATGGTTATGGTGGTGGGCGTGACCGAAGTTACGGTGACGGTGGATCACGCTACTCCAGGGGCGGAGGTGAATCTGAAGGTGACTGGAGGAACTAATTATTCGTTAGGTTTTCAGACTATTGTGTGCTTGTAGGTCTACGGTGGTGTTTCCAGTTTGGGAAGGTGGTGTTAATTTCTATTCTGCATTTCATGCTCTCGTTTTTGACCGTGAATTCATGTACCCGAGTTCTGTTATCACATAAAGAAAAGTGATCTTTCGCATACGCTTCTCCGAATCATATTATTAGATGGTTTATGCGTTAAATGGGGTAGGAAGCCTGTTCCATTCTACTAAAGTATCTGATGATTTTCACCTGAACAATTAAGCCCCCCAATTCGGGTAATAACATCACAATCGTTCTCAGTAAGTATATGAGCGGCTAATGAATATTAAACCCCCAATTCGGGTAATAATTACAAAGCTGCACAAGATCAAGACCCCATATGTAATGCGCTCGTAGTTGACGGCAATGGACCAGATCGGTTTATATATAATATAATTTTAGAAAAAAAAATGAATACTGATATATTTTAAAAGAAATGTGATTAGATAAATTATCTATGATAATATTTTAGACTGACATGTTATTTTTAATTTTGTAAATTTTTTTTGTTGAATCTTTAATTATAGATGTGAAATCATTTCCGGGTCTCTTAAATCTCATGACAACACCAGATGAGTTATGAAGTTATGTAGAAAGCCCAAAATAAGGCCTTCAATAATTACTGAATTTTATTGTCAATAATTTTATATAAAAAAATTTCGTTTTTGTAAAAGATTTAATAACATTTGTTACTCGGAAAGAGATTAATTAATTTCTCGGTTAAATTACGTATCGGATTGTTCTGAATTTAAAAGAGGCAAACATAAATGGTTGACTTTAGAATTAAATGGGCATGGTTAAAACTAAACCAAAAATATGACCGCTAATCAACAGCCCTACCCCTGGTTTAATAAATAGGTTATTAAAATGGATCCGATTAGTAAATGTACAACTTGGTCGTTGCTCACACAATTATCTCGATGAGTTTCATGTGTAGATTTTGCATTGTCCCAAAACCTTACAAATTCGACCTACTCAAATGAACTGAATCTCTACATTCAAATTATAACTGAATCACGAAACGGTAAGTGTTTGTTTTTACAGATGGTCCAGACTGTCCCTTTTTTCTCATTTTATCTATTTATTTTTAAAATAGACGGTTTAGATTTAATTTATCATTTTTATTTTAAAAATAAGAGAAGATTTGTATCCTTCATGAACATGTCTGGATCATCGCACTCACACCGTAAATTATTGTTGCCTCATCATATGGAAGCGGGTGATTCTTCACGTTAAGTAGGTTCAGGTGTAATTAGCTTTCCAAATTGAACTTCCCCAACCATTTCTCAAGTTCATTCCTCTGAAAGATTATTACGATCATTAGTAGATTTGAATAGGCTTGCCTGCAAAAAGATACGATTTATCGGTGTTTCTGTAGTTCATTACTCAAAAAATTAAATTTTATTGTAAATTTATATAAATAAAAGAAATAACTGAAATGTCTGTACTTATATATTATGTAAAATAATAGTCTGACATGCAATTTTAAGACTGATTTTAATGAATTTTATTTATATTTAAATAAATTAATAATGTTAAATAAATTTTAAGAAAATTAATTTAATTGAATTAATAAAATAAGAGAGGTGAAAGAAAGAAATGCCTTTTGCTTGGTATTAGAATTATATTGTATTGGAAATTAAGACTGTTCTCATTTTTAGCTGTAATTTAAAATAGTACCCAACAAACATAATTATTCAATTATAAGAGTATTATAATAAAATTACAAATGAATATATTGCAATAAAATTATAAATGAATATACAGCCGAACAAAACGGGGCTGTGACACGATCTCATTTATTTAAAAACGAAATAACTAAGGATAAGTAAAGATGGTATATTTTTCGAGGAAAATTAAACCTTATGTTAAGTTTTTCGAGTAAATCCGACTTCCGAATTTGATCACAATTGATCCATAATTTCATTCGAAAAAGTCACATTATCACATTTGTTTTACTCTCTTAAATAGAAGAAAACTGCACAACTTCACTCCTAAATTGAGGCAAACACTAAATCCCTTCAAATAGTACTCTTAACCAATGAGAGAGGGCAATAACACATTGAGTTTGGTTGAATTTTAATGACAATGACAATTTAGAATGAGTGTGAGATTATAGGAATCTATGTCCCACAATCTCTGTCTGTTGCTGATGAATCTGATATGTTAACTAGATTCTGCTTAAGAAAAATAAGCATGCAAAAATTTAAAGCAATGGGATTTGGTTTCAATCCTAGCCAAGTTTTAATCCAATCTTACGCCAACCTGACCTTTCAACGATCATGTGTTAGCCTCAATGGTCAGCTGAAATGGATGATTGTGGTATCACAAAAAGCTGTTCTTCTACCATCAGTGATCTCTTTCCTTTCTGTGTTTGCCTCAATTTTTTTATCTGGTCCATCATATCTACTCCAAAATCATACCAACCATAGATGCATTATCAACTCAGAATGCCTTCCTCTTTCGATGGTTGTATCATTTAATTTCTATCCACATCTAAGAAATACTTCCACCTTCAGCATGAAAAGCACTAACAAAATGGCTTATCAGCTTCTAAACTACACATAAAGCACTTTCCTCTGCATATTGCTTGTGTTAAAATTTTGTTTTAACATCATTTCCGTGCAAGTAAAGTCGTCAAAATTAAACTCTAAGACTGAAATGTTTTTCTTGATCATATTAACTGTGTTTTATGTGTTCGTGGCCAATGATGGCAGGGTCGGCATGGTGGAGTCTTTTCCTCTTCATAAAGTTGCAGATTCTGGGTTCTGTGAGCCTGTAACAGCTTAAGAAAGTCAAGAATTATTTTTGGTACATGCCTCATGGTACCCATTAGATAAGTATTCTCTGCATCAAAGCTAAGCAAGCAGTATGTAATCTCACATTTACACTTTTTGTACAAATTGGAGTCAAAGGTAGTCCAATTTCTCCAACTTGTAAGGAAGGACCACCATCAAATAAATTGTCCTAAGAGAGGAGGAATCTATAGATATTATTTTGTTGTAAAGATAGAGTGAATGATACGGATTCGACATATCGGAAGGCGGCCAGCGGAGGTGTAGCAAAAGGTGATATCGCTTTATTGAAGAAGATTCCTAGAAGGTTTCTGGAGGTAGCTTTCAACTAATGATCACTTGTAGCCCCATTAGTTTGTATGGTCGGTATCTTATGACTATGATCCCTGCAACTTGACAACGGGAGCTTCATTTGAGTTCACCGCTTGTCGTAATAACAACCACCAGAATGCTGTCAACTGGGAAATCTTTTAAGTCTTATCTTGAGGAAAATTGTGAGATGGAAATTGCTGAAATAACACAATGCGAAGAATGTGAGTTGTACATATGCATCCGTACGAAAAAATACTCCTAAAGTAATTTGTTTTAGAAGAAAAATCTAAGTCCTGAATTCTTCAAAGAATTCAAATTTATCAACCAGTTTGTTTCTGTTTTATTTCACACTCAAACAACTTGTGTGAAAACACATCATCGAGATCCAAATGAATCAAAATTACACGTCACGAGTTTTTCGACCTGAGACTTTTCAGTATGTCATCTTACTCATCTTAGATCCCAATTAACATCTATAAAAGGCTATGTGGATACGATTAGTAAAAAGACTAAACTGAAGTCTACTTGCAGGATATCAGAAAAAATGTAGGACCATCATAGCTTGGGGGCAACTCTAGCCAAGTTGCAGCTTAAAGCCATGGTATCACACCGCCAGCTTCTGTGTTCTGATGCTTTCTTTGAATTATCTATTTATTCCAAATAGATATTTAGTCTTGCTACTGAGTTATGTCATTTTCTTTACTATGAACTATGAAAGCTGTGAGCATTTCACTTGGATAAATAAAACTATTATCTGCTATTACCAATATTCAGTAACTATATTAATGTTACTGGAAATCGGTTAAATAAGCGCAGGGTTTTAAAAGAAAAGAAAATTAGGTACTGTCATGAGTTAATATACATTTGTTGTAACTAAATAAGATGCTTTATTGTTTTCGTTAATATTCGGAAAGTGGAAGATGTGAAAATCAGAACTGGGTGATCTTGGCTCTTTGCATTTAGGGCAAAATGAAGGATTCTATCACATCAATGCATTTCGGTTGCCCATGACTGATATGATATGAGGTAGGATTATTGTAGATTTTGATCAAAAACAGATGGAAAAAGCCAGGCCAGCTCAAACCAGTTTGTTCACCCATGAGAGGTAATCTGTCAATAATGGATAGTAACTTTTAGTGAGATAAGATTGTAGAGCGGAGAGGACACTTTATGAGCAGTCTTTGTGATTACAGAAAAATATCATGGAAGTCACAGCTACAAACAAAGCAAAGAGATTTGATGAGGATATCCTTGATATTTTACAGAGGTACTCTATCTTGTATTATTCACTGCATGCTTTGGAACTGATTGGTTTGGTACATGAAAGTACTAAAGAGAACTTGTTTAGCATCTTTGAATTATTCATACTCCATTCATTTGTTCTTTTTTACCTTACTTGAAGGTTCTGAAACTAACTAATATTTTAACAAATATTATGATAATACGATTACTTGCCTACATTAGATTATGTAATTAACTTATTTATTCATTAATCATGAAAGCATGGTTTGGTCCATTTGGATTCATGGATTTAGTGATTGAATTGACATTCAACTGATCAATGTTAACCAAACATCAATTGTAAGTGTGAATCTCTTGAAGTCAACCAAAGAGAAAACATTCATTATGCCTTGTCCCCCTCCCTCAAAGATAGAAGATTTAAGTGTATTTGCTCAGCCATTAGTTATAAAATCCAAGACTTAGGACAGTGGCCCAAAGCTGCTTTAAAAGAGTAGTATTTCACCTATGCTGTCGCCCTTCCTGAGGGAAAAATACATAATATAATCATTGTACGAACTCAAGTGGCCAGCTAGAGTGCTTGGAATGTTGTTCAGGACAGAGTACATGTAAAAGATACACCTGCAATGGACTGAACAAAAAGAGATACATAGAGTGATTACTTTTGCCACATAACCCTTTGTAGCATAGAAAATAAAAAAGATGGGATTTTCATAGTTTCTGAGTTAAGTTTGGCCCCACCTAAGCGTAAATAATACCCAGGAACAACTTAGAAAAGAAGGATGATAATATGAATGATCTCAACAGTCTTTTTTTTTTTTTAATTTTTCCTCTAATGGCCTGCTTATCTCTAATGGCTTCAACCCATCTTGGAAGTAGGCAATTTAGCCGTACGTCTCTACCAAACCACATGGGTTTGGTAAATTTATTTGAATAGTATGCAAGTGATTTTTCTGGTTCATAGGTTCTACTGTTTTTAGAACTGAATGAATGCAGTTTCCAATATGTAAACCACATGCTTAAAGCTTAATAAAAAAAACTCTTTTACCTAATCTAAAATGCATATTATAGAAAGAAAAGGACTTATAAGTTTACTTTCTTCTTTTTTGGGTGGGAAAGATAATACTTGAAAGATACTGATTCTCCTACATTGTTGTGCATCTTTGTCCTGCTTCATTTTGTGGTTCCAAAGGAGACAAATCATAGAAATTCTATTTCATATTTCACATATTTCCTATGCCAACTGGCACTACCCAACTTCATACCCCCCCTTCCCTCCCCCTAACTCCTGCTTATAAAGAGCAATCATTGCCACACTCTTTTACATATCACACCCTTGACTAGAGCGTTCTCCTTTTCAAAATCCTTAAATTTTTTAGCTTTTCCACCAAAAACCACCCCCTACGTGACTTTTAAACTTAACCTTTAATCACAGCTGAAAGCAATGGCGTCTATGTCATCTCGTGGCTCAACTGCATGGACTGCCAAGCAAAACAAAGCATTTGAAAGGGCATTAGCTGTGTATGACAAGGACACCCCTGACCGTTGGCACAATGTTGCTAAGGCTGTTGGTGGTAAAACACCAGATGAAGTGAAGAGGCATTATGAGCTTCTTGTGGAGGATGTCAAACACATTGAGTCTGGTCAAGTTCCTTTCCCTAATTACAGGACAACCAGTGGGAGTAGCCATGGAAACATGCATGATGATGAGAAGAGGTAATATTGTCATAAAAGTATTCCACGTAACTAAGTCATTCATTATACAAATTTGGCCACCTAATGCCTAATGACTTTGGATTCCTACTTGTTCACACATAATGTGCTCTCTCTCCCTAAATTCACTACCATTAATGCACTCTCCCATATTGACCCTTTTTAAGTTAAAAATGCCCTTTATTGTCCAAATTAGAAAAATAAATAAAAAAGGGATTGTCAGAATTCATTTCCTTAACTCTTCACTTTACATGGGTTCTCTACAGATTAAAAGCATAAGCATTTTAGAAGAAGCATTATTGTTTTTGAAAATAACAGCTGCCTATATTTTTGCTATACATAGCAAAAAAACCAAACCAAACATCTCTTGATTGAAAAACTCACAACTTTTTTTCTTTCAAAATCTTTACTTTATATTTAATCGTGTATGAGAACTTCATGTGACACTATATATTTACCTAGCATTGATACTTCTACATCATCTCTCTCTA
This sequence comes from Datisca glomerata, assembly GCA_003255025.1. Classification (NCBI taxonomy): domain Eukaryota; kingdom Viridiplantae; phylum Streptophyta; class Magnoliopsida; order Cucurbitales; family Datiscaceae; genus Datisca; species Datisca glomerata. The sequence goes on from QANY01004652.1 coordinate 833,728, forward strand.
TCTATCTATCTATGTGATTATCAGTGTTCAATTATGTTCTTTCAGGATGAGAAATATGAAGCTTCACTGAACTGAAAGCCTGTAAAAGCAGAGAATAAAGATCAAAATATGTGGTCCTGTTAGACATGCATCGCGGAAGTGATGTATGTAGTAGCTTAATTAGGAATCACAAGAAGTGATTCTGTATTCTATTTATGATTCTCTTCTTTCATAATCTCGTCAAAATGTATCGCGGAAGAAACATTTAGCTCTAGTAGCTAGCTCATATCTTCCTCACATGTTCCCCTCTTTTATCTCTAAATTTATGTAATGAAATATCAAGTAATATGTTTTTCTTTTACTCACAAGAAATCTTCACTTAAAGCTTATTTGAGGGATTGTTTTGGAACAAAACAAGAAGGGAAAAAGGGCATTTTCTTTACTTATTTTGGAGTTTCGTCATGTGGAGAAGTTTGTTTGTGAGAATAAGGGGTGTGGAATGAAGAGGGCGGGGAAGTTTTGCTTTGAAAACTACATGATTTGGTCCTAAGATAACCGATAAAGAATAGCTCCTCTTCCTCCACCAAATATTTACATTAAGGTGTCCTTACACATATTTAAGGTAACAAAATTTTTTATGGTAATTAAATACTTTCTTAGAAGGCTTCCCAAATAATAAAATAGATCATGTTTTCGGAACCATGTGCCCTGTGGATCAACCTCAATCGATAATGAAAAGAGAAATTTAGACTAATAAAAAACTCCTAGAAAATCACAGGGACGAAGCCACCAAACTTCATTTGGGGACTAAAATAAAAAAAAAACTTTATTTAAGGGCTCCAAAACTTATGTGTATGTGCGCGTGTGTGTATGCGTGTTGGTGTGTGCGACCACTTTCCAAAAAAGGTTTGTCCCTGAAAATCAGCTCTTAACACTAAGGTTTAAGGTACTAGGGACATTTTGGTGTTGCTATAACTTTTAAAGAATCACTACTAATTGTGTTGTTAAAAGAATTAACTGTAATGTTAAGCAGTTGAGTGTTTGCTATGATGTTTTATTTTAAAAAATGTTGGTTGCTATAAAATCAAATTAATATATTTTAAAATTTCAAATGGTTTTAATTGCATGTAACAATTATTTGATTTGTTTTTAGGTACATTTTTATTTTTACATTAGCTTTAAAGAAAATTGCATAACACTACTTTAGTTTAGTAATTTGTTTAGTTAAAATATTTAATTAGTTTAGTAAAAGATGTATTTGAGGATAAATTGGATGATACAAAAACATCATCATTAAATTAAATAGGCCATTATGTGAGAATCAAGTTAGAGGGTAGCCTGTGAGAAGGACGTGGCTGGAAAAACAGTGAATACCAAATTTACCAAAACATTTTTTCCGTTGAGTTATGAAAAAAATCAGTGTTTGTTGTCAAAGGGCCGGGTCGGGCTACCTCAATAAAAAATTATTGGTCTTGCCCCTAACCCAGGCCCTGTCCAGCATACTGTTGACTAGTCAACGGGCTAGGTCAGGCTGGCCTAGTCCGGAATATGGAGGTCCAAGCTTGGTCTATGGGCTCGGGCTTACGGTGAACTACCGGGCCGGGCCTCGAGCGGAACTTTTAATTTAGCTTTTATTAATAATTGTCTTCATCAAAACATCATTTTCCTCAATTGATATTATTGGATGCATTTATAGTTATTCACTTATGAAATGTTATGACTTAGAAACTAACAAGTAATAGAACATTGTTAAAAATTACTACCAAAATTATAAACTATAGGGGTGTGCATGGGACAATTTTTTTTAGTCTCGTCCAATCTGCATAGAGAAGAAATCCCGAACGGGACGAAACATGTTTTTCTCAATTTAAGTGCATTCTCTTGGCTTTTTTTGAACCGTTTTAGGTTGAATTTGTTTTTTTTTTGGATTTTGGGCTTTTTTAGGCCTTTTTTTAGAGATTAAAACTATGTTATAAAAGTTAGAAATCAATTACAAGTTAAAATTAAAAGAATTAAGTATAAAATTAAAAAAAATATAATGTGTATATATATATCGGGACGGGACGGGACAAAGACGGGACAAGGACTCTTGTCCCGTGTCACGTGCCGTCCCGCACTGGACAAAAATTTTACATCCCGTCCCGTCCCAACTAAAACAAAATACTCGTCCCGTCCCGCTCGGTTCGGGACGGGACGGTTTTGTTGCGACACTTGCACACCCCCAATAAACTACCTAAATATGTAATATAGTATAAGCAAACCTTAAAAGCTTGGAGTGCTTGAGTAAAGGATTTAAAACATAGTAGCTCACAAAGATAATAAATTAAGTACTCGAAATTTTGAGACTTAAAAACTTATAAATTTAGAGTTTGGTTTCTAGCAATAAAATGAGAGGTCAAAAAATTGAAAGTTATAAGCTATAGAAGGTATAAATTTAATGAAAAAAATGTATATATTGAAGATAGGAGTGAAGAATAAAAGAGGGATGGATAATAGTAGTCAACGACTAGGACACAATTTGTGACTAAATAGTTATGGAAGCGGGCCTGGCAACCTAGTCTAATGGGCCAGTCCATTCCGGATAATGGCCTAACCCACTGGCCGGTCCTAGAGGCTAAATGTCAGCGCAAGCCCAACCCTGATATTTTAAGGTCGGGTCATAGAAGCTCGATAGTCAGGCTCGGGACAGTCCAATCGGGCTATTGGGCTCTGGGCTTAGTTTGTTGTTCCAAGGCATTACCAAACGAGGCTTAAATTAGGGCTATGTATTTGGGTTATGGGACCAGTAGAAAGTTTGATTATGTGACTTGACGTACGATCCAATACATAATTCGTCATTAATATCTATAACACTACAAAACAAATAAGTTATTACATCTATATGGGATGAGTGGTACCAGGCTGCTATGTTACCGTGGTTCCTCAAATATGTGAATAATGTGATACCAACAATACATTTGAGATACCTACAAAATATTTATGTACCATATGATGCTTTAAATGTGTTGTTAGCAACACGTCTGAGGTACCCTCAGACACATTTGAGGTATCCTCGTACCATACTGGCCCAGTACCACATACGTTTTCTTTATCTACATAATACATATTATTTATTGGGGTTTTTAGGGGTTTATACCATTCTAAAATCGCATATCACAAAATAGCCAATAATTCTTATTTTTAGCATTTTAGAAATTAGGTGAAAGGTCATAAAAAATTATAGAGTTTTACAATTATAACCATAAATATATATAATATTAAAATAATATTTGTCTAATTATTAAAATTAGATATAATTAATGAAAATAATTGTATAATTATTTTATAAATAATATGAGCATTAATTAAGAAAAAAGAATCCTAACCAAATAGATAATTAGCAAATTTTAAAAATGGTTAGATATTCTTATCTAAGTAAAACGAAAAATCTAAAAGTATGTAGAATTGCTTATTTAAATTTATGTAAATTTACTTATGAAGTTGCTTAACCGAAAAATATGATTATTGTTTAAAAAATTACTTATTTATCAAAATACAATCACTCTACATTACCTCAATATTTAAGTAATTTTCTTTATTTACCTAAGAAATCAATATCTAAGTGGAAGAGAGAGATATGCTATCTATCTCACTCATTATTTGTTTTTAACTCTGCACTTATCTCAATATTAAATTAATTTTTTTATCAACTACTTGGTGAAGAGAGAGAGAGTGGATATTTACCATCATTTAAGAGAGAGGGAGGGAAAGAGATAGAGATTGAATGATTTAGATACTTACTCAACTCCTTTGTTTTCAAATCAAGTTTTACTTTTATCTCAATATTTAACTTTTTTTACCAACCTTTACCTAGGGAGCAACTAAGGGGACCAAAATTTCAAGGAGAAAGAGAAAGAGGGAGAGAGAGATAATATTTACCCAACCCATATATTTTGAAATCTAGTTTTATTTAAAATTGATTGTTCAAATTGTTATTTACTCTTTTTATTTTATTAGTAAATATATTTGTTTAAAAATCACAACAAAATCCTCCTAATAATAAGGGATTAATCAATCTTTCAAAAAATTCATTCAACGAAAATTATATAAGTAAACATATGAGACAATATTTAAAGATAATAATTTTTATAATAAATTATATAAGTTCTTATAGAAATTATACCGAAAAGTAATGAGTTATTCTATCTTCACTAAACAAAATTCAAAACAATATATATATATATATATAAGATAATTGTATATGCAAATGAGAACATCTCACATTGTTAGGAGAAATTTAAATTTGTTTGTTTAGATCATAACCGAATATGCTAATAAAAATTCAAAACAAAAGATAAAAAAAATTATGTAAGAAATTGAGAACATCACACGTTGTGAGAGAAAATTGTTATTTACTATTATTTTATATTTAATTATTTAATTAATAAATATATATTTTTTTTAAATCACAACATATTCCTCCTAATAATAAGGGATTGATAAATCTTTTGAAAATTCATTTAATGAAAATTATATAAGTAAATATATGAGAATATATTTAGAGATAATAAGTTTCATAATAAATTATATAAGTGCTTATAGAAACAAAATAGAGTAATAAAAATGAAAATTAGATATAAATAATGAAAACACTTACATTAATATTATTAATATTTTTTAATATGGTATCATTGGAGGATAACAATCCCTTGTTTAAAGATCGAAGGGACTAGAACAATAGAGCAGTTACTCATAGTAGTAGGCGCTGCTTGTTTGAGCTAACTTGCTTATCTTGTTCCACAGTCCTACAATCAGGAAAGGACAGGAAGGGCCTGCTTCACACGCTTAAGCTTCGAGACAACTACAAAGATGGGTTCCATCTTTCCTGGTTCCACGCATTTCCCACGATCTCAAGGAAATTGACATCCTTACTCTTGTTTGTCATTAAAGTATTTGAATGGAATCTTCTGCCCATCAGACCGTTTGTTTCAAATGATTAATATATTTATTATTTGATCGTTAATATTAAATGTCTTAGAAAATGGTGGAATGGGAATAGAAAACTATGGTCAACACAACTTGGCTATTAACTTAATTAAGTTTTAAAATGACTAAAAAATTAAAACACCCTACTAAAATGGTTAAACGCTACAATTTCCGTTATTGATTTTTATCCTATTTCAAAAATCTCACCAATTCAGCCACGCCCACTTGTTAGTAACAATTTTCAAACTTGGGCTCAAATCGAGTTCAGACCATTAAAATTAGTATTTATCATACGTAAGTTATTTTGAAAAAAAAATCATCGAAAATAGTCATAAGCATGAAAACATCAAAACTAGCCACATTAAGGGTGGCACGCTTCCGAGAAAAAATTGACTTTCAACCAAAACTTCGACAAAAATAAGTGATGGAGTAAATAGTATATATTATTGATATTTTGTTTTCTCACAAAATCTATGGTTTTAAAATATATATATATATATATATATATATATATATATTTAGTATATTTACAAATATCCCCAAACTTAACTTTTTGCTAGTCCTCGAGCAAAACTAAAATAAAAAATCAAACAAGAAAATATTAAATTCTAATTAAGCAAAACTACGGATCAAATGATGAAATGTTTTGATTAACTAAACATGCCATAGAGATTTTAAAATAGCGATAACCCAAGAAAAACTTTTGAATTGTGAACATGTAGGGTTTTAACATAACTACCAACTTACATTACACCTTGATAAACCCCGAGTGCGTGTGTGCTACCTTAAGTCATCCAAATTCTTTATCTCAAACGAGTTTATGCAACCAAGTCTCGCAAAAGCGGATCCATTAATCTTTAAATAGATTAGAACTGCATAGGCCAATTTTTCATGTCACTCCACTAATATAGGCAAACCACAGCACTTCGGATCATTAGAACTTTTGTAGGCTTGTAATGTATGGCTAGGGTTTAGGGTAGGACAAATGATATTATTTCAGCTCAATCGTTACTCATAGTCACACATGCATTCTAGGAATAAACGAGATTAACTCAACTTATTTTGTGATACCCACAAACTTGTCATTCCACCTCTTGAATTATCAACCATGTTCAACCATTTTTTTAATTTGATTTCCTTAAGCTTCTCTTTTTCTTAATGGGCTTTCAACTAATAGCTCGCAAACCAGTTGGTCTTAGGGTTTAGGTTTTAAGACACACATTCGAGCTTAATCACTCAAGTCCAAGAGGCTACGAAATCAAACTCATTTACAATATTTTTATATCAAAACTCCTCCCATCCATCGAGATTGTCATAGCTCCAATTCTTTTTGGAGAACATCCAAATACTATGAGTAAAATGGGTTACTAGGAAAAACTTTTTATAAGATTATGAAATTGTCATGGGTGATAAAAATGGCTATTTAGGCTCAACAAGGATGACTAGGAAAATAATTATGCACAGGTTTGGCTTGAAAAGCTCAAACGGTCTAAAGATGACCTAAATCATGTCCTAAGTGAAGCATCGCCTAGAATTTCACTTCGAACAACAATCAAATTGGTTCTAGAGTTCTTATGAGATCATAATGATTTTTAAGTCACATAAACCTTCTCTAAGTAAAAAGATAATCAAACGCTCAAGGCTAGGTGCTCAATATGTCAGGATTCTCTAGTGAAATGCAAATTAATAATTGGTTCGAACACACACTGATACACAAATTCATCTTTTTTTCAAAGCTGTCAATAATTCAAAACCAATCTCATCCTAGGTGTTAGTGTTGTCTAAAACAGAGCGCCAAAAAATGAAATTTTAATGAAAGATACCACCCCTAAACTAAAAACATTCATTGGCCTAAATGAAAAGAAAATATGTAAAAGGAGTAAGTAGAGAGGATTTCCTTGAATAATGATGAGCTATCATCCTCTTCATTCTCTGCATAGTTCATGTTATCTCCAACTGAGCAGAAAGTCGTGCATGAGAAAAATTCATCCATGGTGTTTTTAATATAAAAACCGGAAGAAAAACAAAAATAAAATAAACAAAAAATGAAAAATAGAAATAGAAACGGGTTGCCTCCCGGTAGCGCTTGATTTAATGTCTTCATCTAGACATAATGATCATCCAGACTTCACTCGTTGTCCATTGACTTTAGAATTCCCTTTGTGTTCAAAATCGACCAGCCTAAGCCTGTTTGTTGATCTCTCAACACCCTCGGCAGCTTGTTTTCTTGTTCACAATTTAGTGAAGTAGAGATAATGACAGGCAGAGTGGATGCTTCTCCCATACAGATGTATCGAAGGTGGAGGTCTAACACTGATGATTTTTCAATAAATGGTAGATGTCTAGGTTTACCCTCTCCAAGTTCTGCCCTATCCACTCGTAAATAGCTATTCATATCATTTGGGTGCTTGATTGTTTTGAAGACATAAAAAATTACTTGATTATCTTGCACTCTCGAATAAGTTCCCCTTTTTGTACATTAATGAAAGTTCTTCCCGTACTTAAAAATGGTCTACTAAGAATAATTAGAATTTATTGGTTTTCCTCCATGTCAAGAATAATAAAATCAACTGGGAAGATAAATTTATCCACTGTTATCAAAACATCCTCAATAATCCTCAATGGATATCTGATAGATCGATCAACTAACTGTAAAGATACCGTCGTGGGCTTAGCTTCTCCAAGACCTAACTTCTTGTGAACTGAATACGACATCAAATTGATACCAGCCCCAAGATCACATAAAGCCTTTTCAAAATAATAATTCCAGGGCCCTTTAACTTCAGAGGTAATTTATTCTGCAAGATAGCACTATACTCCTCAGTAAGTGAATCTGTCTCATAATCCTTTAGCTTTCTCTTGTCTGAGAGAATATCTTCATGAATTTGACATAGCTCGGTATTTGTTCCAAAGCATCAGCAAAAGAGATATTTGTATGTAGTTTCCTAAACACATCAAGAAACTTAGGAAACTGCTTGTTCAATTTTTACTTTTGGAACGCTGAGGGTACAGAATAGGTGGAACATATGGTGGAGGATTATCAAGAAAGAGTTTTGACTTAGGCTTGCCTTCCTTCTTTTCTGAGCTCTTAGCAAGATCATCACCCATTGTACTATAAGAATAGAGTATTCTCCATAGGATTGATTGATATTAAATATTGAAATTAACTAAACCTTAATTCTAATTGAGAATGACGAAAAAATTGGGAGTTTAAATAAAACTAAAATTCTAATTAAATAAAAAGAGAAAGATTTGATAAAAATAAATAATTCAAATTTGAAGAGATAAAAGATCTAGGGATTCTGATTTCACCAAACCAAACATGCTCAAAATTCTAAAACTCAATCGATCAATGTTTATCAAATTTTTGACAGCGAATTTCTCTAAAGAAATTATCAATATTTCCTAAGCGTCGATAACCATGAATCAAAAATATTAATCTCAAATCTATGTCAAGATTAAATAAATTGAAACTCATTAAGCATGGAAAATTATATTACTATACTAGATCCATAATTATCTCTAACTTATGAAATTCTAATGGTGTTATAAACAAATATCAAATTTAATCATCACTTCTCAGTCTCATTATTAAATCTAAAATCATGCAATAGTTGGTCAGACGATGACAAACATTAAGAACAGATTATAACACTCAATAATATTGAATAAACATCGATTGAATTGAAAATCAAAGTTTATGAACAATCATGGTTTGGCTACATCATAGACCTAGATAAGAAAGAACACACTAGAATAGGAAAATATCCTAAAAATATTTATGAACATAGAGGAAAAGAGAAGAAATATCTAGATTTGCGGATGAATTGAAGTTGAGATCCGTCTCCTGATTGGATCCGTCTTCGTTTCCTCTCTAAAAAGTTTTCTCCTCTGCCTCCCACATCCAAAAGTCCTCCAAGAATCCTAAGATATTACATTTATACACTAGGGTTCGTTAAGTATTGTATTGGATCAAAAAAATCTAAAATCGCGCTAGCGTCGCGACGGTGGGAGCCAACGTCCGATGCTGGCCAATTTGTCATGCGCTAGCATCGCGATGCTGGGAAGCCAGTGCCGTGGAGCTGGCTTACTGTTTCTTGTGGTTATTTTCAGGTTCGTGGCGGTGGAAGCCAGAGCTACGACGCTGGCCATTCTGCCCAGATCCGTCATTTTCTCATTTTATCCGCATTTTTTCCTTCCAAATCTTACAAAACTAAACCAAATGTATTTGAATATCTAACCTACATGATAAAAACAAAAACAAACATGAATCAAAAGATAAAACTTAAATAACCAATAAAATTAAAGTTAAGATTATCTAAAATATGAGTGTGAAACTCACTCATCACAAACACATAGAGAAGTTTTGGTCAACATGTTCAACAACTAGTCATTTCATTCGAGGAATATTTTTTGCCTCCAACTTTTACTTCCCACTTCATATGCAAAAGGCTAGTCAATCAATACTCCTACTAAAGGTTATAGTACAAAAGTTTCTAGTTTTCATAGAGTATTAAAGCCTCAATACTTCCCATTATAAGCATGTCTTAAGATGTCTATATATCATCATCATCCACATCAATTTGGTCTTTTCATCTTTTCTTACATCCGTAGTGTCTTCTCTCTGAATTTGAGATTTTTGTTCTTGGATACGCCTGGGCGTTCCCTTATGGTATTTCAACTATTTTTTTTTATCTCCCAACTAAAAGTATACAAGGCTCCAATAAAAGAAAAATCACTCAAACAAAAATCATAACAAAAGGAAAATAGTTTTTGACGAAATCTTATCTACACGTGGCGAGATGTGAGGAATGAAATAACGAGAATCATGATCAATTATCCAGTTAAAAGAATGATCTTATCGAGGAATATTCTTATTATAAGCTTATCCATTTTCCGCTAACAGCAGCGGAATAGGGGGGATTCATTGTAATTTTATTGTGAAATTTATCAATAAATATGGGTCTGTATCACGTCAGAAAAATAATACAATCCAACTTAAGCTCTTGAGTTCTCATTCTTTATTCTTTCTTAACTTTTATTTTGTTTTAGTAATCGATTCTTCTCTCACCAGAAAAAACCTCCACATTTTGGTACTTTAGTTGAGAATGAAAAGAAAAACTCGAGAAAAACCCTTCCATAACAAAAAATGCCTGGAAACAGATCGAATGTTGCTCTCAACGAGGGAAATAGAAATGGGAACGAGGATGATCACGTTGACTAACCCACTCCACTAGTTGAGATGTTCAAGATGATTCTTACTAGAATGCAGGAGATGGTGAAACGGAACACCGATGCACTGCGTAGTGCGTGGCAAATGGTACACGACTAGAACAACACTCTACATGGGAATTAGCACAAACGCGTACAGTGGTGAACCAATGACCCAACAATGAGTAGGGAGAGAACCAATCAGAAGAAGACGGATAAAATGTCAGGCGGGAAAATAATGAGAACACTAGAAACGTATAACACGAAGATGGGGAGGTCCAGTCCCAACACCATATGAAAGAGACAATAGGGGAATCCCATCTGCTTAAAATCATAACGAAAGAGGCAGTGGATGATATGTTGGAGAGAAGATGATGGAAGTGAAGAAGATGAGGAGTACGGGAAAAGCCGACCCCAAATCGCTCACCCGAACTCCATTATGTCCAGTGATTTTGGCGGTCTCAATACCCAAGAATTTTGTAGCACCCAAATTCAAATGTTACGAAGGTAAATTCGATCAAATAGATCATCTCAGATGATTCAAACAAGTGATGGAGCTGCATCAACATGAAGATGAGATGATGTGTAGGATGTTCCCCACCAGCCTAGACGAGATTGCCTTAATAACTTTACTATTATGTCTTCTGTCTTCTTGGGGTAATGGAGGATATAGAATACCTCTCGACCATCTCTGCCAAGAAAGGAGAATCTCTGCGGGAATATACTCACAAATTCAAAGACGAGATGATAAATGTAGAAAACTGTGACGACTGAGTGGCCAGATTTGCTTTCAGACAAAGGTTGGATCCAAACTCACCCCTCTTTGAAGATTTGTCAAATATGAAGCCATTAACTATGGCTGAGACATTCCAACGGGCTCAAACCAATATCACATTGAAAACAGAAAAGAAAAGCTTGCTGAAACTAGTGGTATAGAGAGCAAAAGAACAATGAATAGGAGAATGGAGATCCAGATCCGATAGAAAAAGAACGGAAAGGACGGAAAGAGATAACGAGAGGGGTCAAAGCAAATGGGATAGGATAGAAAATTGAAGAACGCATGCTAACGCTGTAACAACCCAAAAATTTAACCAAGTTTTAGTTAAATATTTTACCAAAAACATCGCGGAAGCTAGGTCAAAATTGTTTTTAGAGCTAACTCATACTAATTAAAAATATATATTATGGGAAACCAAATCCTTTATCAAACTCCTAATTAAATGAAATTTACTTAATAATACATTCAAGAACCTAAGAGTACGTGTTTTGAAGTCGCACGATTTAACTTAAATAAAATCCAATATCAAATAACCAATTACTAAGACGTCTAAAGCTGACTAGATGACTCTCATCTGTTGCCATAGACTTTAGACCTCTTCGACAATAAACTCATCATCAATGTTATCATCATTCAAAAATTTATAATAAAATGGAGTGAGTATATAGAAATATACTCAGTAAGTAAAATATCACATATGTAAAACAGATCAACGTTCACAGTCACATACAAATCGTAACACTTGCATACTGCTGAGATCTTTCTTACAGAGTTCGTTGGCCAACTTCTATAAGAGTTCATCACCACACCCACAACAGAGATTACATGTCGGTAATTGTTAGCTATGAGGTAAGTACAGGTGACCTTTCTCACAAGTACTACTCTGCACTTTCGAAGAGGTGGACCCAGTTGCCCTAACGCCTTCCCACAAAACTAACCAGAGCATATAACAGAGACCCTTTCCCTAAATGACTAGGAACTCGTAATGCCCATAATGAGTACGAAAAATAGTATTTGGTATATCCTCTTTCTTTATCCTCAATTGATGATACCCGGACCGTAAGTCAATTTTTGAGAAAACACACCTTGAAGTTGGTCGAACAAATCTTCTATGCACGATAGAGGGTACTTATTCTTAATGGTAACTTTGTTCAACTCCCTATAGTTGATACAAAGTCTTATATAGCCATATTTCTTCTATACAAAGAGAATGGGTGCAACCCATGGTGAGGCACTGGGGCGAATAAAACCCTTATCCAATAATTATTGCAGTCGCTCCTTAAGTTCATTCATCTCCGTAGGAGCCATTCCATATTGGGGCTGTTCCGGGAATTAATTTCTAGTCGTCGCGGCGTGTGCGTGACGAAAGCGTGGATGCGCGTGCCTTTTCAAAAAATTAAACTTTTAATGAAAATCACACGTTTTAATAAAATAAAACTTGGGCAACGCCACGATAACCAAATAAATTTTTTTATAAATTAAATTTACAACACACAATGTTAGGACTCATATACCTTTTGTAGTCTATATCAAGTGTTCTTGCAAAAACCGATCGATCCTCCGTTTCCACGAAATCGTTCCAACGACTAGTAGACTATGATATCCACACCAAGATCTTCCAAGTCAATCCTCAACGTACTAGGACGTGTGTGGGCATGTAGAATATTACAAGACACTTTTTCTATCTTTAGATGTTCTCAACACGTGAGATATAAAAATTTACTAAGAAGGATTTTGGTGAGACGATTCTCTAAAACAACGTGATGATTATTCTTTTAGAGATGATTAACGTTTAATCATAAAAGAAAATCTCTCTAACACCAATTGTGTTCTCAATCCAACTCTTGATTGACGAACTGATAATCTGATCAACTGATTCTCTCTTGTTTCACCACCTAGGCCATTAGAATAATATATGTATATATTTTAGATAATGGCGTATCAAATTTTTACGGATAAACTGAAATAATATTTAATTATAAAATTATCAATTGTGATGGGACCCACTACAATTGTGCACAATTTCAATGCCATGACACTCTAGTGTATCGTGAGCCAGAACAGTGTCTCACGACACTATGCCTCATGGCACCACTGAAGTGCCATGTGGCACTGCAGTGTTGCACAATCACTATTGTAGTGCCACATGATAATTACTATAAATTAAATATTTATTTTAATCAGATAATTATTTAGATATCAGTTAATTCAAAATTAACATATATGATTATCCCTATCTACTGACTTTATCTGTTATTTCACAAATAACAGATATAGTTGATTTAAATTATTATCTAATAATAATTTAATTATCTAATTTCATAAATTAGATATTCTATCTCACTTATCGGTAATTAAAAAAATCGATAATTATTTATATATATAATTTCTGAAAATTATATATAAATATATAAATAATTCAATTAATTAATTATTAATTAATTAATCACACATAATTAGCTGATAATTATGTACTTACCCCAAAATAATTTTTTTTACAGGTTAGTCCTTCTCTCATGTCCTGAAATACTCACACCTTAAACATCGTAGTATAGAGGTGACTTGGGGACCATGGACCTATAATCCTAAGTTTCAATAAACTAGATTATTATTTAAACTCTTTAATTAAATAATCTTATTTATTAATTTCATTATTACTCCACTATAAATATGAAATTGCACTATTAGAGATTATAGAATGTATTTACAGAGTATTCTCATGTAGTCCACTGACATAATCATTTCATGTAGTCTTGTCTTCCAATTATTGGTTCGTAAATTAGAGCTAGTCAAAATTATCATTTTACCCTTTTAATTACCTCTTGAACATTTAGTACCATCAATCCACTAGTGAATGGTCAATTTATAATCTTATTATAAATTTGAGCTCAATAACCATTCAGTTTCAAAATTAACATTTAATGGAGTCAATATATGATCCGTTATGAATGCTTAGATTCTAAATCTTGTAAGATCACGTCCTCAACCATCCACATCACTGAATCTCCAAAACAAAAGTTACCAGCCTAATTAACAAACAGACCTTAACGAGTGAATCAAAAGATCAAATAGACATGCATATGAGTCCATGACTACTCATGATTTAGACTGATATACATATGATCATCGAATTGATGTGTATTAAATCTTTTTGATAAACGGTACGTTCATAAAGATATTAATTTACATCGGTCATGTCATATATAATCTTATTATATAAAATACTTTCACTAAGATGTCTATCCACATCAATGATCTGGATCTAAATCACACGCATTTATAATGCTTAGTGAACTGTACTAGTAACCATTCATTAAATATCATAGTCTTAATCCTCTCGTACTAGTACAAGATCATAGTCTCATTGATGAATATAGAATTTTTAGATATTTATATAAATTATTCAACAATACTTTAAAAGAACAACTATAAGAAAAATGTAATCCTCTTTGAATTTCATATCAAAATGTTAATACATATGCTTTGAGGGAATAACCCCCAACATTAACTCAATGTTAAAGTCCACGTCTTTAATAGGTGGTACGCCTGGCAACGTCTCAGGAAAGATTTCTGGGAAATTTTTAACTATGTTGATACTACTCGGCTTTAGCTTTAACTCTCACGTGTCCAACACGCTAGCTAAGTAGCCTCAACAACCATTGGTGATCAATCATCTAGCTTGTAGAGATGATATGATTCGAGGTATTGCGTGCAAATGTGATCTCCTCAATTTGAAACTTGACAATCTAGGGGTTAAACATTACCCCCCCGTTCACGACAAAAAATGTTGGCGCAGTTAGAGGCTAGCCAATCCAAACCAAAAATAACATCAAAATCGTGCATACTTAAAAGAGTAAGAGTGACCTCCAACACTCTATCAGCAATCACCACAGGACAAGATTTAATGCCCTTGTTTGTGTACAGAATGCCACCCGAAGGGGTGGACACACAAAGTTCAATCTCGAGGGGTACTATCTCCGCATTTAAACTCCTATAGAACTTAGTAGAAATAAAGGAAAAAGTATAGCTAGAATCAAACAATACAAATGCAGCAACTCCATGAATGAGAAGTGTGCTTGACACCACATTCGAAGCGTCTTCCAAATTAGTCTTAGACATGGCGTAGAGTTGTCCCTATCCTTTGGGTCCATTTCCAATCCTTTGACTATTAGCTTTGTCTCTCATCTTAGGGTAGTCCTTAAGAAAGTGTATGGCCATACCGCAATGGAAGCAAGCACCAATCGCCTTGAAATATTGCCCCAAATGATCTTTCTCACATGTACCACAAGTCTGAACCTCTTTCTTGGCTTAAAAATTTTTGAATTGATTCTTACTCTTACTAGAACTCCCCTGAAATTTCCTTTTATTGGGGTTTGAGTTATGGTGATCAGTATGGCTTGAAGTCCCAATGTTCTTAGATAGAACTTGTGAAGCTTGAAGCACGTCTGCATAAGTCTTAAGCTTGAGCACCTTAACATGCTTATGTACATCGAGCCTGAGATCACGCTCAAACTGATGAGCCTTAAGTTCCTCAGTATCATTGAGATGTGGGGTGAAACGTGACAAGTCTTCAAATTTCCTCTCATATTGCATGAGAGTCATGTCGTCTTGGTCAACTGTAAGAATTCAGGCTCCTTTTGTTGCCTTATGGTGATAGGAAAATACTTTTCGTATAATAATTCCATGAAATGAGGCCAAGCCATATGGTTTCCATTACTGTCCCAGGTCTTTTGCATCATCGCCCACCACTGACGAGGATCTTTCTTCAGCATGAAAGTTGCGCAGGAAATCTTTTGTTGGTCAGTGCAATCCAAAAATGAGAAAGCGGTCTTAATCTCCAGAGAGGCTCGGCTAAGGTTCCATCGAAAGATGGTGGGTGACGCTTTCGAAATAGCTCTACCATATGGGCAATGTTCCTGGCATGATACTCGTGATTTGGATCTCTTCTCTGACACCAACGAGTTCCTATGGCAGACCCCGAATGGTCTTAGGTGACTTTTGGTTCACGTCGGCTCATCTTTCCCTTCTTGGTGGTGCCAAAATGATGTAAATAGAATAATGATAAGTAAAGACACACACATGCATCTATTCAAGACCAAGTCTAAAAGAAAGAATTAAAGGTAACATAAATTTATTTTATTTGATAACCGTTTTTTAACAACAAAAATCTATCCAAAGTGTTTTAGAAACACTTGACGGTAAAAATACCATAGTAAACAAGATTTACAAAATCATTCAGTAATGGCAGAAAATAAAGAAAAATTTAAACATCCTAAGTCCAGGCAATCTAAAAATAACTTAGTGAGAAGCATTATCAAAGTCTTCTTCTCAGTCTTCTTCAGGCTCTTCCTCAGGGTCTTCTTCTAGTTGTTCTTCTAAATTATGGATTCTAGGAATAGAAGGTACATTGGTACTGCAGCCAGGCAGAAAGTCCCTAACTGCAGAAACCCATGCTCTTGGTCATTGGGAGTTGTAGGCATGCGTTAGGTAACCTCTACATCATTAGACCCATCACATTTCTCTCCGTCGTCGATGCGCCTAGCAAGAAAATGGTAGGATCTCACCTCATGGGGGACAACTCTCAATATAGGGTGAGTTTGTCTCCTTAATCCAAGTTCCCCCTTCTTATGATTGTCGGATTGCGTACTCTAATTGGACCTCTACGATTTAGATCCAGTAACTTTCTCCTGGTAAATCTCGTAGTAAGTGGGTGGAAACTAGATCATGTGTCAAAGATTTCTCCCTTACTAATGGACGATCTAGAGTCACTTGAAATATTCATAGCTAAGACAATCATAGAATTCATTCATAGTTACAATACCAAAACTTAACACTGTTACATAGACACAGACATATGACAACCCCAAAATCTGGCATGGACTCTTAAAATTCAAAAAACATTTCAACAAATCATTTCATTATAAGACTTCAATATTTTACCAACTGTAACACTATAGAATTGTATTTGCTCTGATACCAACCATAACAACCCAAAAAATTTAACCAAGTTTTAGTTTAAAATTTTATGAAAAAACATCGCGGAAGCTTGGTCAATATTTTTTAGAGCTAACTCATACTAATTAAAACAATATATTAAATCCTTCATCAAACTCCTTATTACATAAAAGAAATTTTACTTAATAAAATATTCAAGAACCCCAAGAGTACGCGTTTTGAAGTCTCATGATTTAACTTAAATAAAATTAAACATCAAATAACCAACTACTAAGACTTCTAAATACGACTCGATGACTCTTGTCCGTTGCCACAGACTCTAGACCTCTTCGACAATAAACTCCTCATCAATGTTATCATCATCTAAAAATTTATAATGAAACAAAGTGAGTATATAGAAATATACTCAGTAAGTAAAATATCACATTTGTAAAACAGAATAACGTTCACAGTCACATACAAATCATAACGCATGCATACTTCTCAAATCTTTTTTACAGAGTTCGCTGGCCAACTTCCATTAGAGTTCGCCACCACACCCAAAACAGAGATTAATTGTTAACTGTGTGGTAAGTACATGTGATCTTTCTCACGAGTATTATTCCGCATCTTCGAAGAGGTAGAACAAGTTGCGCTAATACCTTCCCACAAAACTAACCAAAGCATATAACAAAGGCCATTTCCTTAAGGATTAGGCAAACAGAGCAGAATGGTGGACACGTGACTCTAATGACACTGAATTAAATCTTCATGCATTCATTTAAAATTTATTCTTAGCTTACGACATATATTAACTCATTAAACATACAAAATATAACAAAACACATCAGCATAATAATTGAACAATGTTATGAAGAAAGAAGCATCAAAGTACATTATACATCACCAAACATAAACATAGTTCTATTATAAATTTTTAGCCATACAATGCAAACAATTACATACTAACATTTCACTTACCTTATGTACCTCTGTAATAAATTTCAAGTCCTTAAAGGATAAAGGAGAAGAATCTCATTCTTAGATGTTTTCAAACACTAACGAAAGAAAAACTGTTTGGATGTCTCGATTTAAAAATTCATTATATATTGTGCCGAACATGAAAAACTACAAATATTAATTCTAAACATTAATACATGTCTCATAGATCTTGATTTAAAAGCATTATCGTATTGAAAAATTGTCATCAATTAGGGTTTATCTGGCAGTAAAATGTAATTTAGATTTACGAGTTTAACTATATTTACGTATGATAAAAAACTACTGTAAAATATTTGGGCCAAAATGATGTATTTATGTTAGAAACGAAGCCATGAAAAATGAAGTGGTCTGCTCTTAATTTTCAGGTTTCTACAGGCGATATGACAAATATTTTGACCATGCAAATGAATTTTAAAAATTATGAAATTCTGACACGAGTAAGAATAATGTCTTATATAATAGTAATATTTTTTTCAGAATTTTTTTACCAATATTTTCTTAGCTAAAAAAATTGTTTCTCTCTACTGTCAGAATTTTTATCAGAAATATACAACAACGATTATTTCTATATTCACAGAACAGTAACCATTTTTTTTTCTTTAAAATTTATAAACTTATACAACTCTATATGCGTATAATTAAGATGAAGAGAAAATAAGTTTACCAGAGAATTGGTAGAAGAATTGATGGTGATTTGCTACAGAATCAATGAATGATGATGAAGCAACCATGGAGTAGAAACAGAGACCAGAGAATGGGGGTTTAAACTGAAATTGAAGAACGCATTTCCTTTCAGAGAGTGATTAATATCATAAGAGAGCAAAAAGACAATATTTAAGAAAAGATAATGTAGAAGGAAATGCTTACCGGAGATCAACTTTGGTGGATTGACAAAAGTGATAGGAACAAGGATTTAGAGTAGAGCTTAGCGTGAAGAAGGAATGAAATTGTGAGAGAGCGATTGTTGGAAATAAGAGAGAGGGGGGAAGTGTCTGGTGCTTGAAGGAGAAGAGGAGTAGCAGTTTTAAAATAGTGTAGGCTTCGTGGCAAATGAAAAAAAATTGAGGGAGTGTGCAACTAGAAAACACAATTAGTGGGGAAAGGAAAACTACCTCATCTCAAATGTAGAGTGAGAGATTTAATCCCAAGTTTGTAGGGGTGTGAAACCGTCCTGAAAAACTTACCCGAAGTGAACGAGACGGGACATGATTTTTACTCTTGACGGGACGGGACGGGACAAAATTTTTTTTCCCCTTCCTGATTTCTCATAAATAGTCTAACTATTTTTTTAAATTTGACCCTTAATTTTATTAATTTTAATCCTGAATTTTTTAATTTTAACTTTTAGTTTTTTAATTTTTAACCTTTTAATCTTTTGAACTTTAAACCAATTTTAATTTTTAACCTTTAAAATTTTACCCAAAATACTCGTCCCGACCCTCGTCCTGTCGCGCTCAGGGTTTCCCCTCAACATGGGACGGACGGGACTTAAAAAAAATTGTCCCATCCCAATCTAGACTGAACTAAAGGCTAAAAAACCGTCCAGTCTCATCTCGTGCACACCCCTAATGTTTTTTTATTATAATTAAACTAATACTATTGATTTGTTATTAAAATATGAAATCAATTAACAATCTAATTTGAAAGTGTGAGTTAGAAAATTTAGTTAAAAGAATTTGTAAAATCTACAAACAATTTTTAACGTGAACTAAATATCATTAAAATGACCAAAGTTTTTAATTTTATAGCAGAGTAATGATGTAAAATAAACAATAAAATGTGCATATTATAATCGAAGAAAATAGATCAACAATAGTAATAGTGATAGCTATATTATGATATACTTAACCATTCTAAGAAAAATAATTAGCTAGTATACTAACCATAGAAGTTGGGTCTTACAAATGTGGTCCATCCTAGAGATAAAATCTATACACCTCTCTTAATGTCAGTGAATCAGTTCCTTGAGGTAATCAAGGATAAACTCTGGTTGAAGAGGCCAACCTCAATCACCAATAAACTACACTACAAAGACAAAGATAAGTATTTTTTTCACAAGCCTTTATATGTTACACCTGCATTTTTCAGTTCAAAGGGCCATGACCTTTTAACAGAAAGTACAATGTTCAATTAATGAGGTTTTCTCTTGATCAAGTTGGAACATTTTCACATGGATATATCCGGAGAAGGCATCCATGAAACTGAGGAGTTCGTGTCCCAAAGCCGCATCCATCATCTGGTCTACTCTTGGCAGGGGATAATCGTCTTTGGTTCGACTTTATTTAGATCGATAAAGTCCACACAAATTCTTCGTTTCCCATTCTTTTTCTTTACAATAACCATATTGGCGAGTCATTCTAAGTAATTCACTTCTAGGATGAAGTCAGATTTCAAAAGTTTCTCCATTTCTTCTTTGATTGCTTTGTTCCATTCTAGAGTGAAACTTCTCTTCCATTTCTTTACCAGTTTAACAGCGAGATCTATATTCAATTTATGACATATTATTTTTCCAAGAATACTTATCATCTCATGTGTCGTAGTCGTATATATATCTTTATTTCTTCGCAAGAACTATGTCAGTCTCTTCTTCTCCATTTGATCGAGGTGGACTTCGATGTTGGTTGTCTTCTGAGTTTCTTCATTCATGTAGACAAGCTCAGTCTCCTCTCCCACTTCATACCTCAGGCCTACCTTCCCGTTTTCCTTCCCGCTAAGTTTGCGCGATAATTATGTTGACGATCCTAAGAGGTTGTTTCCCGTTATCGTGCTTTCCTTCGTTGTGGCTTTCTTTTTTGGTTTCCCGTTTCTACTCATATTTCTTCACAAACTATTGAAGATATCCTTCATTAATCAGTCCTTCGATGTAATCCTTTAGTTGAAATGAAGGTTAACCTAGACCAGGTAAAGGCCATTATGGAAATGAAGTCCCCCAAAAATCATAAGAAGAAATAAGGCATGACGAGAAGATTGGTGGCTCTAAACATATTTCTCTCAGGATCAACGATAAATACAAACCCTTCTTCATAAAGTTAAGAAAGAATTCCTCTGACAGTTGGGACGAAGAATGTGAAGGTGCCCTCAACAGAATCAAGGAGAACTTATTAACTCCCTCGTTGCTATCAAAACCAGTACCCAATGAGCAGTTACTTCTATACGTAGCTATCCCAAATGACTGTTAGTGCCATTCTTATCAGAGAAGAAGAAAGAAAATAGAACCTCGTATATATTGTAAGTAAAAGTCTCGTGGCAGTCGAGACTAGATACAAAAGAGAAACCGGTGTTGGCCGTTGTGACTGCTGTAAGAAAACTAAGACGCTACTTTCAAGTACATATCATAAAAGTACTAACAGACTCACCAATAAGGAATCTGTTGCACTCACCTAAAGTAAGTGGGAGAATGTCAAAATGGGCAATTGAGCTTGGCCAATTTGAAATCCATTATGAGCCGAGAACATCGATCAAAGGACAAGTTCTGGCTGACTTCATAGCAGCTTTACCACCGATGAAGGGGAAGTCAACAACGAACCTCAAGTCCAAGGAGAAAATAGGTCTTGGAAGTTTTACGTTGATGGAGCCTCAAATAACAAAGGGGCCAGAGCAACAATAGTAGTACAACCCCATTTGAAGAAATGTTAGAACACTCCATCTCTTTCAGTTTCAATGCGTCAAATAATGAAGCAAGTATGAAGCCTTGATAACAAGAATCTACCTACTACGGGAATTTGAGGTAACGGATGCGAAAATATTCTGACTCAATGCTAATTGTGAAACATGTTACGAGAGAATTTACAGCGAAAGATGAAAGAATGATAAACTACTTACAACAGATGAATTTCGAGTATACTCGAAAGCATGAAGAAGCGGCTAGAATCAGTCAAAGGAAAATGGGTAGAGGAATTACCGACAATATTATGGGCGTATAGAACTACTCCTAGAGAGGCAACGAGCGAAACACCTTTCGCTCTGACATACGGAACAGAAGCAGTAATACCGGTTGAAATTGGGAGTCCGACTATGAAATCTGAATTAATTGAGCAATAGAATAAAGAAGTTTTATAGGAATATCTTGATCTTTTGGAAGGAACAAGAGAGGCGGCTCTGATCCGATGGCCCATTATAATCAGAAAAGAAGAGCTTACTTTCAAAAAAGAGTTCGAAGACGGGAATTCTAGAAAGGGGAGCTAGTCCTTAAGAAAGTCTTCCAAATAGAAGGAAAACCCAGGCCAACTTAGGAGGGACCATATATTGTCAGCGGAATTGGTGGCAGCGGGTATTATCATTTTAACAACAGAAGAAGGAGAATATCTGGAAAAACCGTGGAATGCTGTCTATTTGAACATATACTTTGTTTGAATTGTAAACATTTTATAGTGAATATTTTTCCGTGGTTTTTTCCCGCAAGGATTTTCCACATAAAATACTTGGTTTCAACTCTCTCCCACTTCTTTAAAAAACGGTGAAAGGGTGCAAGTCCTTTGGAGCAGGCAAGTCATAAGTCCTATTTTCAGAAGAAAATAAAGGAATAGTCCTTGGGAGTGGGCAATTCATAAGTCTTACTATGTGTATAAATAAGGGCATAAGTCTTTGGGAGCGGGCAATTCATAAGTTCTATTCTCAGAAGGAAATAAGGGTGCAAGTCGGGAACGAGCAATTCATAAGTCCTACTCTCAGAAGGAAAGAATCACACAAGTCCTTGAGAACGGGCAATCTATGAAACAAATTCTCTAAAAAGTAAAACAAGACCAAGAATCATCAACGAATCTGTTCCAAAATACAAAAGGCACTACAATGAGCATCCGTTCTTTGAAAAAGAACTGAAGCAAAGCATAAGCCCTCAAGAATCGGCCATGTGAAAGCAAACGGACTATTGGTTCATTCTCCGAGGAAAGAAAAAAAAAGTTCCATCGCTGAAAATGAATCCAACTAAAGATTGAAATCACTATAAGTCCTATAGAACATATAATTTTAGCTAAAATTTTGAAGTCTTTGTAAACGGGATTCATAAGTTTTACTTTAAATTATTACAAGTTTTACTTGAAATTATTACAAATTATACTTGAGATTATTGCAAGATCTTTTCAATTTTTCTATGTGTTCAAACAAAAATTGAAACGCTATAAAAGAAGGATTCAACAAAAGGAAATTTCCATTTATCAACATGAACGTACAAAAAGTGCTTGAAATAGAAAAGCAAAATGTACAAAGAACAAAAAGAAAGGAAGCCTAAGACACTATGATCTCTTCATCATTAGCAGTAATATTGATAACATTGTTCTCAAAAGTCTAGGCAGACTCAGTAGAGGTTGTTTTAGCAACAGGCTAAGAGGCATTGACTGTAATATCTTTCATAAAAGCATTCATCTCAGCCTGAGTAGAGGAGGTCTAAACAAACGACATCTTGGGGTGAAGATTTGTTGAGCCATCCTTATAACCTAAGTTATAAACCATATGTTCAACCTCATTAAACAGAGTCTGAAAATCTTCCTAAGCTCCCCTCCGCTGTCACAGCCACACCATGGGCTCGCTTCTCCACGACTCCCTAGAGCTTTCCTTCATTTTTCTTCAAGCATTCATTTCCAGTCTGAAGGCGATCGATGATACCATGACATTCAACTTCTTTTTTCATATTATCCATGGTTTGTTCGCTAGAAAGATAATGCTCCTAAAGAGCATTATGATGAACAACAGCCTAAAGAAGGAATTAAATGAAAAGGTAAAGTGTTAGTGAATGGGTAAATGAAATGTAAAGATAAACAAGGACAAAAGAAAATCATACCCTTATAAGATCATGGCTTAAAGAACCGAGGCGATTGCTGACGCCAAGACCACGAGTCGCTGCAGCACCAGTCTCAAACTGGATACCACGAAAGCATGAAGTGAGCACATCGAGGATCGTTCAGAAAACTAAATGATGCTAGAACGGGATGGGCACTAGTATACCTCCTCCACTTCCAGAGAGCAGAATCTTCAACCCTCCCTTGAGAATCTGAAGTAGTTGCGAGAGTTGGCTCTTTTTGATCAACTGGAGGGGGAGGAGCTGGAAGAGGAGTCGTTGATCGCTTCAAGGGGCCCTCATTCTCAATACGGGGAGCAGGAGAAGATGAAGGAATATGTAGGTCTTGAAAGGAGTTGGATGTGTCTACTCTCGAGCGGAGGTTCCTTCCGCCATCAATATTTCCAAATAAATTACTGTGAAGGCACTTTCCCATCTCTACACTTTCAGCAACCCTTTGAAATAAATTGTCTACCTCTTTCTCTTCTCGCAAATTTGTCAACCCAGAAGAGCCCTTAGCAGAATCACTAGAAATTGGATGGAAAGCGGGAACATGAATAGCTCTTGGGAGTTTAGAAGAAGATGATGGAGCGGATGTTGAGGCAACAAGAACTACGAATGGGACAAGCACTACGTTAACATGTCTCTTCGGGTCAAGAAGTTAGTACAACCTCCACTCCGGACAACAGAAAGCAGCGTTTACCCTTTCGTGAGGCGCCCTTGTTGAGAAAGGCTTCACGTTGGCCTTTTTATCTATAAAATAAAAAGATTTTCTAGAAGATAGAGATCAAACAGAAAAGCGAAAGAAGGAAATTGAAAAAATAAATGCGGAAACGGAGCTCCATCGACGTATTGAACATCACTGCCCCAGTTCCTGGTGACTAGTAGTGTATCATGTTCCCAACCTTTATCTCCCTTCGGGATTTCAATTACCAGGGGGCCCCTCTTTTTCGACTGGCGAGGAGTAAGATAATAGCTCTCATTCAGTGCTTAGCAATGTAACAACATCGAAGCTCGTCTACTCCTAAACCTAAGTTGTATCTCCTATTCATGGCCTTAAAACCAAGAAGTAACCTAGAAGAACTCGAGGTAAACTAGGAAGAGGCAAGACCGAATGTGGAGAAGAATTCTTGAAGAAAAGGAGAGAATGAAAGTCTAAGACCTAACGCTATGTACATCAGGCTAAAGGTAATTTGGTAGGGAGCTCTGCACGAGACTCCTGTGGATAGACTCTCTCCTAAAGCACATATGACACTGGGGGGAAAAGCTTCTCGGTAGTAATCCATAAACTGCACAAAATTTTCTTGGTTCCTGACTAAAAAGACCGTAGGCTTAAAAAAAGTATCATCCTCCATGGCTCTCAGAAAAGTTAAAACCAAAAAAAGAAAAAAAGGAAGAAGAAGCAAAGAAGAACTTACGAGAATGAAGATGGAAAGTAAGGAAAAAAACAGAGGAAAATCGGATATCAAAGGAAATTGAGAAACGCTTCATAAATTTTTAAATGAGGCAAAGAAATGACGTTTGTAGGTACTCAATGGAGAAAAGCCATTAGTGACAGTACGATGGGACAAACCATCACAAGTACTGACGAATGAAGAAATGATAACTAGCAGAAAAAGAAGGCGTGCTTTGTAAGAAGAAGGATTTGAAAATTGTGCCGCGTATGTTAAATGAGTGTCAACTGAAAATGGGAAGACATAGTAGGGAAGATGAATGATGAGGCTCATAGGGTCACCTAGAGGGCCACATTGTGAATTTTCGAGGAGCCAGTGAAAAAGGGAAAACAAAGCGATAAACGAAGCAGTTATTGGAGACCATCAAGACATGTCATGACACGAGTAACGAAAATGGAAGGCAGAACAACGTAGGAGACAATCATTACACCTCAACGAATAAAATTTCGTTGAGAGTAATAGAGGCCAATGAACAAATGAAATCTTATCCTACATGTGGCAAGATTTGAGGAAATAAAAAATGAAAACCGTATAATCAACTATACAGTTAAAAGAGATATCTTATTGAGGAATATTCTTCTTAGAAGCTTATCAATTCTCTGTTATCAGCAGTGGAATAGGAGAAATTCGTTGTAATCTTATTGTAAAATTTATGTATAAATAGGGGTGTGTATCACCTCAGAAAAATAATACAATACAATTTAAGTTCTTGAGTTCTCATTCTTTTTACTCTCTCAATTTTTATTTTATCTTCGTAATCGATTCTTCCCTCACCGGAAAAATCATTTACAGTTCTAACTGAGTGAAGGCAACCCAACGTGGCTGTTCCTCTATAAATGCCTAAATGAGGCTGTCTCGAAATAACTCTGAAGTTTAACTATGGATAATGATATCAATAGAACCGACTTAGGATATGAGGCACTTTCAGAGTGAGAAGCGGGAGGATAAGACGAAACCATTTGATGTGCATGATGAATATAGACATCTTTTTCATGTGGGCAAAAATGAGTGGGGACTAATGCGTGACTCAATACTCCTGGTGTACAAGAAGTTTTATTTGTAAGTTTGGCGGTTCATAAAATATTGAATCTAAATAAATTATTACTAGTGATAGACGCCAGTTATCTCAATTTTTAGTGTTCACTTTCACACTGAATTGGTAATTGAACTGGGCATTATCTACTATATCCGCTGAAGTTTATCTACGATTGAATCATTTCATGTGAGATAGATGTCGGAATGATCCACCTGATGTCGAATACATGAATTCCAATTTTATACTAAGATGCAGAGGCGATGTCATAAATATTTCCAAACGAGGGACAACATTTTTTTTCAAATGTTATGTTACTAAGTAAAATAATAAAATCATTTTATTATTTGGATCGATGCCTATTAAGAAGTTTTCACAACTTCCTCAAAACTGTTACCTTAATAATATAATTTTATTATTTGGACTCTTTCCTAACAAGATGTTTTTGCAACTTTATAAAATTGACCTTTTCAAACTCTATAATGTATTATACCTTCAAGAAACAAGAGATATGGACACACAAGATATCTAGCAAGTAACGCCATAACATTTGATTGGTTTATTTCTTTCCTTTTTTATTTCATACACATAAATATGACATTAATGGCTTTTTTTAATTTTTTGAATTATTTATTAATGTCTTGATCTAACAGTTCTTGTTAAGATTTATGTTGTAGTTTCTGTTTATTTGGGGTGAATCCTGTATTTGCTCCATAAAGAAAGGGAGACAATCATATTAGCTCAAAAAGTAATAATATAGATTAACTTAAAAGAATTTGTTTCGATTTTCGTATCAAGCCGATATTGCCATTGCTTTTAGATTTAAGGGTCTAGATCGACCTAACATTATTTCTTGTTTAGATCACCAACAACCCACATTTTGTAACTCGAGTGATCTTTGTAAAACAATCCAACGACCCATATTGTAGAAAAAAGACCTCCTGTTTTTGGGAAGCCGGAGATAATTGGTTTCCTAAGTCAAGAAGAGTAATGTCACATTTGTATACAACTAGGAAGGTGAAGAAGTTTCTTGATTCATGCAACATCATCTCTTATTTAGATCACCAACAACCCATATTTTATAACTCTAGTGACATTTAAAAAGTAATTCAACGACCCATATTATAGAAAAGAAAAAACTTCTCCACTTTTTAGGAAGTCGGAGATAATCAGTTTCTTAAGTCAAGGAGGGTAATGTCACAATTTTTATACCACTGTTAAGGAGAAGTTCCTGGATTCATGCAACATGCATGACAGTTTGATAATTGTCTTTGAAACTTATATATATACTTATGTTCCATGATGTATATGTGATTCATTGGAATTATCTCAAAATATTGGTTATGCTTCATACTTGGGGTGATCAGGGTGAGGCCAGATTTTTTATGGAACGAAGACAATTTTTTTCCGAATCCCATACTATTTGATGTAATAATAAACAAAAAGTATTTATTCAATTCAATAACTTTAAAAATTAGAATGACAAATAATATACAATTTTGTTATTGTATATTTTTCCAAATCCTTTACTATTTGATGTAATAATAAATAAAAATAATTACTTTTAAAATTTGAATGAAACAAATAACATATAATTTTGTTATTGGATATTATTTGTCTCATTCAAATTTCTAAAGTTATCCATCATCATATTGCCGTAATTGTATTCCACAAGAAGTGATCGAGTGATACATCATTCTCGATGCAAATATTGTATTTTTTTTTAATTTTAATTAGTGTTAGCGGCAATATCTAGTTGATTATTGAATTATATTTATGCTAGAGTCTTTTCCTTGAAAGAAAATCAATCATTCAAACAAATCAATTTGTTATCTAAAATTATAACTATCTAAGCTATGATTTACACTTTAAAGAATAATATTATTTTCACCTTTAAAAATTAATATTGTTTCAAATGGATATTGTGTTTTTATAGGGATAACTAAACTATTTGACAAAAATACCCCACCAAACAATTAGGAGGCGTACATTTTCCTTTATTCAAGGAAGAGAGGAAAAAAATAGTGATGACATCATTCTTAATTTTCATACTACTTTTCATACATGAAAGAAAATTGACGATTAGATAATCATTCGGATAATCATATTGGCTTTACGTATTAATTAGATACATCTATTTGAAAACAAAAAGAAACAATTACTATTGCAAGGTGTAGATAAATTAATCATTTAGCTGCTTAATTAGGAAGTTTCACATTTCCAACTCCAACTCCTCTTGCACCCTACTGCTACTTGACGTGTGGGCAATCCTTAATTATCACCATTTTCAATCAACTCCCAAAAGTTTTCTAATCTCTTTTAGAGAGAGAGAGAGAGAGATATGAGAGAGAGAGAAATGGAAGAGAGCGAGAGAGGAAACATAGGACATTTTGATTTTACCCAAGTTTTACATGAATGTAGGTGGTAGATGATCTGACTGGTCGTTGTTTATAGCTGTATCAACCCTTTCTAAATCCAACAAACTCCCAAATTTTCCTTCCCCATAAGTTTCCTCTTTCAGTCATATCAGTCATCTCCCGCGTTTACTTTTCCATCCCTCTTCTCCGCTTCTCCTTATATATACATACCATTTTTCACTTCCTTCCAAACCAACATTTTCTTTTCCCCCTCCTTATCTCCATATCCCAACACCCCCCATTATGACCTCTGAATCAACCACCACCTTCACCTCCTCTCATGTCGTTCGGGTTAACCCGACCCGTTTCCCCCTCAAGTACGTCAAACTGGGTTATCACTACTTTGTCACCTATTTTCTTACCATTTGCTTTATCCCTCTAACGGCTTTCATTCTCTTCCGAGCTTCCCACATGAACCCATATGACATTCATCAACTCTGCCTCCTTTTGCAATCCAATTTCGTCAGTATCCTCATTTTCTCTGCTTTCATCACTTTCGGATTAACCGTCTACATCTGTACCCGACCAAGACCCGTTTACCTTATGGACTACTCCTGCTATCGCCCACCTGATCATCTAAAAGTCAATTTCAATAAATTCATGAAGCATTCCAAGCTTACCGGGGACTTCGACGAGTCATCACTCAATTTCCAGTGTAAAATCCTCGAACGCTCTGGCCTTGGCGAAGAGACATATTTGCCCGAGGCAGTTCATTGCCTTCCTCCCCAGCCATCTATGGCCGCCGCT
Organism: Datisca glomerata; assembly: GCA_003255025.1. Taxonomy (NCBI): domain Eukaryota; kingdom Viridiplantae; phylum Streptophyta; class Magnoliopsida; order Cucurbitales; family Datiscaceae; genus Datisca; species Datisca glomerata. The sequence goes on from QANY01004652.1 coordinate 863,021, forward strand.
CGTGAAGAAGCACAACAGGTGATGTTCGGTGCATTGGATAACTTATTCAAGAATAGCAACGTCAAGGCTAAGGATATCGGTATTCTTGTTGTGAATTGTAGCTTGTTTAATCCCACACCTTCACTTTCAGCTATAATTGTTAACAAATATAAGATGAGAGGTAATGTTAAAAGCTTCAATTTAGGCGGTATGGGATGTAGTGCTGGAGTTATAGCTATTGATTTAGCTAAAGATATGCTTCAAGTTCATAGGAATACTTATGCAATTGTTGTCAGTACTGAGAATATTACTCAAAATTGGTACTTTGGGAATACGAAATCCATGTTGATCCCCAATTGTTTGTTTCGCGTCGGCGGGGCCGCAGTTTTGCTCTCGAATAAGTTCTCCGATAAACGCCGGGCTAAGTATAAGCTCGTTCATATCGTTAGGACACATAAAGGAGCTGAAGATACCGCATTTAGGTGTGTATATCAGGAGCAGGACAACGTGGGGAAAACTGGGGTTTCATTATCTAAGGATCTGATGACGATTGCCGGTGGAGCCCTCAAGTCTAACATAACGATGTTGGGTCCGCTTGTTCTTCCGATAAGCGAGCAGCTATTGTTCTTCTTGACGTTGGTGGGGAAGAAGTTGTTGGATGGGAAAATTAAGGCGTATATTCCGGATTTCAAGATGGCTTTTGATCACTTCTGTATTCATGCTGGAGGGAGAGGTGTGATTGAAGAGCTTGAGAAGAGTTTGCAGCTTTTGCCTTTACATGTTGAGGCATCTAGGATGACGTTACATAGATTTGGCAACACTTCGTCCAGTTCGATTTGGTATGAATTGGCGTATACGGAGGCGAAAAGGAGGATGAGGAAGGGGAACCGTGTGTGGCAGATTGCGTTCGGAAGTGGCTTCAAATGTAACAGTGCAGTTTGGGAGGCTCTTCAGAATGTAAAGCCGTCTCCTAATAGTCCGTGGGAAGATTGCATTCATAGGTACCCGGTACCGATCAATCTGTAGTATTGAAGTCAAGCAAATTGTTCTTGTGTTTCTACTTCAGATACTTTTCTGAGTTTATTGAATGTGTGGATCCTTTGAATCGTCTCTCTTCTTGTTCTGTTGATTTAGTACAGTATGTTTCCTTACTTTAGTGAAAGCTGATGTAAATATTAGTTGTTTAAGAGTTGATTGTGAAGTTTGTATGTAAACTCTGTTGCTAGTCAGATTAAGGTCATGTTTGGCATGAGATGTTTAGCAAGATTCCCAAAAACTCCAAACTGTTTGGTGGCAGACAATTATGGGTATTTGATTTCGAGCCTCTTCATTTCTCCTTCTTTGTGGGGTTTCGAATTCCTACATCAAATTTTCTTTTATTTGTTCTCACAACCTTGTAGGTACGTGTGCAAAATAGTAAAAGAATATTTAAATTCTCGAAACACTTTATCATAATATTTTTATGTGAACTTATCAACTCGTAATATTAACTTTCCGAACATCTTATACTTTCCCATAATAATAGTCTAAATATCTAATTTCAAAAATAATCACTCTTAATCTCATACTAAATACCAAATGAACCCTAAATTCTTAAAGTTCGAAAAACCAAGGCATTAATCCGTAATTTCCGAGGAAACTACATTGGAAATGAAAAAGTCCATAACAGAACAGTACATTTTTATCAAAGCTTGTATTCCTTGACCCATCAAGTACAAAAGTGATGTCTCTTAAGAATATTTGATATTATCTCATCATAATTATTTCCATATCAATATGACCGATATTTTCAATTATTATAATATTCTGATAATTTAGACGTAATGTATTATAGATTCATTATTCTGTATTTTGTTACTGTGTAGTAGAGTACGTTGCCGCATCTCTTTAGTATTATCATCTCCATTCAATATACTGATCCTCTCCATTTGGAAAGTGTAATAAAAACATATTTAATATATTGACCATAATATTTTTATGTGTTCTAAACATAATAATCTTAACGTTTTGAAAGTCTTAATTTCTCATAATCATATTTCAACAACTTTATTCGTAAAATCATTTAATCTTGATCACATATCAAATGACGCCCAAGTGATTTTATTTGAATAGATTTTTTATACTTGAAAAGCTATTCCACATTTTACAAGAAGCATGTATCAAAACGCAAGACATTTTGAAGCAAATAAAAGTGTTCAAACAAGCTATAATAACATTTTTAAAATTTGTAGACAGAAGTATTAAAAATTATTGTTGGACTCTATTATCCTATTCAAAAAGAGGAAGATTATAATAAATTATAACCTCGATTTTACGGTTGTTGTAATTTTTAACCTTATACTTTTTTATCATTCAGTTATGTTTATTTATTCAAAAATATTCAATGAATCCACTAACTCTAGTACTACGCCGTTTTACCCCAGGGAGCATCAGCAAAACCAGACAAGAGCAAAGTAGTTCTCTCTCTTTTCGGGATGAACGTGAAGAAAATGAAGAAATTGATTACGCATGCAATCCCCAAACTGACAAGGATAAATCTTCAGCGTTATCTCTTTAACATGTTTATTTCTTTTGGTTGCAAATTAAATAACATAGGCTATCTGCTTGACTCTTCCGAAGTTTTTTATTTTAGTTTCTTCCTCCATATTCTTTCTAGCTTTGTTTTCGCGTTCTTGAGGCCTTTCACTTGGCTATCAAACCCAAAAAAACAATCATTTTGAGCAATCTAAACTTGTTCTTAATTTCTTTTGTTCACATGGAGCTCATCAAGTTTCCTCTTTTAGTTTGGCTATAATTTAGTGTCAGATTGTATCCTAAAAACACTTAAATTCTATCATATTTATTGAGACATGTAATTCTTATTAATAATAAATAATTTATTTTTATATTATGTGTAATACATTTTTATAAAATATTCACAAACATAAAAGTAATTGGTTTGTGGGTCCTATATAATTTAACTCATAGGAACAAAATATTTAACAAAGAGTTCTTTATGATTTGTAAATAATTGATATCACAGTTTACTAAAACTAGGTGTTTTACTAAGAAAAGAATGGAGTATATTAACTCTATTATTTAGAGTGACTTGCCTTAGTCACTAGGTGGAGCACCTAGTTTACTGTACTAATGCATTTGGAATGCATTGAAATGACTAATAAGTATGATTTTCAATAAATTATTATCAAATGAAAATCAATACTCATTGCTATTATCTTATGAGTGTTCCCAAAATTAATAGAGTTATGAGCTCATATTAAATAGTTTAGTGGTTTTGATCTACTGAGAATTAGACTTTATGAGTCAACATATTTCATAGCAAGGTTGTCAGAACCGTGATCTTACCTAGGATCGTTGAAATGTCTCGTGGATCAGATCGTAGGATCGAATCATGGATCGTAAGATCATATTATATACTAGTAAATACTACGAAAAGACAATTTATCAAACGACATATTAAAAATTTTAAATATAGTTAATTAATCAATGATAAATTTCACTATTTTACTAAGTAAAATTTAAATAAATAAAAAATTTAAAGATTGAACAGATTAAATGAACTTGATATTGTTTTCTTTTGAATACCATACAAAATTATGGTTAGTGGGATCGTAAAATCATAGTAGGATCGTAAGATCTTACCATTCCAAGATAAAAAATATAATAGGATCATAAGATCCTCCCAATTTAAGATCATACCAATAAATCAGATCGTCGGGGGAAGACAAGATCGTAACATCGTAAGATCTTACGATCCGGATCGGGAGTTTAACAGCCATATTTCATAGGTCGAAGGTGAGTCCATAGATTCTCAATAGTAAAATCCATCGAGACTTTTAATTAAATGGCATAATACCCATTAGATAATTCTTTTATGTGGTCATAATATACTAAGCGCTTAATATCTCTAGTGTAGTATTAGAGATTTGATAATTTTACTTGAACCATCAAGTATAAAAATTATCATAGTTGGCCGATAAAATAAATTTGGAATCTAAGGGTACAATGATGTATGTAAATATTATGTCGATAATAATTAACTTAATTATACATAGTACTATTATGAATATACGTTACCAATGAATAATAGATCAACAATAATTAAAGGAGAAAAAAAAGGCATACTCAATCTTCAATATTTTCAAACAACAATCCCAAATTCAACTAAGATAGCATAAATCAAAATTCAAAACCACAATTTCTCAACTTCTCCGACTTACCAAATCATGTCCACCGAGAAACATCCACAATAAACTCTCCAACCATGGGAAAGAAAACTCTTCCAAGTCTTGCAAGCACTTAAATCGAAAGAGGGTCCTTTAGGTGAAAATATTGTGAAAGGGGACGATCGCGACTGGTTATGCTCGCTTCTGCTCCCTGCTCGTGTCTGGTTCTGCTCCCGCTCGCTGGTCTCGCCTGCAGAGGTTAGGGGTGAAATGGGTGGGAGTGGTTTTGAAGGTTAGGGTTGAAATGGGTGGGAGTGGTTTTGAAGGTTAGGGTTGAAATGGGTTGGGGTAATTTTGAAGAAAGGGGTGAGTATGGATGGAGGTAAAACGGCATAGTATTGGTTCATTAGTTCGATCTGAACGGAAGGTTGATTTTTAAATAAAAAACGTAACATTAATGATATAAATGAAGAAAATAAAATATGAGGATAAAAAGTTGATAATAAATGTTAAGTTGGATAGTGTAATTTCTAGTTTTCTTAAACAAAAGTTTCGAGAAATTTTTATAAACAATACTTTTTGAAAGAAAATAACGGTTTTTAAGACTCCATTTTTTATTAACGAAACTCAGCATTTATTTATAAAATAAAAGATTAATTACACTTTTAGTTTATATTTTTTCAGTTAAAATTAGTGATTGTTAAACTAAAGTTTAGCGAATTCTTTTTTATTATACCAGTGTCTAGAAATGAATTGAAAATTTAGATTTAAGATTTGTAATAATATAGTGGTTTCCACATAAATTTTTAAATCTTATTTTAATAAACACGAGATTTGAATTATAAATCGAAATCTTTAAAATTTATAATCTAAATCCATCAAATATTACTTCGCATCTTTCAAAACATAGTACTACTTCAAATCCACGAGATTTGGAGTAATGACATGAAAATATGGTATTGCTTCATATCTTTCAAAACAGAAGAAAAATTGGCAAGCTTCATAAGAAAATTACACTATCTTCTGGAAATTATGGCAAAAATCTTTTAAAGAGAAAACATAAAATATGGATATACTGAAATTAACAAACTGTAAAATTAAGTTGTTTCAACTAAAGATATAGTTATATGTATAAATACCAATAAAACATAATCGTAGGAAACAATGGAGAACTTCTTAATTTCCAAGAAAACAGAGGAGAATTTCTTTGTAATTAATTTTCATCTACAAAAATCACGACCCATCTTAAGAGTGCAAAACATATCGTTGGAAACAATGGCAACCAACTCTCACGTTCAACAAATAAGAAAACAGTATAAACGTATAAATCTTCTTCATAAACGAAAAGTCAAATTATTCAGTTGGCCACAAGCATTTCCATAGTCCTAATCTAATCATATTCCAACACTGTCTTAATTTTTTTTCTCAAGTTCATGAACACGCATTGATGGAGATGTCCCATTTAAAGAGGATGTAAATTTCAGGTTAATAATGAAATTCTAATCTTCCTTCCTTTTCTTGTCTTTGATTTGTGCTTTTAGTAGCGACTGTTGGTGTGCAAACTTGCAAAGTTCTTCTTGATGTGGGTCTGTATTTTTATCCGAAGTACTACTTGAAGAAGAAACAGGGCTCAGTTTAAATCCACTTTCAACCATTTCATTTAGGGTTATTTGCAATTCTATATTATTTCTATATTGTCTAAGAATTTTTATACTCATTTCTCCAAATCCAGAATTCTACACCTCTAGCCCACCGCAATCAACATCAACCCAACTTAATAATTTATTTCCCCATCATTTATTTCCCTTCCCCATGCAAAAATCACATCAACTTATATCAACTCCCCCACACTCTAAGCTCCCCTTTGTCCCTAGGTTCACTATTTCTTAAACAAAACGCCATTATTATTCTTCTACTTCTCTTCGTTTTGACCAGACTAAGCGACGATGGTGATGGATTCAACGATTTGACCTTTTTCACTGAAGCTCTGGAGTACTGTAACGGAGCAGAGTGTCTCGTTTCGACCAGCAGAGAAACAGTGTCCTCCTGTGATCTGGCTTTGGTTCACATTATGATGACCTTAGACTCACAGTACCTCCGAGGCTCCAAGGCTGTCGTTCATTCGATCCTTAGACACTCTTCATGCCCAAAAAAACGTATTTTTCCACTTCACTACAGTAAAGTTTGACCGGGCAAGTCCTCTGGTCCTTACCCGGATTGTCCGCTCCACTTTCCCTTCTTTCAATTTCAAGGTCTACATCTTAAGGGAAGACACTGTAATAATAAATCTAATCCGGTGTTGCAGCATTAGAGTGAAAAGGGGAAGCCATGGTGAGGACTGCACCCTGGTCATTTTGATTATAAATTCTTATACACTTCTTTGGATTATAAGTTTTTATTGATTGGATATGTTTGTTAATTAGGATTCAAATATTTATAAACTGATTAGGGGTTCAATGTTGATTATTGTGTGGATGGTGTCAATTTTTATGTCTAGATGGCTCACTAACAGGAGACAAGATGACTACTTAAAGGGTTAAAGTAGTCATAAAATACTACTTGAACCCTCCAAGTAGTTACATGGGTTACATATAAATTGACGACAATAAATAATTTGACTACTTAAAGGATTCAAGCAATGATTTTTACTACTTGAACCCTTTTAAGTAGTCACACTCTCTCTGTATAAATCAATGCATGAAACAAGATGGTTGCTTGAAGGGTTCAAGTAATCATATAATACTACTTGAACCCTTCAAATAGTTACATGGATTTTGTATAAACCGATGGCAACAAACAATTTGACTACTTGAAGGGTTTAAGTAATATTTTTTACTACTTGAACCCTTCAAGTAGTGACTCGCTCTCTGTATAAATCATTGCATGAAATAAAAGGATTACTTGAACCCTTCAAGTAGTTACATGCTCTCTGTATAAACTGACGGCAACAAACAATTTGACTACTTAAAGGGTTCAAGTAATATTTTTTGATTACTTGAACTCTTCAAGTAGTCACACGCTCTCTGTATAAATCCCTCCATAAAATAAAATGACTACTTGAAGGGTTCAAGTAGTCATTTTTATCTGCTACAGTCAGTTATCTAGTGAGCGCGTGCCTACTTGAACCCTTCAAGTAGTCATTTTTTACTATTTGAACCTTTCAAGTAATCATTTTTTTCTACTTGAACCCTTCAAGTAGTCAATTTTTTTCTACAGTCATTTATCCAGTGAGAATAAGGGAGAGTGAGAGAGAGAGTGAGAGAGAGACAGAGGAGGAGGGAGAGAGAGAGGAGAGAAAGAGAGAGAGAGATAGCGAGAGAGAGGAAGAGAGATAGCGAGAGAGGGAGAAAGGAAGAGAGAGATATAGATGAGGGGGAGTGAGAGAGAGAGAGAGGGAGAGGGAGAGAGAGGAGAGAAAGAGAGAGAGTGAGAGTGAGAGAGAGAGAGATGGAGAGAGAGAGAGAGTGAGTTAGAGAGGGATAAGAGAGAATGAAAGAGAGAGTGTGAGAAAGTGAGTTAGAGATAAAGAGAGAGAGAATGGAAGAGAGAGGGAGAAAGAGAGAGAGACAAAGAGAGAGAGGGGGAAGAATGAGAGAGAGAGAATGAGAGAGAGAGAGAGAGGGAGAAAGAGAGAGGGAGAATGAGAGAGTGAGAGAGAGGGGAGAAACAGAGTGAATTATAGAGAGAGTGAGAGAGAGAAAGTGAAAGAAAGAGAGAGACGGAGAGAGAGAGAGAGAGCGAGAGAGAATGAGAGAGAGACAGTGTGTGTCTGGGTGAGAGAGAGAGAGCAAGAGAGAGAAGCGAAAAGAGAGAAGAGAGAAGAGAGGGACAGAGAAAGAGGGAGGGGGAGAGAGAGAATTACATAGAGAGTGAGAGAGAGAGAAAGTGAAAGAAAGAAAGAGGGACAGAGAGAGTGAGAGAGAAGGAGAGAGAAAGTGAATGTGTGAGGGAGAGAGAGCAAGAGAGAGGGGGAGTAGAGAGAAGAGAGGGAGCGAGAGAGCGAGCGGGAGAGAGGGCGAGAGAAGAGAGAATGAGAAAGAGAGAGAGTGAGTTAGAGAGAGACGGAGAGAGAATGAGAGAGATAAAGGAAGAAAGAGAGAGAGGGGGAGAGAGAGAATGAGAGAGATAGAGGGAGAAAGAGAGAGACGGGGAGATAGAGAATGAGAGAGATAGAGGGAGAAATAGAGAGAGGGGGAGAGAAAATGAGAGAGAGAGAGAGAGAATGAGAAAGAGAGGGAGCAAGATAGAGAGAGTGTGAAAGAGTGAGTTAAAGAGAGAATGAGAGAGAGAGAGAACGAGAAAGAAAGAGAACATGAGAGAGAGAGAGGAAGAGAGAGAGTGAGTGAGATAGAGATAAAGAGAGAGGGAAAGAGAGGGAGAATGATAGAAAGGGAAAGAGAGAGAGGGTGAGGGGATGAGAAAGAGTATGTGTGTGTGTGTGTGTGCGTGTGTGTGTGTGAGAGAGAGAGGGCGAGATAGAGAGAAAGGGAGAGAGAAAGTGAAAGAGAGAGAGGGAGAGCGAGCGAGAGAGAATGAGAGCGAGCGAGAGAGAATGAGAGAGTGTGTGTGTGTGAGAGAGAGAGACAGAGTGAGAGAGAGGGGGAGAGAGAAGAGAGTGAGAGAGAAGGAGAGAGAGAGAGCGAGAGTGTGAGAGAGAGCGAGAGAGAATAAGAGAGAGTGTGTGAGAGAGTGAGAGAGAGAGAGAGGGGGGGGAGAGAGAGAGAATGAGGGAGAGTGAGAGAAAGGCAGAGCGAGAGAGAGAGAGGAGAAAAAAAGATGGATAGAGAGAGTGACAGAGTGTGAGTGAGATTGTGGGAGAGAGAGAGAGAAGAGAGAAAGTGGGAAAGAAAGTGGGAAGGATAATGAGAGAGAGGGAGAGAGAGAGAGAGGAAGAAAGACTAAGAGAGAGGGTGAAAGAGAGAGAGAGGGGCGGGCGAGAGAGTAAGGGAGTGAGGGAGAGTGAGCGGGAGAGAGAGGGGGAGAGAGAGAGCGAGAGTGAGCGCGAGAGAGAACAAGAGAGTGGGAGAGGGGTAAGGGAGAGAGAGACAGAGGTAGAGAGAGAGACATGGGGAGAGAGAGTGAGAGAGAGAGAGTGAAAGAACAAGCGAGAAAAGAAGATAAAAAGAGTGAGAGAGGGAGAAAGAAAGAGAGAGAGAGAATGAGAGAGAGTGTGTGAGGGAGAGAAAGTGAGACAGAGGGAGAGAGAGGGAGAGGAGGTTGGAGAGTGAGAGAGGTCGAGAGAGAGGAGAGAAAGAGAGAGAGGCGGAGAGAGAGGAAGAAAGAGCAATAGATAGAGAATGAGAGAGGGAGAGAGAGAAGAGAGAGAGAGAGAATTAGAGAAAGAGAGTGAGAGTGAGTTAAAGAGAGAGTGAGAGAGCGAGAGAGAGTGAGAATGAGAGAGAGGTAGAAAGAAAGAGAGGAAGAAAGAGTGAGAGAGAGAGAGTGAGAGAGACAGAAAGAGAGAGTGCGAGAGAGAGAGAGAGAATGAGGGAGTGTGAGGGAGAGACAGAGGAGAGAAAGAGAGTGACATATGGAGGGAGATAGAAGAAGAGAGAGAGAGAATAAGGGAGAGTGAGAGAGAGAGCGTGAGAGAGAGAGCGTGAGAGAGAGAGCGTGAGAGAGAGAGAGGAGGAGGGATAGAGGGAGGAAAGAAAAAGAGAGAGAGAGATAAGGAGAGAGATAGCGAGAAAGGGAGAGAGGAAGAGAGAGATAGAGTTGAGGGAGAGTGAGAGAGAGGGAGAGGGGAGAGAAAGAGTGAGAGAGTGAGAGTGAGAGAGAGAGGGAGAGAGGAGAGAAAGAGTGAGAGTGAGAGAAAGGGAGAGAGAAAGAGAGAAGAGAGAATGAGAGAGAGAGTCAATTAGAGAGAGAGAAGAAAGAATGAAAGAGAGGGAGAGAGTGAGAAAGTGAGTTAGAGACAAAGAGAGAGAGAGACAATGGGAGAGAGAGGGAGAAAGAGAGAGACAGAGAAAGAGAGAGACAGAGAAAGAGAGAGGGGAAGAATGAGAGAGAGGGAATGAAAGAGAGAGGGAGAGAACGGGAGAGTAAGAGAGAGGGGGGAAAAATAGAGTGAATTACAGAGAGAATGAGAGAGAGAAAGTGAAAGAAAGAGAGAGAGAGATGGAGAGAGAGCAAGAGAGAATGAGAGAGAGTGTCTGTGAGAGAGAGAGAGAGAAGAGAGAAGAGAGGGAGAGAGAGCGAGAGGATGAGAGAAAGAATTACAGAGAGAGTGAGAGAGAGAAAGTGAAAGAGAGAGATAGAGGGAGAGAGAGTGTGAGAGAGAATGGGAGAGAGTGTGTCTGTGTGAGGGAGAGAGAGGGTGAGAGAGAGAGAGCAAGAGAGAGAGAAGAGAGGGAGCGAGAGAGCGAGTGGGAGAGAGAAAGAGAAAGAGAGAGAGTGAGTTAGAGAGAGACAGAGAGAGATAGAAGGAGAAAGAGAGAGAGGGAGAGAGAGAGAATGAGATAGAGAGGGAGCAAGAGAGAGAGAGTGAGTTAAAGAGAGAATGAGAGAGAGAGAGAGTGAGAGAATGAGAGAGAGAGAATGATAGAGAGAGAGAGAGAATGAGAGAGAGAGAATAATAGAGAGAGAGAATGAGAGAGAGAAAGAGAGAGATAGAGAGTGAGGGAAAGAGAGGGAGAGTGATAGAGAGAGGGAAAGAGAGAGAGGCTGAGGGGATGATAGAGTGAGAGAGAGTGTGTATGTGTGTGTTCGTGTGTGTGTGAGAGAGAGAGACGGTGAGATAGAGAGAAAGGGAGACAGAAAGTGAAAGAAAGAGAGAGAGGGAGAGAGAGCGAGAGAATGAGAGAGAGTGTGTGTGAGAGATAGAGAGAGCGGGAGAGAGATAGAAGAGAGAGGGAATGAGAGAGAGAGGGAGAAAGAGAGAGGGAGAGAACGGGAGAGTGAGTGAGAGAGAGCGAGAGTGTGGAAGAGAGCGAGAGAGAATGAGAGAGTATGTGAGAGAATGAGAGAGAGAGAAAGAGAGGAAGAGAGAGTGTGTGTATGAGAGATAGAGAGAGAGCGGGAGAGAGATAGAAGAGAGAGGGAATGCGAGAGAGAGGGAATGAGAGAGAGAGGGAGAAAGAGAGAGGGAGAGAATGGGAGAGTGTGGGAGAGAGAGCGAGAGTGTGGAAGAGAGCGAGAGAGAATGAGAGAGAGTATGTGAGAGAATGAGAGAGAGAGAAAGAGAGGAAGAGAGAGAATAAGGGAGAGTGAGAGAGAGGGAGAGGGAGAGAGAAAGGAGAAAGAGAGAGAGATGGATATAGAGAGAGAGAGAGTGAGAGAGGGAGAGTGAGATTATGGGAGAGAGAGATAGAGAGAAGAGAGAAAGAGGGAGGGATAATGAAAGAGAGGGAGAGAGAGAGAAAACGAGAGAGAGAGGAAGTTGACATGCGCGTGCCACGATCCGTCTATCACAGCAATACTAAAGCTACACATTCTGTGTTTTTTGGAGTTGAAACTTGGTTGTGATGGGTACACCTTATGCCCATGTAGATCTTTGAATAAGCTTTCATTTGATATCTTACAGGCCACGTGGTTCCACCTATCTCAAAAGTTATGCCGTATGCAAGTTGACATGGGCATGCCACAATCCGTTTGTCAAAACAATTCTAGAGCTGTGTAGTCTGAGTTTTTTGGACTCGAACATGGGCTGTTATTGGGAAACCTTGTCGCACCTATAGGTCTCTATATAAGCTTCAATTTTTTATTCTTACGGGGCACGTGGTTCCACCCATTTCAAAAGTTATGCCATATGGAAGTTGACATCCACGTGCAACGATCCGCCTCTCATAGCAATTCTAAAGCTGCACAGTCCGTGTTTTTTGGAATCAAAATTGGCTTGCGATGGATAAAAGTTGTAGCAGTTGTAGGTCTCTAAATAAGTTTCGATTTGATATCTTACAGGTCGCGTGGTTCCACCCATGTCAAAAGTTATACACTACAGAAGTTGACATGCGCATGCCACGATCCGTCTGTCACAACAATTCTAAAGCTGCACAGTCCGTGTTTTTTGAAATCGAAACTAGGCTGCTACAGGTCAACCCTGTTGTACCTATAGGTCTCTGAATAATATAGGGCACGTGGTTCCACCAATGTCAAAATTATGCCCTACGGAAGTTGACATGCGCATGCCACGATCCATCTGTCACAGCAATTCTAAAGCTGCATAGTCCATGTTTTTTGGACCTGAAACTAGGGTGATACTGGTAAATCCTATCTCACCTGTAGGTCTCTGAAAAATCTTCAGTTTGATATCTTACGGGGCATTGGGTTCCACCAATGTCAGCGCGTGCCATCATTCGTATATCACAGCAAATCTAAGGCAACATACTCTATGTTTTTTGGAATTGAAAATGGGCTATGATGGATAAACCTTGTCGCACATTTAGGTCTCTGAATAAATTTCGATTTGATATTTTACAGGCCACGTGGTTCCACCCATGTCAAAAGTTATGCCCAAAGAAATTTTACATACGCGTTCCACGATCCGTTTGTCACAGCAATTCTAAAGATGCACAGTCTATGTTTTTTGGACTAGAAACTGGGCTGCGACAGATAAAACTTGTCACACTTCTAGGTCTCTGAATAAGTTTCAATTTGATATCTTACAGGCTATGTGGTTCCACCCATGTCAAAAGTTATGCCCAACGGAAGTTGACATGCCCGTGCCACGATCCGTCTGTTATAGCAATTCTAAAACTACACAACCCGTGTTTTTTGAACTCTAAACTAGGATTCTATGGGTCACCATATCACACCTATAGGTCTCTTAATAAGCTTTGATTTGATATCTTATGGGGCACGTGGTTCCATCCCTGTCAAAAGTTATGCCTTACGGAAGTTAACATGCAGTGCCATGATCTATCTGTCACAGCAATTCTAAAGCTGCATAGTCTGTGTTTTTTAAACTCAAAACTGAGCTGCAACGGATAAACCAGGTCGTACTTGTAGGTCTCTGAATAATTTTTTTTGGATATCTTACAGGCCACTTGGTTCCATCCTATGTAAAAAGTTATTCCCTACGGAAGTTGACTACGCCTGACACGATCCATCTGTCATAGCAAGTCTAAAGCTGCACAGTCCGTGTTTTTTGGACGTGAAACTGGGCTGCTACCGATCAACCCTATCACACATGTAGGGCTCTGAATAATCTTCGATTTGATCTCATATGGGGAATGTGATTCAACCCACGTCAAAAGTTATGCCTTACAAAAGTTAACATGCGCGTGCCATGATCCGTCTGTCATGGCAATTTTAAAGTTTCATAATCTGTTGTTTTTAGACTCGAAACTAGGGTGTGACATATAAATCTTGTTGCAACTACAGGTCTCTAAATAATTTTTGATTTGATATCTTACAGGTCACGTGCCACGATTCGTCTGTCACAGTAAGTCTAAAGCTGAACAGTCGGATAGAGAGTGAGAGAGAAAGAATGAGAGAACAAGAGAGAGAGAGAGAGGAAGAGAGAAAGAATGAGAGAGGGAGAAAGAGAGAATAAGGGAGAGAGATAGAGAAAATGAGAGAGAGAGAGATAGAGGAGAAAGGGAGTGGCAGAGTGAGAGTCAGAAAGAGGGAGAGAGCGAGAGGAGGGAAAAAGAGGGAGAGAGATAGGGAGAGAGAGGAAGAGAGAATGAGAATAGATAGTGAGAGAGAGGGAGAGAGAGAAGAGAGAAGGAGGGAGAGAAGAGAGGGAGAGAGAGGGTGAGAAAATAGAGAATAAGAAAGAGAGAGAGAGAGAGAGAGAACAAGAGAGAGAGAAATAGAGAAAGAGGGAGAGTGGGAGAAAGAAAGAGAGAGGGAGAGAGAGTGAGAGAGGGAGAGAACAAGAGAGAGAAATAGAGAAAGAGTGAGAGTGGGAGAAAGAAAGAGAGAGGGAGAGAGAGTGAGAGAGGGAGAGAGGACAAGAGAGAGAGAGAGGACGAGAGAACGAGTGAGTGAGGGAGAAAGAGGGAAAAAGAGAGAGAGTGTGTGAGGGAGAGTGAGGGAGAGAGAGGAGGAGGGAGAGAGAGATGGAAAGAGAGGAGAGGAAGAGAGAGAGCGAGAGAGAGTGAGAGAGAGTGAGAGCTAGAGAGAGGGAGAGAGAGAAAAAAGAGAGAAGGAAAAAGAATGAGAAAGAGAGTTAGAGAGTATGTTAGAGAGAAAGAGAAAGAGAGAGAGCAAGAGAGAGATGAGAGAGAGGGGGAGAGAGTGACATAGAGAGGGAGAGAGAGGGAGAGAGATAGGGAGAGAGAGTAAGAGAGTGAGGGAGAGTGAGTGGGAGAGAGAGGAAGAGAGAGAGAGAGAGAGTGAGAAAACAAGAGAGAGGGAGAGGGGTGAGGGAGAGAGACAAACGGAGAGAGAGATAAAGGGGGGAGAGATAGAGAGAGATAGAGAGAGTGAAAGAATAAGAGAGAATGGAAGACAGAAAGAGTGAGAGAGGGAGAAAGAGAGAGAGAGAGTGTGTGAGGGAGAGAGATGGAGAGAGAGGGAGAGGGAGGGAGAGGAGGTGGGAGAGTGATAGAGGTCGAGAGAAAGGAGAGAAAGAGAGAGGATGTGGAGAGAGAGGAAGAGATAGCAAGAGATCGAAAATGAGAGGGAGAGAGAGAGAAGAGAGAGAGAGACAGAGAGAGAGAGAGANTGATAGAGTGAGAGAGAGAAAGAGAGAGAGAGAAAGAACGAGAGAGAGAAAGAACGAGAGAGAGCGAGAATAAGTGAGATAGGGGGAGAAAGGGAGAGAGTGTGAGAGAGTGAGTTACAGAGAGAATGAGAGAGAGAGAGAATGAGAGAGAGCGAGAAAAAGAGAGAGAGGGGGAGAAAGAGAGAGAGAGATAGAGAGATAGGGAGAGAGAGTGTGGAGAACGAGAATGTGAGAGAAAGTTAGGGAGTGAGGGAGAGAGAGTGTGTGTGTGTGTGAGAGAGAGAGAATGCGAGAGAAAGTGAAAGAGTGATAGAGAGAGAGTGAGAGAAAGAGAGAGAGAGAGTGAGAGGGAGAAAGATAGAACAAGAGAAAGGGAGAGGGGGTAAGGGAGAGAGAGCGAGAGAGAGAGAGGAGAGAGAGACAGAGAGAGAGAGAGAGAGAATTAGAGAGAAAGAGTGTGAGAGTGAGTTAGAGAGAGTGAGAGAGTTAGAGAGTGAGAGAGAGAGAGAATGAGAGAGAGAGGTAGAAAGAGAGAGCGAGGGAGAAAGAGTGAGAGAGTGAGAGAGAGAAAGAGAGAGTGAAAGAGAGAGAGGAAGAGAGAGAGAGAATGAAGGAGAGTGAGGGAGAAAGAATGAGGGAGGGTGAGGGAGAGAGAGGGGGAGAGAGGAGAGAAAGAGATAGACATATGGAGGGAGAGGAAGAGAGAGAGGTCAAGAGAGTGAGAGTGAGAGAAAGGAAGAGAGAGAGAAGAGAGAGTGAGAGAAAGAATGAGAGGGAGAGAGAGAGAGAGCGTGAGAGAGTGAGAGAGAGAGGGAGGGAGAGTGTGAAAGAGTGTGTGTGTGAGACATGGAGAGAGAGAGAGAGCGAGAGTGATAGAGAGAACAAGAGAGAGGGTTAGGGGTGAGGGAGAGAGTGAAAGAACAAGACAAAAAGGAAGACAGAAAGAGAGAGAAGGAGAAAGAGAGAGAGANGAGACATGGAGAGAGAGAGAGAGAGAAAGAAAGAGATAGAGAGAGAGATAGAGAAAGAGAGAGAGAGATATAATAAGGGAGAGTGAGAGATAGTGTGTGAGAGAGAGACAGGAGGAGGGAGGGAGAGAGGAGAGAAAAAGAGAGAGAGAGATAGGGAGAGAGAGGAAGAGAGATAGCGAGAGAGGGAGAGAGGAAGAGAGAGAGATGAGGGAGAGTGAGAGAGAAAGAAGGAGAGGGAGAGAGAAGGAGAGGGAGAGAGGAGAGAAAAAGTTAGAGAGTGAGAGTGAGAGAGATGGAGAGAGAGAGAGAAGAGAGAATGTGAGAGAGAGTGAGTTAGAGAAAGAGAGAATGTGAGAGAGAGTGAGTTAGAGAGAGAGAAGAGAGAATGAAAGAGAAAGAGTGTGAGAAAGTGAGTTAGAGATAAAGAGAGAGGGAGAGAGAATGGGAGAGAGAGGGAGAGAGAGAGGGGGAAATTGAGAGAGAGCGAATGAAAGAGAGAGAGGAAATGTGAGAGATTGAGAGAGGGAATGAGAGAGAGAGAGGGAATGAGAGAGAGAGAGAGAGGGAGAGAACGGGAGAGTGAGAGAGAGAAATGGGGGAGAAACAGAGTGAATTATAGAGAGAGTGAGAGGGAGAAAGTGATAGTAAGAGAGAGAGAGAGCGAGAGAGTAAGAGAGAATGAGAGAGTGTGTGTGAGAGAGAGAGAGAGCAAGAGAGAGAGAGAAGAGATAAGAGAGGGAGAGAGAGAGAGGGAGAGAGAGAGAATTACACAGAGAGTGAAAGAGAGAATGTGAAAGAAAGAGAGAGGGAGAGAGAATGGGAGAGTGTGTGTGTGTGTGTCAGCAATGAGAGGGTGAGAGAGAGAAAGAGAGCAAGAGAGAGAGAGAGAAGAGAGGGAGCGAGAGAGCGAGCGGGAGAGGGGGCGAGAGAAGAGAGAAGAGAGAATGAGAAAGAAAGAGAGTGAGTTAGAGTCAGACAGAGAGAGAATGACAGAGATATAGGGAGAAAGAGAGAGAGGGGGAGAGAGAGAATGAGAGAGAGAAAGAGATAGAGAGAGTGAGGGAGCAAGAGAGAGAGAGAGAACGAGAGAGAAAGAGAACATGAGAGAGAGAGGAAGAGAGAGAGTGAGTGAGATAGAGATAGAGCGAGAGGGAAAGAGAGGGAGAGTGACAGAGAGAGGGAAATGGAGAGAGGGTGAGGGGACGAGAGAGTGGGAGAGAGTGTGTGAGTGTGTGTGTGTTCGTGTGTGTGTGAGAGAGAGGGGGCGAGATAGAGAGAGAGAAAGTTAAAGAAAGAGAGAGAGGGAGAGAGAACGAGAGAGGAAAAGAGAGAGAGGGAGAGGGACAGAGAGAGGAGAAAGAGAGAGAGATGGATATATATATAGAGAGAGAAAGAGAGTGAGAGTGAGATTGTGGGAGAGAGAGAGAGAGAGAAGAGAGAAAGAGGGAGGGATAATGAGAGAGAGGGAAAATGTGAGCGAGAGAGAGAGAGGAAGAGAGACTGAGAGAGAGGGAGAAAGAGAGAGAGGGGCGACCGAGAAAGGGAGAGAGGGGCGGCTGAAAAAGGGAGAGAGTGAGGGAGAGTGAGAGTGAGAGAGAGGGAGAGAGAGAGAGCGAGAGTGATAGAGAGAACAAGAGAGAGGGTTAGGGGTGAGGGAGAGAGTGAAAGAACAAGACAAAAAGGAAGACAGAAAGAGAGAGAAAGAGAAAGAAAGAGAGAGAGTGAGTGAGTGAGAGAGAAAGTGAGGGAGAGAGAGGGAGAGAGAGGGAGAGAGAGGAAGAGGAGGTGGGAGAGGGAGAGAGGGAGAGGAGGTGGGAGAGTGAGAGAGGTCGAGAGAGAGGAGAGATAGAGAGAGGCAGAGAGTGGCAGAGAGAGCAAGAGATAGATAATGAGAGAGGGAGAGGGAGAAGATAGAGAGAATTAGAGAGTGAGAGTGAGTTAGATAGAGAGTGAGAGAGCGAGAGAGAGAATGAGACAGAGATAGGTAGAAAGAGAGAGGGAGGGAGAAAGAGTGAGAGAGAGCGTGAGAGAGTGAGAGAGAGAAAGAAAGAGTGCCGGAGAGAGGAAGAGAGAAAGAGAGAATGAGGGAGAGTGAGGGAGAGAGAAGGGGAGAGATGAGAGAAAGAGAGAGAAAGAGAGAGACATATGGAGGGAAAGGAAGAGAGAGATTAAGAGAGTGAGTTTGACAGAAATGGAAAGAGAGAGAAGAGAGAGTGAGAGAGAGAGAGCGAGAGTGAGAGAGAGAGAGCTTGAGAGAGAGAGAGAGGAAGTGAGAGGAGAGAAAGAAAGAGAGAGAGTGAGAGAGATGGAAGGAGAGAGAATGAGAGATCGATTGTGCGAGGGTAAGTGTGAGAGAGGGGGAGAGAGAGAAGAGAGAATGAGAGAGAGAGTGTGTGAGATTGAGATAGAGAAGAGATAATAGGAGAGAGTAAGAGTGAGAGAGAGAGGAGAGAATGAGGGAGAGGGAGAGAGTGAGAGAGTGAGTTTGAGATAGAGAATAGAGAATGAGAGAGAGAGAAAGTGAGAGAGTGAGTTAGAGAGAAAGGGAGAGAGAGAATGGGAGAGAAAGAGAGAGTGAGAGAGTGTGAGAGAGAGTGAGAGAGAGTGAGTTAGAGAGAAGGAGAGAATGATGGACAGAGAGAGAATGAGAGAGAGAGGAGGGAGAAAGAGTGAGAGAGGGAGAAACAGAGAGAGAGAGCGGGAGAGTGAGAGAGAGGGGGCAGAGATTGAGAGAGAGAATGAGAAAGAGAGAGTGAGAAAGAGTGTGTGAGAGAGAAAGATAGAGACAGAGTGAGAGGGAGAATGAGATAGAGATAGAAAGAGAGGGAAGGAGAGGGAGAGTGACAGAGAGAGGGCGAAGGAGAGAGAGATCGAAAGTGAGAGAAAGAGAGGGTGAGTGATAGAGAGAGGGTGAGGGGGGAAGAGAGAGAGAGAGTGTGTGTGTGTGTGAGAGAGAGAGAGAGAAAGAGAGCGTGAAAGTGTAAGAAAGAAAGAGAGGGAGAGTGAGAGAGAGAGAAAGTGGAACAAAGAGAGAAAGGGAGAGATAGAGAGTGAATGAGAGAGAGTGTGAGAGAGAGTGTGTGTGTGTGTGTGAGAGAGAGAGAGAAGAGAGAATAGAGAAGAGAGAGAGAGAAGAGAGAAAGAAGGAGAGAAAGAGGGAGGGATAATGAGAGAGTGGGGGAGAAAGAGAACGAGATAGAGGGGGAGAAAGAGAGAGAGAGCAGGAGGCGAGAGAGGGAGAAAGTGAGGGAGAGTGAGAATGAGAGAGTGAGGGAGAATGAGAATGAGAGATTAATAGTGAGAGAGTATGAGTAAGAGAGAGGGGGAGCAGAGAGAGGAGAGAATGAGAGAGAGAGAGAGAGAGAGTTAGTTTGAGAGAGAGAAGAGAGAGACTGAGAGAGAGTGAGTTAGAGTAAGAGGGATAGAATGAGAGAGAGAGAGAACGAGAGAGAGAGAGAGAACGAGAGAGAGAGAGGGAGAAAGAGCGAGAAAGAGGGAAAAACAGAGAGAAAGAGAGATAGATAGAGAGGGGGAGAGCTAGAGTGAGTGGGGAGAGAGAGGACAGAGAGAATGAGACAGAGAGTGAGAGAGAGTGGAAGAGAGAAAGATAGAGAGAGAACGAGAGAGAGAGAATGAGATAGAGATAGAGAGAGGGTGAGGGAGAGAGAGAATGTGTGTGTGTGTGTATATGTGAGAGAGAGAAAGAGCGAGAGAGAGAAAGGGAGAGGGAGGGAGAGAATTGGAGAGGAAAGTGAAAGAAAGAGAGAGAAAGAGAGAGAGGGAGAGGGAGCGAGAGTGAATGAGAGAGAGTGTCTGAGAGAGAGAGTGAGTGAGAGACAGAGAGTGAGTGAGTGAGAGACAGAGAGAGTGAGAGAGAAAGGGGGACGGATAATGAGAGTGAGGAGAGAGAGAGAAAACGAGAGTGAGGGAGAAAGAGTTAGAGAGGGGGAGAAAGAGAGAGAGGGAGAGAGAGCGGGGGGCATGAGAGGGAGAGAGTGAGGGAGAGTGAGAATGAGAGAGTGTGAGAGAGAGAGAACAAGAGAGAGGGAGAGGGGTGAGGGAGAGAGAGTGTGTGTGTAAGAAGAAGGGAGAAAGGAAGGTAGAAAGAGTGAGAGAGTAAGAAAGAGAGTGAGAGAGAGAGAGTGTGTGTGTGTGTGAGCGAGAGGAAGAGATAAAGGGTGAAAGAGGGGGAGAGAGAGAGTGAGGGAGAGAGAGAGGAGGAGGGAGAGTGAGAGAGATGGAGAGAGAGCAGTGAAAGAGAGAGAGCGGGTTAGAATGAGAGAGAGTATGCGTGAGTGATACAGAGATAGGGTGAGAGAGAGAAGAGAAACATAGAGGGAAATAGAGTGGGAGTGAGAGAGCGTGAGAGAGTGAGTAAGAGAGAGAGAGACAGAGACAGAGAGAGTGTGTGAGAGAGAGGGAGAGAGAATGAGGGAGAGAGAGGGAGATAGATGAGAGAGAGAGAGAAGGAGAGAGACAAGTGGTGGGAGGGGGAGAGAGAGATTGACAAAGTGAGAGTGAGAGAGAGGAAGAGAGGGAGAGAAAGAGAGAGACGAGAGAGCGAGAGAGCGGGAGGGAGAGAATGAGAGAGACAGAGAGAGCGTGACAGAGTGAGTGAGAGAGAGTGAGAGAGAGAACGAGAGAGAGAGCGAGAATGAATGAGAGAGAGGGAGAAAGGGAGAGATGGAGTGAGAGAGCGAGTGAGAGAGATAATGAGAGAGAGAGAGAGAGAATGAAAGAGAGTGTGTGAAAGAGTGGGAAAAAGAGAGAGATTGAGAGAGAGCGGGAAAAAAAGAGAGAGAGAGGGAGAGAGAAAGTGAGAGAGCGGAATGAGAGAGAAAGTTAGAGAGTAAGAGAGAGCGAGAGAGTGGGAGAGGCAGACGAGGAGAGAGGAAGAGAGAGATTGAGAGAGTGAGAGTGAGAGAGAGGGGGAGAGAGAGAATAAAGAGAGGGAGATAGAGGGAGAGAGAGAGTGATAATAAGAATGAGAGAGGGAGAGAGAGAATGAGAGCGAGAGTGAGAGAGTGACAAAGAGATATGGAGAGAGAAAGGAGAGAAAGAGAGAGTAGGGGGAGAAAGAGGAAGAGAGATAGCGAGAGAGAGAATGAGAGAGAGAGTGTGCGTGAGTGATAACGAGAGAGAGGGAGAGAGAGAAGAGAGAGGGGGAGAGAGAATTAGAAAGAGAGTGTGAGAGTGAGTTAGAGAGAGAGCATGAGAGAGAGAGAATGAGAAAGAGAGGGAGACAGAGTGACAGATAGAGAGAGCGTGAGAGAGTGAGAGAGAGAGAGATAGAGAGAGTGCGAGAGAGAGAGGGGGAGAGAGAGAGATGACAGAACGAGAGAGATAGAGTGAGAGAGGGAGGGAGATAGAGGAGAGAGAGAGAAAGAGAGGGAGAGAGGCAGATAGAGGGAGAGAGAGATTGAGAGAGTGAGAGTGAGAGAAAGGGATAGAGGGAGAGAGAGTGGGTCGACAGAACGAGAGAGAGTGAGAGGGAGAGAGAGAGACAGAGAGAGCGTAAGAGAGTGAGTGATAGAGTGAGAGAGAGAAAGAGAGAGAGAGAAAGAACGAGAGAGAGAAAGAACGAGAGAGAGCGAGAATAAGTGAGATAGGGGGAGAAAGGGAGAGAGAGTGAGAGAGTGAGTTACAGAGAGAATGAGAGAGAGAGAGAATGAGAGAGAGCGAGAAAAAGAGAGAGAGGGGGAGAAAGAGAGAGAGAGATAGAGAGATAGGGAGAGAGAGTGTGGAGAACGAGAATGTGAGAGAAAGTTAGGGAGTGAGGGAGAGAGAGTGTGTGTGTGTGTGAGAGAGAGAGAATGCGAGAGAAAGTGAGAGAGAGAGAATGCGAGAGAAAGTGAAAGAGTGATAGAGAGAGAGTGAGAGAAAGAGAGAGAGAGTGAGAGGGAGAAAGATAGAACAAGAGAAAGGGAGAGGGGGTAAGGGAGAGAGAGCGAGAGAGAGAGGACATAAAGAGAGAGAGGGAGGGAGAGTAAGAGAGAGGGAGAGAGAGAGGACAGAGAGAGGGAGGGAGGGAGAGTGAGAGACAGAGAGAGTGAGAAAGATATAGAGAGAGAGATAGAGATAGAGAGAGGGAAAGAGAGGGGGAGTGATGGATAGAGGGAGAGAGAGGGTGAAGGAGAAAGAGAGAGAAAGTGTGTGTTTTTGTGAATGAGAGAGAAAGAGAGAGAGAGAGAGAAAGGGAGAGCGAGAGAGAAAATTGGAGAGGGAATGAGAGAGTGAAAGTGAAAGAAAGAAAGAGAGATGGGGAGAGAGAGCGAGAGAGTATAAGACAGAGTGAGAGAGAGTGTGAGAGAGAGAGAGCGAGAGAGAGAGAAGAGAGGGAGAGAGAGAGAAGAGAGAATGAGAGAGAGAGAGGGAGAAAGAGAGGGAGAGAGAGAAAACGAGAGAGAGAACGAGAGAGAGAGTGAGGGAGAGAGAGAACGAGAGAGAGAGTGAGAAAAAGAGAGACAACGTGAGAGAGTGAGAGTGAGAGAGAGAGACAGAGAGAGTGTGAGTGAGAGGAAGAGAGAGAGAGAAGGGAGATAGAGAGAATGCAGGTGAGTGAGGGAGAGAGAGACAGATGGAGAGAGAGAGACAATGAGAGAGAGCGATAAAGAGAGAGAGATAGAGAGAGTGCGGGGAGAGAGGTAGAGAGACTAAGAGAGGGAGAGGGAGAATGAGAAAGAGAGGGAGAGAGAGGGAAAGAAAGGAAGAGAAGAAATGATGCGAAAGAGACGGTTAGAGTTGGTTAGAGAGAATGAAATAGAGAATGAGATAGAGGGAGGGAGAAAGAGAGAGGGTGAATGAGAGATATAGAGAGAACGAGAGAGAAAGATAGGGAGAGAGATAGTGAGTTAGAGAGAGAGAGAACGAGAAACACGGGAAGAGAGAACGAGATAGACGTACAGAGAGAGACAACGTGAGAGAGTGAGAATGAGAGAGAGACTGAGATAGTGCGAGAGAGAGGAAGAGGGAGAGAGAGGGAGATAGAGAGAAAATGAGGGTGAGTGAGGGAGAGAAAGGAGAGAGAGAAAGAGAGAGAAAGACGTATGGAGAGAGGAAGAGTGAGAAGAGAGAGTGGTAGAGAGAGCCAGAGGGAGGGAGAGAGAGAACGTGAGTGAGTGAGAGAGAGAAAGAGCGAGAGAGAGTGAGAAATAGAGAGTGAGAGAGAGAAAGTGAGAGAGAGAGACAAAGGGAGAGAGAGGGAGACAGAGAGAGCGTGAGAGAGAGTGAGAGATAGAGAGAGAGAAATAGAGAGAGCAAGAGAGAGGAAGAGAGAGAGAGAGAGAGGGAATGAGGGAGAGTGAGGGAAAGGGCAAGGAGAGAGTGAGAGAGAGAGACAGAGAGACAGAGAGAGTGTGAGAGAGAATGGCAAAGACTGAGAGAGGGAAAGGGAGAGTGAGAACGAAAGTGAGGGAGTGAGTTTGAGAGAAAGAGACTGAGAGAGTGAGTTCGAGAGAAAGAGAGAGGAAGTGGGAGGAGTGAGAAAGAGAGAAAGAGAGAGAGTGAGAGTGAGAGAGAGAGAGAATTAAGGAGAGAGAGAGAGAGAATGAGCGAGAGTGAGAGAGAGAGGAAGAGAGAGAGGAGAGAGAAAGAGAGAAAGAGAGATAGGAGGGAGAAAGAGAGAAAGAGAGAGTTAGAGTGAGAGAGATGGAAATAGAGAGAGAATGAGAGATAGAGAGTGAGAGAGTGAGAGTGAGAGAGAGGGAGAGAAAGAGAGAGAAGAGAGGATGAGAGAGAGAGGGGGAGAAAGAGAGAGGGGGTGAATGAGAGAGATAGAGGGAAAGAGAGAGAGAGGGAGAGAGTGTGTGATTTAAAGAGAGAAGGAGACAGAGGGAGAGAGAGAGAACGAGAGAGATGGAGAAAAAGAGAGACAACGTGAGAGAGTGAGAGTGAGAGAGATAGAGACAGAGAGAGTGCGAGTGAGAGAGAGAGAGAGAGACAGAGAGAGTGCGAGTGAGAGGAAGAGATAGAGAGAGGGAGGGAGAGAGGGAGAATGAGGGTGAGTTTTGATGGAGAGAGAGAGAGAGGGAGAGAGGGAGGAAGAGTGAGGGAGAGAGAGGGGGAGAGACGGAGAGAGTGAGAGATAGGAGTAAGGGTGAGAGAGATGGAGAGAGAAGGAGGGAGAGAGAGAGGAAGAGAGAGAGCGAGAGAGATAGAATGAGAGAGAGTTTGAGTGAGTGAGAGTGAGAGAGAGGGAGAGAGAAAGTGGGAGAGAGAGAGGGAGAGAATGTGGGAGAGTGCGAGACATAGAGAGGGAGAGAGAGGGAGAGAGACAGGAGAGAGAGACAACGTGGGAGAGTGAGAGTGAGAGTGAGAGAGAGACAAAGAGAGTGCGAGAGAGAGGAAGAGAGAGAGTATGAGGGTGAGTCAGGGAGAGAGAGAGACTGATGGAGAGAGAGAGTGAGAGACAATGAGAGAGAGGGGGGAGATAGAGAATGAGATAGGGCGAGAAAGAGGGAGAGAGGCAGAGAGACTGATAAAGGGAGAGGGAGAATGAGAACGAGTGTGAGAGAGTTAGTTTGAGAGAAAGAGAGTGAGAGAGGAGTGAGAAAGAGAGAAAGAGAGGAAGAGAGAGTGAGAGAGAGAGAAAGAGAGAGAGAAAGAGAGAGAGAGAAATAAGGAGAGTGAGAGAGAAAGAGAGAATGAGCGAGAGTGAGAGAGAGAGGAAGAGAGAGAGGAGAGAGAAAGAGAAAGAGAGTTAGAGTGAGAGAGATGGAAATAGAGAGAGAATGAGAGATAGAGAGTGAGAGAGTGAGAGTGAGAGAGAGGGAGAGTAAGAGAGAAGAGAGGATGAGAGAGAGAGGGGGAGAAAGAGAGCGAGGGGGGGTGAATGAGAGAGATAGAGAGAAAGAGAGAGAAAGAGAGGGAGAGAGAGTGATTTAAAGAGAGAACGAGACTGACGGAGAGAGAACGAGACTGACGGAGAGAGAACGAGAGAGAGAGTGAGAAAAAGGGAGACAACGTGAGAGAGTTACAGTGAGAGAGAGAGACATAGAGAGTGTGAGTGAGAGGAAGAGAGAGAGAGAGGGAGGGAGACAGAGAGAATGCGGGTGAGTGAGGGAGAGAGACAGACGGAGAGAGAGAGAGACAATGAGAGAGAGCGAGAAAGAGAGAGAGAGATAGAGAGAGTGCGGGAGAGAGAGGTAGAGAGACTGAGAGAGGGAGAGGGAGAATGAGAAAGAGAGGGAGAGAGAGGGAGAGAAAGGGAGAGAAGAGCGGATGCGAAAGAGACGGTTAGAGTTGGTTAGAGAGAATGAGAGAGAGAATGAGATAGAGGGAGGGAGAAAGAGAGAGAGGGTGAATGAGAGATATAGAGAGAATGAGAGAGAAAGATAGGGAGAGTGATAGTGAGTTAGAGAGAGAGAGAACGAGAAACAAGGAGAGAGAGAACGAGACAGACGAAGAGAGAGAACGAGATAGAGAGGGAGAAAAAGAGAGACAACGTGAGAGAGTGAGAGTGGGAGAGAGAGACTGAGATAGTGCGAGAGAGAGGAAGAGGGAGAGAGAGGGAGATAGAGAGAAATTGAGGGTGAGTGAGGGAGAGAGAGGAGAGAGAGAAAGAGAGAGCAAGACGTATGGAAAGAGAGGAAGAGTGAGAAGAGAGAGTGGTAGAGAGAGCCAGAGGGAGGGAGAGAGAGAACGTGAGTGAGTGAGAGAGAGAAAGAGCGAGAGAGAGTGAGAAATAGAGAGTGAGAGAGAGAAAGTGAGAGAGAGAGACAAAGGGAGAGAGAGGGAGACAGAGAGAGCGTGAGAGAGAGTGAGAGATAGAGAGAGAGAAATAGAGAGAGCAAGAGAGAGGAAGAGAGAGAGAGAGAGAGGGAATGAGGGAGAGTGAGGGAAAGGGCAAGGAGAGAGTGAGAGAGAGAGACAGAGAGACAGAGAGAGTGTGAGAGAGAATGGCAAAGACTGAGAGAGGGAAAGGGAGAGTGAGAACGAAAGTGAGGGAGTGAGTTTGAGAGAAAGAGACTGAGAGAGTGAGTTCGAGAGAAAGAGAGAGGAAGTGGGAGGAGTGAGAAAGAGAGAAAGAGAGAGAGTGAGAGTGAGAGAGAGAGAGAATTAAGGAGAGAGAGAGAGAGAATGAGCGAGAGTGAGAGAGAGAGGAAGAGAGAGAGGAGAGAGAAAGAGAGAAAGAGAGATAGGAGGGAGAAAGAGAGAAAGAGAGAGTTAGAGTGAGAGAGATGGAAATAGAGAGAGAATGAGAGATAGAGAGTGAGAGAGTGAGAGTGAGAGAGAGGGAGAGAAAGAGAGAAGAGAGGATGAGAGAATGATAGAGAGACGGTTAGAGTTTGTTAGAGAGAATGTGAGACAGAATGAGAGAGGGGGGAGAAAGAGAGAGAGAGCGGGGGTGAATGAGAGAGATAGAGAGAAAGAGAGAAAGAGGGGGAGAGAAAGTGAGTTAGAGAGAGAATAAGACAGAGGGAGGGAGACGAGAGCGATAGGGAGAAAATGAGAGACAATGTGGGAGAGCGAGACTGAGAGAGAGTGACAGAGAGAGTGCTAGAGAGAGGCATAGAGACTGAGAGAGGGAGAGGGAGAATGAGAACGAGTGTGAGAGAATGAATTTGAGAGAAAGAGAGTGAGAGAGTGAGTTAGAGTAAAAGAGAGAGGAAGAGAGTGGAGTGAGAAAGAGAGAAAGAGAGAAAGAGAGAGAGTGAGAGAGAGAATTAAGGAGAGTGAGAGAGAGAAAGAATGAGCTAGAGTGAGAGAGAGATAGGAATAGAGAGAGAGGAGAGAGAAAGAGAGAGAGGGAGAGAGTTAGAGTGAGAGAGATGGAAATATAGAGAGAGAATGAGAGATAGAGAGTGAGAGAGTGAGAGTGAGAGAGAGGGAGAGAAAGAGAGAGAAGGGAGGATGAGAGCGAGAGAGGGAGAAAGAGAGAGAGGGGGGTGAATGAGAGAGAAAGAGAGAAAGAGAGAGAAAGAGAAGGAGAAAGAGAGAGTGATTTAAAGAGAGAACGAGACAGAGGGGGAGAAAAAGAGAGACAACGTGAGAGAGTGAGAGTGAGAGAGAGAGAGAGAGAGTGCAAAAGAGAGGTAGAGAGACTGAGAGAGGGAGAGGGAGACTGGGAAAGAGAGGGAGAGAGAGGGAGATAAAGAGAGAGAAGAGCGGATGAGAAAGAGACGGTTAGAGTTGGTTAGAGGGAATGAGAGAGAGAATGAGACAGAGAGAGGGAAAGAGAGAGAGAGAGAGAGGGTGAATGAGAGAGATAGAGAGAATGAGAGAGAAAGATAGGGAGTGAGAGATAGTGAGAACGAAAAAGACGGAGAGAGTGAACGAGACATACAGAGTGAGAGAGAACGAGATAAAGAGGGAGAAAAGGAGAGACAAAGAGAGAGTGAGAGTGAGAGAGAGAGACAGAGAGAGTGAGAGAGAGTGGAAGAGGGAGAGTGAGGGAGATAGAGAGAAAATGAGGGTGAGTGAGGGAGAGAGAGACAGATGGAGAAAGAGAGACAATGAGAGTGAGAGGGAGACAGAATGAGAAAGAGAGAGGGAGACATATGGAGAGTGAGAGTGACAGAGAGAGACAGAGAGTGCGAGAGAAAGGAACACAGAGTGAGAGAGGGAGAGAGGGCGAGAGAGAGAATGAGAGAGAGTGAGAGATAGAGAGAGGGAGAGAGAGAGTGTGTGTGAGAGCGAGTGATAGAGTGAGAAATAGAGAGTGCGAGAGAGGGAGAGAGAGAATGAGAGAGAGTGAGAGAATAGAGTGAGAGAGAGGGAGAGATAGGGAGAATAGAGAGGGAGGGAGAGAGGGGGAAGAGAGAGGGAGAGTGTGTGAGAGCGAGTGATAGAGTGAGAAATAGAGAGTGAGAGAAAGAGAGGAAGAGAGAGAGGGAAAAAGTGAGTGAGAGAGAGAGACAGAGTGAGTGAGAGGAAGAGAGGGAGAGAATGAGGGAGAGTGAGGGAGAGAGAGAGAGAAATAGAGTGAGTGAGTGAGTTAGAGAGAGAGAGAGGGAACGAGACACAGGGAGATAGAGAGAACGAGTGGGAGAGGGAGAAAAATAGAGACAATGTGGGAGAGCGAGAGTGAGAGAGAGAGACAGAGAGAGTGCGAGAGAGAGGAAGAGAGAGATAGAGAATGAGGGTGAGTGAGGGAGAGAGAAACTGATGGAGAGAGAGGGAGACAGAGAATGAGATAGAGCGAGAAAGAGAGAGAGACAGAGAGAGACAGAGAGAGTATGAGAGAGAAAGGCAGAGACTGAGAGAGGGAGAGGGAGAATGAGAACGAAAGTGAGAGGGTGAGTTTGAGAGAAAGAGACTGAGAGAGTGAGTTAGATGGAAAGAGTGAGGAAGAGAGAGGAGTGAGAAAGAGAGAAAGAGAGAGAGTGAGAGAGAGAGAGAGAATTAAGGAGAGTGAGAGAGAGAGAATGAGCGAGAGTGAGAGAGAGAGAGGAAGAGAGAGAGGAAAGAGAAAGAGAGAAAGAGAGATAGGAGAGAGAAAGAGAGAAAGGGAGAGTTAGAGTGAGGGAGATGGAAATAGAGAGAGAATGAGAGAGAGAGTGAGAGAGTGAGAGTGAGAGAGTGAGAGTGAGAGAGAGGGAAAGAAAGAGAGAAGAGAGGATGAGAGGATGAGAGAGAGTGGGGGAGAAAGAGAGAGAGCGGGGGTGAATGAGAGTGATAGAGAGAAAGAGAGAGAAAGAGAGGGAGAGAGTGTGTGTGAGTTAGAGAGAGAGGGAGAGAGGGAGAGAATGTGGGAGAGTGAGAGAGAGAAGAGAGAATGTGAGAGAGAATAGGAGAGAGAGGGAGAGAGAGAGGGGGAGAATGAGAGAGAGGGAATGAAAGAGAGAGAGAGAGGGAGAGAGAGAGGAAATGAGAGAGAGAGAGGGAGAGAGAGGGAATGAGAGAGAGGGAGAAAGGGAGAAAGAGAGAGAGAGAGAAATGGGGGAGAAACAAGGTGAATTACAGAGAGAGTGAGAGGGAGAAAGTGAAAGTAAGAGAGAGAACGAGAGAGAGTGAGAGAGATTGAGAGAGTGTGTGTGTGAGAGAGAGAGAGCAAGAGAGAGAGAGAGAAGAGATAAGAGAGGGAGAGAGAGGGAGAGGGAGAGAGAGAGAATTATAGAGAGAGTGAGAGAGAGAATGTGGAAGAAAGAGAGAGCGAGAGAGAATGGGAGAGAGTGTGTGTGTGTGTCAGGGAGTGAGAGGGTGAGAGAGAGAACAAGAGAGAGAGAGAGAAGAGAGGGAGCGAGAGAGCGAGCGAAAGAGGGGGCGAGAGAAGAGAGAATGAGAAAGAAAGCGAGTGAGTTAGAGTCAGACAGAGAGAGAATGACAGAGATAGAGGGAGATAGAGAGAGGGGGAGAGAGAGAATGAGAGAGAGAAAGAGATAGAGAGTGAGGGAGTAAGAGAGAGAGAGAGAGAATGAGAGGGTGAGTTACAGAGAGAATGGGAGAGAGAAAGAATGAAAGAATGAAAGAGAGAAAGAGAACATGAGAGAGAGAGAGCGGAAGAGAGAGAGAGTGAGTGAGATAGAGATAGAGCGAGAGGGAAAGAGAGGGAGAGTGATAGAGAGAGGGAAATGGAGAGAGGGTGAGGGGACGAGAGAGCAGGAGCGAGAGTGTCTGTGTGTGTTCGTGTGTGTGAGAGAGAGAGGGGGCGAGATAGAGAGAAAGTTAAAGAAAGAGAGAGGGAGAGAGAGCGAGAGAGGAAAAGAGAGAGAGGGACAGAGAGAGGAGAAAGAGAGAGAGATGGATATAGAGAGAGAGAAAGAAAGAGAGTGAGAATGAGATTGTGGGAGAGAGAGAGAAGAGAGAAAGAGGGAGAGAAAGAGGGAGGGATAATGAGAGAGAGGGAAAATGAGAGAGAGAGAGAGGAAGAGAGACTCAGAGAGAGGGAGAAAGAGAGAGAGGGGAGGGCGAGAAAGGGAGAGAGTGAGGGAGAGTGAGAGTGAGAGAGAGGGAGAGAGAAAGAGCGAGAGTGAGAGAGAACAAGAGAGAGGGTGAGGGGTGAAGGAGAGCGAGAGTAAAAGAACAAGACAAAAAGGGAGACAGAAAGAGAGAGAGGGAGAAAGAAAGAGAGAGAGAGTGTGAGAGAGAAAGTGAGGGAGAGAGAGGGAGAGAGAGGGAGAGGAGGTGGGAGAGGGAGAGAGAGGGAGATGAGGTGGGAGAGGGAGAGGAGGTGGGAGAGTGAGAGAGGTCGAGAGAGAGGAGAGTTAGAGAGAGAGGCAGAGAGAGCAAGAGATAAAGAATGAGAGAGGGAGAGGGAGAAGAGAGAGAGAGAATTAGAGAGTGAGAGTGAGTTAGATAGAGAGTGAGAGAGCGTGAGAGAGAATGAGAGAGAGGGAGAAAGAGTGAGAGAGAGCGGGAGAGAGTGAGAGAGAGAGAAAGAGAGAGTGCCAGAGAGTTGAAGAGAGAGAAAGAGAATGAGGGAGAGTGAGGGAGAGAGAAGGGGAGAGATGAGACAAAGAGAGAGACATATGGAGGGAAAGGAAGTGAGAGGGATTAAGAGAGTGAGTGTGACAGAATGGGAGAGAGAGAGAAGAGTTAGTGAGAGAGAGAGCGTGAGAGAGTCAGAGAGAGAGAGCTTGAGGGAGACAGAGAGGAAGTGAGAGGAGAGAGAGAGAAAGAGAGAGAGAGAGAAAGAGAGAGAGAGAAAGTGAGAGAGATGGAAGGAGAGAGAATGAAAGATAGATTGCGCGAGGGTAAGTGTGAGAGAGGGGAGAGAGAAGAGGGAATGAGAGAGAGAGAGTGTGTGAGTTTGAGAGAGAGAAGAGATAATAGGAGAGAGTAAGAGTGAGAGAGAGGAGAGAATGAGAGAGAGGGAGTGAGAGAGTGAGTTTGAGACAGAGAATAGAGAATGAGAGAGAGAGAAAGTGAGAGAGTGAGTTAGAGAGAAAGAGAGAGAAAGGGAGATAGTGAGAGAGTGAGAGAGAGTGAGTTAGAGAGAGAAAGAGAATGATAAACAGAGAGAGAACGAGAGAGAGAGGGAGGAAGATAGAGTGAGAAAGAGTGAGAAACAGAGAAAGAGAGATAGTGAGGGAGAGTGAAAGAGAGGGGGAGAGAGAGTGAGAGAGATAATGAGAAAGAGAGAGTGAGAAAGAGTGTGTCTGAGAGAAAGATAAAGACATAGTGAGAGAGAGAATGAGATAGAGAGGGAAAGAGAGGGAAAGAGAGGGAGAGTGACAGAGAGAGGGTGAAGGAGAGAGAGATCGAAAGAGAGAGAAAGAGAGGGAGAGTGATAGAGAGAGGGTGAGGGGGAGAGAGAGTGTGTGTATGAGAGAGAGAGAGAGAGTGCGTGAAAGTGTAAGAAAGAGAGAGAGGGAGAGTGAGAGAGCGAACGTGGAAGAAAAAGAGAGTGAATGAGAGAGTGTGAGAGAGAGTGTGTGTGTGTGAGAGAGAGAGAGAGAAGAGAGAATAGAGAAGAGAGAGAGAGAGAAGAGAGAATAGAGAAGAGAGAGAGAGAGAGAAGAGAGAATAGAGAAGAGAGAGAGAGAGAGAGAAGAGAGAATAGAGAAGAGAGAGAGAGAAGAGAGAATAGAGAAGAGAGAGAGAGAGAGAGAAGAGAGAAAGAAGGAGAGAAAGAGGGAGGAATAATGAGAGAGTGGTAGAGAGAGAACGAGAGAGAGGGAGAAAGAGTAAGAGAGGGGGAGAAAGAGAGAGAGAGTAGGAGGCGAGAGAGGGAGAAAGTGAGGGAGAGTGAGAATGAGAGAGTGAGGGAGAATGAGAATGATAGATTAATAGTGAGAGAGTATGAGTGAGAGAGGTAGAGCAGAGAGAGGAGAGAATGAGAGAGAGAGAGTGAGAGAGTGAGTTTGAGAGAGAGAAGAGAGAGACTGAGAGAGAGTGAATTAGAGTGAGAGGGATAGAATGAGAGAGAGAGAGAACGAGAGAGAGAATGAGAGAGAGAGAGGGAGAAAGAGCGTGAAAGAGGGAAAAACAGAGAGAAAGAGAGATAGATAGAGAGAGGGGGAGAGCTAGAGTGAGAGGGGAGCGAGAGAGGGAGAAAGTGAGGGAGAGTGAGAATGAGAGAGTGAGGGAGTATGAGAATGAGAGATTAATAGTGAGATAGTATGAGTGAGAGAGGGAGAAAGTGAGGGAGAGTGAGAATGAGAGAGTGAGGGAGTATGAGAATGAGAGATTAATAGTGAGATAGTATGAGTGAGAGAGGGGGAGCAGAGATAGGAGAGAATGAGAGAGAGAGAGTGAGAGAGTGAGTTTGAGAGAGAGAAGAGAGAGACTGAGAGAGAGTGAATTAGAGTGAGAGGGATAGAATGAGAGAGAGAGAACGAGAGAGAGAGAGAGAGAATGAGAGTGAGAGAGAGGGAGAAAGAGCGAGAAAGAGGGAAAAAAAGAGAGAAAGAGAGATAGATAGAGAGAGGGGGAGAGCTAGAGTGAGAGGGGAGAGAGAGAGGGGGAGAGAGAGAATGAGACAGAGAGTGAGAGAGAGTGGAATAGAGAAAGATAGAGAGAGAAAACGAGAAAGAGAGAGAGGGTGTGATAAAGATAGAGAGAGGGTGAGGGAGAGAGACTGTGTGTGTGTGTGTGTATGTGAGAGAGTGTGTGAGTGAGAGACAGAGAGAGAGTGAGAGAGAAAGAAGGAGAGAAAGAGGGACGGATAATGAGAGTGAGGAGAGAGAGAGAACGAGAGTGAGGGAGAAAGAGTGAGAGATGGGGAGAAAGAGAGAGAGAGGGAGAGAGGGCGTGGGGCGAGAGAGGGAGAGAGTGGGGTGCGAGAGAGGGAGAGAGCGACGGAGAGTGAGAATGAGAGAGTGAGGGAGAGAGAGAGAGTGAGAGAGAGAGAACAAGAGAGAGGGAGAGGGGTCAGGGAGAGAGAGAGATTGTGTGTGTAAGAACAAGGGAGAAAGGAAGGTAGAAAGAGTGTGAGAGTAAGAAAGAGAGTGAGAGAGAGTGTGTGTGTGTGTGTGTGTGTGTGTGAGCGAGAGGAAGAGATAAAGGGTGAAAGAGGGGGAGAGAGAGAGTGAGGGAGAGAGAGAGGAGGAGGGAGAGTGAGAGAGATGGAGAGAAGGCAGAGAAAGAGAGAGTGGGGGAGAAAGAGGAAGAGAGAGCGAGAGAGAATGAGAGAGAGTGCATGAGTGATATAGAGATAGGGTGAGAGAGAGAAGAGAAAGAGAGAGGGAAATAGAGTGGGAGTGAGAGAGCGTGAGAGAGTGAGTGAGAGAGAGAGAGAGACAGAGACAGAGAGAGTGTGAGAGAGAGAGGGAGAGAGAGAGGGAGATAGATTAGAGAGAGAGAGAGAGAAGGAGAGAGACAGGTGGAGGGAGAGGGAGAGAGAGAGAATGAGAAAGTGAGAAAGAGGGAGAGAGGGAGAGAGAGGGAGAGAGGAGAGAGCGAGAGGGAGAGAATGAGAGAGACAGAGAGAGCGAGAACGAATGAGAGAGAGGGAGAAAGGGAGAGAGAGTGAGAGAGCGAGTAAGAGAGAGAATGAGAGAGAGAGAGAGAATGAGAGAGAGAGTGAGAGAGAGCGGGAAAAAGAGAGAGAGTGAGAGAGAGCGAGAAAAAGAGAGAGAGAGGGAGAAAGAAAGTGAGAGAGCAGAATGAGAGAGAAAGTTAGAGAGTAAGAAGGAGCGAGAGAGTGGGAGAGGCAGACGAAGAGAGAGGAAGAGAGAGATTGAGAGCGTGAAAGTGAGAGAGAGGGGGAGAGAGAGAGAATAGAGATAGGGAGAGAGAGGGAGAGAGAGAGTGAGAATAAGAATGAGAGAGGGAGAGAGAGAATGAGAACGAGTGTGAGAGAGTGACAAAGAGAGATGGAGAGAGAAAGAGAGAGTAGGGGGAGAAAGAGGAAGAGAGAGAGCGAGAGAGAGAATGAGAGAGAGAGTGCATGAGTGATAACGAGAGAGTGGGAGAGAGAGAAGAGAGAGAATTAGAAAGAGAGTGTGAGTGAGAGAGAGAGAGAGAGATAGAGAGAGCGTGAGAGAGTGAGAGAGATAGAGATAGAGAGTGTGCGAGAGAGAAAGTGAGAGAGAGAATGAGGGAGAGTGAGAGAGGGAGGGAGATAGAGGAGAGAGAGAGAGAAAGAGAGAGGGAGAGAGGCAGATGGAGGGAGAGGGAGAGAGATTGAGAGAGTGAGAGTGAGAGAAACGGAGAGAGGGAGAGAGAGAGGGACGACAGAACGAGAGAGAGTGAGAGGGAGAGAGAGACAGAGAGAGCGTAAGAGAGTGAGTGATAGAGTGAGAGAGAGAAAGAGAGAGAGAGAAAGAATGAGAGAGAGCGAGAATGAGTGAGATAGGGGGAGAAAGGGAGAGAGAGTGAGAGAGTGAGTTACAGAGAGAATGAGAGAGAGAGAATGAGACAGAGATAGAATGAGAAAGAGCGAGAAAAAGAGAGAGAGGGGGAGAAAGAGAGAGAGAGAGATAGAGAGAGGGGGAGAAAGAGAGAGAGAGATAGAGAGAGGGGGAGAAAGAGAGAGAGAGAGATAGAGAGAGAGGGAGAGAGAGTGTGGAGAACGAGAATGGGAGAGAAAGTTAGGGAGTGAGAGAGAGAGACAAATGGAGAGAGAGGAAAAGAGAGATTGAGAGAGTGAGAGTGAGAGAGAGGGGGAGAGAGAGGAGAGAGAGAGAGGAGAGAGAGAGAGGGAGAGAGTGAGAGTGAGAGAGAGAGATTGAGAGTGTGACAGAGAGAGAGTGAGAGAGTGTGTGTGAGAGAGAGAATGAGAGAGAAAGTGAAAGAGTGATAGAGAGAGAGTGAGAGAAAGAGAGAGAGAGTGAGAGGGAGAAAGATAGAACAAGAGAAAGGGAGAGAGAGAGTGAGAGGGAGAGAGGACATAAAGAGAGAGAGAGAGGGAGGGAGAGTAAGAGTGAGGGAGAGCGAGAGAGGACAGGGAGAGAGAGGGAGGGAGGGAGAGTGAGAGACAGAGAGAGTGAGAAAGATATAGAGAGAGAGCGAGAGAGAGAGGAAAAGAGAGAGAGTGTGAGATAGAGATAGAGAGAGGGAAAGAGAGGGGGAGTGATAGATTGAGGGGGAGAGAGGGTGAAGGTGAAAGAGAGAGGAAATGTGTGTTTCTGTGTGTGAGAGAGAAAGACAGAGAGAGAAGGGGAGAGCGAGAGAGAAAATTGGAGAGGGAATGAGAGAGAGAAAGTGAAAGAAATAAAGAGAGATGGGGAGAGAGAGAGCGAGAGAGAATAAGACAGAGTGAGAGAGAGTGTGAGAGAGAGAGAGGGAGAGAGAGAAAAGGAATGAGAGAGAGAGACAGAGAGTGAATTAGAGAGAGCATGAGAAAGAGAGTGACAAAGTGACAGAGGGAGGGCGAACGAGAGAGAGAGTGAGAGAGAAAGAGAGAACAAGAGAGAGGGAGAGGGGCTAAGGGAGAAAGAGAGGGGGATATAGAGAGAGAGAGCAGGGGGAGTGAAAGAACAAGGGAGGGAGAAAGATAGAAAGAATGGGAGAGGGTGGAAGCGAAAGAGAGAGAGAGAGAGAGAGAGAGAGAGAGAGAGAGAGAGAGAGAGTGAGAGAGGAAGAGAGAAAGGGTGAAAGAGGGAGAAAGAGAGAGAGGGGGGGGTGAGGTACAGAGCGGGAGAGGGAGAGAGAGGAGGAGTGGGAGTGAGAGATATGGAGAAAGAGGGGAGAAAGTGAGAGAGAGAGAGAGAGGGAGAGAGTGCAAGAGAGAGCGAGAGATATAGAATGAAAAAGAGAGAGTGAGTGAGAGTGAGTGAGAGTGAGTGAGAGTGAGAGAGTGAGAGAGAGAAAAGAGAGAACGAGAGAATGAGGGAGAGAGAATTAAAGAGAGAGTGAGAGAATGAGAGAGAGACAGAGAGAGTGAGTGAGAGAGAGAGACAGAGTGAGTCCGAGAGAGAGAGGCAGAGGGAGAGAGAATGAGGGAAAGTGAGGAAGGGAGAGAGAGGATGGAGAGATATATATATGGGTAAAGAGGAAGAAAGGGAGATTGAGAGAGTTAGAGTGAGAGAGAGGGAGAGAGAGTGTGGGAGAGAGAGCGAGGGGGAGACAGAGAGAATGCGTGAGAGACTGTGAGAGAGAGTGAGAGAGAGCGTGAGAGAGTGAGAGTGAGAGAGATGGAGAGAAACATAGAGAAAAGAGGATCAGAGAGACGGTGATAGGGTGAGTTAGATAGGGAGAATGAGAGAATGAGAGAGAGAGAAAGTAAAAAAGTGATTTAGAGAGAAAGAGAGAGAGAGAATGAGAGAGAGGGAGAAAGAGAGAGAGAGAATGAGAGAGAGAGGGAGAAAGAGAGAGAGAGTGAGTTAGAAAGAGAGAGAGCGAGAGAACGAGGGAGAAAGAGAGAGAGGGGGAGAAAGAGAAAGTGGGAGAGATAGATAGAGAGTGAGGGAGAGAGAGGGAGAGAGAGGGAGTGAGAGAGAGTGGGGAAGGAGGGTGAGATAGACGGAGAGATAGGAGAGGAAGAGAAAGAGTGAGTATGTGAGAGTGAGAGAGGAAGAGAGAGAGAGAAAGAGAGGGAGGGAGTGAGTTAGAGAGAGTGGGAGAGAGGGCGAGAGGGAGATAGAGAGAGAGAACGAGAGCGAGAGAGAGAGAGCGAGAATGAGGGAGAGTGAGAGAGAGAGGAAGAGATAGTGGAGAGAGATAAGAGAGAGAGTGGAGAGAGAGAGATAAGAGAGAGCGTGGAGAGAGAGTGAAGAGAGAGACAGAGTGATAGTGAGAGAGATGGAGAGAGAGAGAATGAGAGATAGAGAGTGAGAAAGTGAGAGTGTGAGTTAGAGAGAGAAGAGAGAATGAGAGATAGAGTGTGAGAAAGTGTTTTAGAGAGAATGAGAGAGAGAATGAGAGAGAGAAGGAGAAATATAGAATGAGGGAGAGTGAGGGAGCGTGGGAGAGTGTGAGAGAGAGACAAACAGACAGAAAGATTACGAGAGAGAGAGAGAGAGAGAGGAAGAAAGAGATAGATGGAGAGGGAGGGAGAACGAGAGAGAGAGGGAGAGGAAGCGAGAGAGAGAGAGAGACAAAGAGAGAGGGAGAGATAGAATAAGGGAGATTGAGGGACAGAGAGAGAGTGAGAGAGAGAGAGAGGGTGAGTGAGAGAGAGAGCGAGAGCGAGAAGAAGAGAGAGAGAGACAGAAAGAGAGAGAGTGAGTGAGATAGTGAGAAAGAGAGAGAGAGTGCGAGAGAGAGAGAAAGAGAGAGAGAGAGATTGGGAAGGAGAGAGAATGGGGGAATGCGAGGGAGAGAGGGAGAGAGAGGAGAGAAAGATACATATGGATAGAGAGGAAGAGAGAGAGATTGAGAGAGTTAGGGTGAGTGAGAGAGATAGAGAAGAGAGAGTGGGAGAAAGGGTGAGAGGGAGATAGAGAGAGAGAACGAGAGCGAGAGAGAGAGAGAGCGAGAATGAGGGAGAGTGAGAGAGAGGAAGAGACAGTGGAGAGAGAGAGAGAAGAGAGAGAGAATGGAGAGAGAGAAGAGAGAGACAGAGTGATAGTGAGAGAGATGGAGAGAGAGAGAATGAGAGATAGAGAGTGAAGTGAGAGTGTGAGTTAGAGAGAGAAGAGAGAATGAGAGAGAGAGTGTGAGAAAGTGATTTAGGGAGAAAGAGAGAGAGAAGGAGGGTGAGGGACAGTTAGGGAGAGAGGGAGNGGGAGGGAGGGAGGGAGATAGAGGAGAGAGAGAGACAGAGAGAAGGAGAGAGGCCGATGGAGAGAGAGGGAGAGAGAGATTGAGAGGGTGAGAGTGAGATAAAGGGAGAGACGACAGAACGAGAGAGAAGGCGAGAGGGAGAGAGAGACAGAGAGAGCGTGAGAGAGTGAGTGAGTGAGAGTGAGAGAGAGGGTGAGAGAGAAGAGACTGAAAGAGAGAGAATGAGAGGGAGAGAGTGAGAGAGTGAGTTAGAGAGAGAGAGAGAGCGGGAGAGAGAGAGAGCGAGAGAGAGGGAGGAAGAAAGAGAGGGAGCGTGGGAGAGTGAGAGTGTGAGAGAGAGACAAACAGACAGAGAGATTACGAGAGAGAGAGGAAGAAAGAGATAGATGGAAAGAGAGAGGGAGAGAGAGGGAGAATGAGAGAGAGAGGGAGAATGAGAGAGAGAGGGAGAGGAAGTGAGAGAGAGAGAGACAGAAAGAGAGGGAGAGATAGAATAAGAGAGATTGAGGGACAGAGAGAGAGTGAGAGAGAGAGTGAGAAAGAGAGAGAGAGTGTGTGAGAGAGAGAGAGGAAGAGAGAGAGGGAGGGAGAGAGAATGAGGGAATGCGAGGGAGAGAGAGGGAGAGAGAGAAGAGAAAGAGACATATGGATAGAGGGGAAGAGAGAGAGATTGAGATAGTTAGAGTGAGTGAGAGAGAGAGAGAGAAGAGAGAGTGGGAGAGAGGGCGAGAGGGAGATAGAGAGAGAGAACGAGAGTGAGAGAGAGAGAGAGAATGAGGGAGAGTGAGAGAGAGAGGAAGAGACAGTGGAGAGAGAGATAAGAGAGAGAGTGGAGAGAGAGAGAAGAGAGAGACAGAGTGATAGTGAGAGAGATGGAGTGAGAGAGAATGAGAGATATAGAGTGAGAAAGTGAGAGTGTGAGTTAGAGAGAGAAGAGAGAATGAGAGATAGAGTGTGAGAAAGTGTTTTAGAGAGAATGAGAGAGAGAAGGAGAAATAGAGAATGAGGGAGAGTGAGGGAGAGAGGGAGGGAGGGAGGGAGATAGAGGAGAGAGAGAGAGAGAGAGGGAGAGAGGCCGATGGAGGGAGAGGGAGAGAGAGATTGAGAGAGTGAGAGTGAGAGAAAGGGAAAGAGGGAATGAGAGAGACGACAGAATGAGAGAGAAGGCGAGAGGGAGAGAGAGAGACAGAGAGTGCGTGAGAGAGTGAGTGATAGAGTGAGAGAGAGAAAGAGAGAGAGAGAATGAGAGAGAGTGAGAGAGGGGGAGAAAGGGAGGGAGAGTGAGAGAGTGAGTTACAGAGAGAATGAGAGAGAGAATGAGAGAGAGTGGGAAAAAGAGAGAGAGGGAGAAAGAGAGAGGGAGATTGAGAGAGAGGGAGAGAGAGTGTGGAGAACGAGAATGAGAGAGAAGGTTATGGAGTGAGAGATAGAGGAAAAGAGAGATTGAGAGAGTGAGAGTGAGAGAGAATGGGAGAGAGAGAGGAGAGAAAGGGAGGGAAAGACTGAGAGTGAGAGAGATTGACAGAGAGAGTATGAGCAAGCGAGGAAGAGAGAGAGATAATGATGGCGATTGAGGGACAGAGAGAGAGGAAGAGAGAGATGGAGAGGATGAGAGAGAGGGAAAGAGGAAGAAGAGAGGATGAGACAGAGAGTGAGTGACTGAGTTAGACAGAGAGAAGAGAGAATGAGAGAGAGAGTGAGGGAGTGAGTTAGAGAGAAAGACAGAGAGAGAAAATGAGATAGGGAGGGAGAAAGAGAAAGAGAGAGATAGAGAGAGTGAGTTAAAGAGAGAGCGAGAGAGAGAGGGAGAAAGAGAGAGAGAGAACGAGAGAGAGAGATGGAGGGAGAGATAGATAGGGAGAGAGAGAGCGAGATAGAGAGGGAGAGAGAGAGAGAACGACAGAGAGAGGGAGGGAGGGAGAGATAGATAGGGAGAGAGAGTGAGGGAGAGTGAAGGATAGGTAGATAGGGAGAGAGAGGAGGAGGGAGAGTGAGAGAGATGGAGAGAGAGGAGAGAAAGAGAGAGAGGGACAAAGAGGAAGAGAGAGCGAGACAGAGAATGAGAGAGGGAGAGTGAGTGAGAGCGAGAGAGAGGGAGAGAGTGGGAAGAGAGAGAAAGAGAGAGAGGGAGAGAGAGATAGAGGAGAGAGTGAAGAGAGAGAGAAATAGAGAGGGAGAGCGAATGAGAGAGAGTGTGAGAGAGTGAGTTAGATAGAGAGACCAAGCGAGAGAAAGGGAGAAAGGGAGAAACAGGGAGAAAGAGAGAAAGCATGAGAGAGTGGGAGTGAGAGAGAGAGAGACAGAGAGAGTGCGAGAGAGAGAGAGGAAGAGAGAGAGAGAGTGGGAGAGAATGGGGGAGAGGGAGGGACAGAGAGAGGGGGAGAGAGAGGGAGAGAGACAGAGAGAGGGAGAGAAAGAGAGAGAGGGATGGTGAGAGAGGAGAAGAGAGAGAGAGTGAGGGTGAGAGAGAGGGAGAGAGAGAGGGAAGAGAGAGGGATAGAGAGTGCGAGAGTGAAAAGGAGAGAGTGTGTTTGTGTGTGTGAGAGAGTGATAGAGAAAGGGAGAAAGCGAGAAAGAGAGAAAGTGAGAGAGGGAGAGAGGGAGAGAGTGTGTGGAGAGAGGGAGAAAGAGAGAACAAGAGAGAGGGAGAGATAGAGAGAGTGAGTTAGAGAGAGAGAGCGAGAGAGAGAGGGAGAAAGAGAGAGAGAACGAGAGACAGGGAGGGAGAGATAGATAGGGAGAGAGAGTGAGGGATAGATAGATAGGGAGAGAGAGGAGGAGGGAGAGTGTGAGAGGTGGAGAGAGAGGAGAGAAAGAGAGAGAGGGTGAGAGAGGAAGAGAGAGCGAGACAGAGAATGAGAGAGGGAGAGTAAGTGAGAGTGAGAGAGAGGGAGAGAGAGGGAAGAGAGAGAGAGGGAGAGAGGGAGAGAGGGAGAGAGGGAGAAAGAGAAGAGAGGGAAAAATAGAGAGGGAGAGCGAATGAGAGACAGTGTGTGTGAGAGTGAGTTAGAAAGAGAGAGCAAGCGAGAGAAAGGGAGAAAGGGAGAAACAGGGAGAAAGAGAGAAAGCATGAGAGAGTGGGAGTGAGAGAGAGAGAGAGCGAGACCAATAGAGTGAGAGAGAGAGAGGAAGAGAGATAGAGTGGGAGAGAATGGGGGAGTGAGGGACAGAGAGAGGGGGAGAGAGAACGAGAGACAGATAGAGAGAGAGGGGGGGGGGAGAGAGAGAAGAGATGGAGAGAGGAGAAGAGAGAGAGAGTGAGGGTGAGAGAGAGGGAGAGAGAGAAGAGAGAGGGATAGAGAGTGCGAGAGGTAAAATGAGAGAGTGTGTGTGTGTGAGAGAGTGATAGAGAAAGGGAGAAAGCGAGAAAGAGAGAAAGTGAGAGAGGGAGAGAGCGAGAGAGAGTGTGGAAGAGAGAGGGGGAGAAAGAGAGAGAGAGAGAGAGAGAGAGTGTGTGTGTGTGTGAGTGAGTGACAGAGAGAGAGACAGAAAGAGTGCGAGAGAGAGGGAGGAAGAGAGAGAGAGGGAGTGGGAGAATGAGGGAGAGTGGTGGGGAGAGTGAGTTAGAGAGAGGGGAGATAATGAGAGAGAGGGGAGATAATGAGAGAGAGTGTAAGAGAGTGAATTAGATAGAAAGGGAGAGAGAATGAGATAGACAGAGATAGAGAGAGAATGGGAGAGAACGAGGGAGAGAAATAGTGCGAGAGAGTGAGTTAGAAAGAGAAAGAAACCGAGAGAGAGGGAGAAAGAGAGAGAGTGTGTGTGAGAGAGTTAGTGAGAGTGAGTTAGGGAGAGAGAAGAGAGAATGAGAGAGAGTGTGAGAGAGTGAGTTTGAGAGAGAGAATGAGAGAGAATGAGAGAGGGAGAGAGAGGGAGAGAGAGAGTGTGAGTTAAAAAGAGAGAGAGTGTGTGAGAACGAGTAAGAGAGGGAGAGAGGGGGGAGAAAGAGAGAGAGAGAGAGGGAGAGAGTGATAGGGAGAGGGGGAGTGGGAGAATGAGGGAGAGTGGTGGGGAGAGTGAGTTAGAGAGAGGGGAGATAATGAGAGAGAGTGTGAGAGAGTGAATTAGAGAGAAAGGGAGAGAGAATGAGATAGAGAGAGAATGAGAGAGAACGAGGGAGACATAAATAGTGCGGGAGAGTGAGTTAGAAAGAGAGAGCAACCGAGAGAGAGGGAGAAAGAGAGAGAGTGTGTGAGAGAGTGAGTGAGAGTGTGAGAGAGTGAGTTAGAGAGAGAAGAGAGAATGAGAGAGTGTGAGAGAGTGAGTTAGAGAGTGAGAATGAGAGAGAATGAGAGAGGGAGAGAGAGAGAGTGAGTTAAAAAGAGAGAGAGAGAGAATGATAAAGAGAGTGAGAATGAGTGAGAGAGGGAGAAAGAGAGAGAGGGGGGCGAAAGAGAGAGAGAGAGGGAGTGAGTGATAGATGGAGAGAGAGGAGAGAAAGAGAGAGAGGGACAGAGAGGAAGAGAGAGCGAGAGAGAGAATAAGAGAGGGAGAGTGAGTGAGAGTGAGAAAGAGTGAGAGAGGGAAGAGAGAGAAAGAGAGAGGGAGAGAGAAGAGAGAGAAAGAGAGATCAGGTGAGAGAAAGGGAGAAAGGGAGAAACAGGGAGAAAGAGAGAGAGAGCGTGAGAGAGTGGGAGTGAGAGAGAGAGACAGAGAGAGTGCGAGAGAGAGAGGAAGAGAGAGAGCAGGAGAGAATGGGAGAGATTGAGGGACAGAGAGAGGGGGATAGAGGGAGAGAGAGCGGAGAGAGACAGAGAGAGAGAGATATGGAGAGAGAGGGGAAGAGAGAGAGAGTGGGGGTGAGAGAGAGGGAGAGAGAGAGAGAAGAGAGAGGGATAGAGAGTGCGAGAGGGAAAAGGAGAGAGTGTGTGTGTGTGATAGAGAGTGATAGAGAAAGGGAGAAAGCGAGAAAGAGAGAAAGTGAGAGAGGGAGAGAGCGAGAGAGAGTGTGGAAGAGAGAGGGGGGGAAGAAAGAGAGAGAGAGAGAGAGAGAGTGTGTGTGTGTGTGAGTGAGTGACAGAGAGAGAGACAGAAAGAGTGCGAGAGGGAGGGAGGAAGAGAGAGAGAGGGAGTGGGAGAATGAGGGAGAGTGGTAGGGAGAGTGAGTTAGAGAGAGGGGAGATAATGAGAGAGAGTGTGAGAGAGGATGAGAGAGAGAAAGGGAGACAGAGAGAAGAGAGAGGGAGAGAGAAATAGAGAATGAGAGAAAGAGTGAGTGAGTGAGAGTGAGAGAGAGGGAGACAGAGAGAAGAGAGAGGGAGAGAGAAAAGAGAGAAAGAGATAGGGAGAGAGAGTGGGTGAGAGTGAGAGAGAGGGTGAGAGAGAAGAGAGAGAAAGAGATGGAGAGGGAGAGCGAATGAGAGAGAGGGAGTTATAAAGAGAGAGCAAACGAGAGAGTGGGAGAAAGGGAGAAACAAGGGGAAAGAGAGAGCGTGAGAGAGTGGGAGTGAGAGAGAGAGAGACAGCGAGAGTGCGAGAGAGAGAGAGAGAGGAAGAGAGAGAGAGGGAATGGGAGAGAATGGGGGAGAGTGAGGGACAGAGAGAGAGAGAGGGAGAGAGAGCGGGGAGAGAGAGGAAGAAAGTGAGAGAGGGAGAATGAGAGAGAGTGAGGGAGAAAGTGAGAGAGGGAGAGAATGAGAAAGAGAACGAGAGAGGGAGAGGGAGAAAGAGGTAGAGAGAGAGTGAGTTAGAAAAAGACAGAGAGAGAGAATGAGAGAGGGAGAGAAAGGGAGAGAAAGATAGTGAGAAAGATGGAGAGAGAAAGATAGAGAGAAAGACAGAGAGAGAGTGAGGAAGAGTGAGGGAGAGTGAGGGAGAGAGAGAGGGAGGAGGAGGGAGGGAGGGAGGGTTAGAGAGATGGAGAGAAAGAGAGGGTGAGAGAGGAAGAGAGATCGAGAGAGAGAATGAGAGAGAGAATGAGAGAGAGTGTGTGAGCGAGTGAGAGTGAGAGAGAGGGATATCGAATGCGAGAGAGAGTGGAAGAGAGAGAGAAGGAGATAGATATAGAGAATGAGGGAGAGTGCGAGACAGAGAGAGGGAAACAGAGAGGGAGAGAGATAGGAGAGAGAGAGAAATATGGAGAGAAAGGAAGAATGAAAGAGTGAGAGTGAGAGAGAGAAGAGAGAGGGGGAAAGAATGCGGATGGGAAAAAGAGAGAGAAAGTGTGTGAGAGAAAGAGAGAGAGAGAGATATAGAGAGAGCGAAAGTGAGAGGCAGAAAGAGAGAGAAAAAGAGAGAGAGAGTGATAGGAAGAGAAAGAGGGGAAAAGGGAGAGAGAATGAGGGAGAATGAGAGAGAGAGGAAGAGAGAGAGGAAGATGGTGAGGAGAGAGGGTGAAAGAGAGAGAGTGAGAGAGTGAGAGAGCGAGATAGATAGGAAGAGAGAGAGAATGAGGGAGAGTGAGAGAGAGAATGAGGGAGTGAGAGAGAGGAAGAGAGAGAGGAAGAGAGAGAGGAGAGAGAAAAAGAGAAAGAGAGTTAGAGTGAAAGAGATGGAGATAGAGAGAATGAAAGATAGAGAGTGAGAGAGTGAGAGTGATAGAGAGGGGAGAAAGAGAGAGAAGAGTGGATGAGAGAGAGAGATGGTTAGAGTTGGCTAGAGAGAAAGAGAGGGAGAGGGAGCGTGTGTGAGTTAGAGAGAGAGAACAAGAGAGAGGGAGAGAGAGAGAGGGAGAATGAGAGAGAACGAGAGAGAAAGAGAGGGAGAGAGAGTGTGTGTGAGTTAGAGAGAGAGAGAACGAGGGAGATGGAGAGAGAGAATGAGAGAGAGAGAGAGGAAGAAAGAGAGAGACAGCGTGAGAGAGTGATAGTTAGAAAGACAAAGACAAAGGGAGTACGAGAGAGAGGAAGGGAGAGAGGGAGGGAGAGAGAGAGAACGAGATAGAGGGAGAAACAAAGAGATAGGGAGAAAGAGAGAGAGGGGAGAA
This sequence comes from Datisca glomerata, assembly GCA_003255025.1. Taxonomy (NCBI): domain Eukaryota; kingdom Viridiplantae; phylum Streptophyta; class Magnoliopsida; order Cucurbitales; family Datiscaceae; genus Datisca; species Datisca glomerata. Next base: position 907,163 of record QANY01004652.1, read on the forward strand.
TGAGTGAGAGAGAGAGAGGTAAAGTTAGAGTGAGTTAGAGAGAGAGAGGGAGAAGGAGAGAGAGAAGAGAGAGGGACAGATTACAAAATGGAAAGAGAGTGAGTATGTGTTAGAGAGCAGGAGAGAGAGTGTGATAGTAAGAGTGAGAGAGAGAGAGCGCGAGAATGGGAGGCAGAGAGAGATCGTGAGTGAGTGAGTGAGAGAAAGAGAGATAGAGAGAGTGTGAGAGAGAGAGGAAGAGAGAGGGAGAGGGAGAAAGAGAGACATATTAAGAGTGAGAGTGAGAGAGAGACATAGACAAAGAGAGTGTGAGAGAGAGGAAGAGAGAGTGAGGGAGGGAAAAAGAGAGGGAGAGAGAGAGACAATGAAGGGAAGTGAGAGAGAGAGAGACAGATCGAGAGAGAGAGAGAGGAAAAGAGAGAGTGAGAGTGAGAGAGGGGGAGAGAGAATGAGAGAGAGGAAGAGAAAGAGAGAGAGGGAGAGAGAGGAAGAGAGAGCGAGAGAGAGAATGAGAGAGTGTGTGAGTGAGTGAGATTGAGAGAGAGGGAGAGAGAGGGAGAGAGAGAACGAGAGAGAGAATGCGAGAGAGGGTGGAAGAGAGAGAGAGAGAATGAGGGAGAGTGTGAGACAGAGAGAGGGAGAGAGATAGGAGAGAGAGAGATAGAGACATATGGAGAGAGAGGAAGAGAGAGAGAGAAAGAGAGAGAAAATGAGGGGGAGTGAGAGAGAGAGGAAGAGGGAGGAGTAAGAGAAAGTGAGAAAGAGCGATGGAGAGAGAGAATGAGAGATAGAGAGTAAGACAATGAGAGTGAGAGAGAGGGAGAGAGAGGGAGAGAAGAGAGGATGAGAGAAAGAGTGAGTTAGAGAGAGAGAAGAGAGAATGAAGGAGAGAGTGTGAGCGAGTGAGAGTGAGAGAGGGAGAGAGAATGTGAGAGAGAGTGGAAGAGAGAGAGAGGGAGAGAGATAGAGAATGAGGGAGAGTGCGAGACAGAGAGAGGGAGACAGAGAGAGGGAGACAGAGAGGGAGAGAGATAGGAGAAAGAGAGAGAGAGAGAGACAGAGACATATGGAGAGAGAGGAAGAATGAAAGAGTGAGAGTGAGAGAGAGAAGAGAGAGGGAGAGAGAAAGCGGATAGGAAAAGAGAGAGAAAGTGTGTGAGAGAAAGAGAGAGTGAGAGAGAAAGAGAGAGTGAGAGAGAAAGAGAGAGCGAAAGTGAGAGGCAGAAATAGAGAGAGATAGGAAGTGAGAGAGGGGAAGAGGGAGAAAGATAATGAGGGAGAGTGGGAGAGAGTGAGGAGAGAGGGAGAAAGAGAGAGTGAGAGAGTGAGAGAGCGAGATAGATAGGAAGAGAGAGAGAGAATGAAGGAGAGTGAGAGAGAGAGGAAGAGAGAGAGGAAGAGAGAGAAAGAGAAAGAGAGTGAGAGAGTGAGAGTGATAGAGGGGGATAGAGAGAGAGAAGAGAGGATGAGAGAGAGATGGTTAGAGTTAGTTAGAGAGAAAGAGATAGAGAATGATAGAGAGAGAACGAGAGAGAAAGAAAGGGAGAGAGTGTGTGTGAGTTAGAGAGAGAGAATGAGAGAGAGGGAGAGGGAGAGAGAACGAGAGAAAGAGAGGGATAAAGAGAGAGACAGTGTGAGAGAGTGATAGTGGGAGAGAGAGAATAAGGGAGAGAGATAGTGGGAGAGAGAGAATAAGGGAGATTGAGGGAGAGAGAAAGATAGATGGGGATTGAGAGAGACTGAGAGAGAGGGAGAGAGAGAACGAGATAGAGGGAGAAACGAAGAGAGAGGGGGAAAGAGATAGAGGGGAGAATGAGAGAGAGAGAGAGGTAGAGATAGAGTGAGTTAGAGAGAGGGAGAGGGAGGAGAGAGATAAGAGAGAGCGACAAGAGATTACAAAATTGAAAGAGAGAGTGTGTGTGTTAGAGAGTGGGAGAGAGTGTGAGAGAGAGAGAGAGAGAATGAGAGGCAGAGAGAGTGTGAGTGAGTTAGTGAGAGAGAGAGATAGAGAGAGTGCGAGAGAGAGAGAGGAAGGGAGAGGGAGAGGGAGAAAGAGAGAAAGAAAGAGAGACATATGGAGAGTGAGTGTGAGAGAGAGACAGAGACAAAGAGAGTGAGAGAGAGAGGAATAGAGAGTGAGGAAGGGAGGGAGAGAGGGAGAGAGAGACAATGAGGGGTAGTGAGGGAGAGAGAGACAAATCGAGAGAGAGGAAGAGAGAGAGTGAGAGTGAGAGAGGGGGAGAGAGAGAGGGAGAGAGAGGAAGAGAGAGAGGAAGAGAGAGCGAGAAAGAGAATGAGAGAGAGTGTGAGTGAGTGAGAGTTAGAGAGAGGGAGAGAGAGAGAGAAAGCGAGAGAGGGTGGAAGAGAGAGAAAGAGAATGAGGGAGAGTGAGAGACAGAGAGAGGGAGATAGAGAGGGAGAGAGATAGGAGAGAGAGAGAGTAAGAGAGAGAGACAGAGAGATATGGAGAGAGAGAAGAGAGAAAGAGTGATAGTGAGACAGATAAGAGCCAGGGAGAGAGTGTGAATGGGAAAATGAGAGAGAAAGTGTGTATGAGAGAGAGAGAGAGTGGGAGAGATGTAGGAAGAGAGGGAGGGGAAGAGGGAGAGAGAGAGATTGAGGGAGAATGATAGGGAGAGAGGAAGAGAGTGAAGAGAGAGGGAGAAAGAGAGAGGGAGTGAGAGAGAGAGAAAGCGCGAGAGAGATAGGAAGAGAGAGAGAATGAGGGAGAGTGAGAGAGAGAATGAGGGAGAGTGAGAGAGAGAGAGGAAGAGAGAGAGAGGAGAGAGAAATAGAGAAAGAGAGCGAGAGTGAGAGTGAGTGACAGAGAGAATGAGAGATAGAGAGTGAGAGAGTGAGAGTGATAGAGAAGGGGAGAAAGAGAGAGAGAATGAGAGAGAGGGAGAAAGAGTGAAAGAGATGGAGAATGAGAGAGATAGAGAGAACGAGATTGAAAAGAGTGGGAGAGAGAGAGAGTGAGTTAGAAAGAGAACGAGAGAGAGGGAGAGAGAGAACGAGAGAGACAGAGAGGGAAAAAGAGAGAGACATTGTGAGAGAGTGAGAGTGAGAAAGGCAAAGACAGAGAGAGTGCGAGAGAGAGGAAGGGAGAGAGAGAGAGAAAATGAGAGAGAGATAGAGAGAAAGGGAAAGATAGATAGAGAGAAAGACAATGAGAGAGAGAGTGAGGAAGACTGAGGGAGAGTGAGGGACAGAAAGGGAGAGAGAGAGGAGGAGAAGGAAGGGTGAAAGAGATGGAGAGAGAGAGGGAGAGGGAGGAAGAGAGAGCGAGAGTGAGAGAGACAATGAGAGAGTGATTGAGAGTGAGAGAAAGGGAGAGAGAGAGATAGGGAGAGATACTGCGAGAGAGAGTGGACGAGATAGAGAGAGGGGGAGAGAGAGAGAATGGGGGAGAGTGCGGGAAAGCGAGAGAGAAAGGGAGAGTGACAGGAAAGAGAAAAAGTGAGAAAGAGAGACAGAGACAGATGGAGAGAGGAAGACATAAATAATGAGAGTGAGAGAGTGGGAGAGAGAGAAGAGATAGGGAGAGAGTGCGAAGGGGAAAAGAGAGAGAAAGTGTGTGTGAGAGAGAGAGAGCGAGATAGAAAGCTTGAGAGGGGAAGAGGGAGAGAGAGAGAATGAGGGAGAGTGAGAGAGAGGAAGAGAGAGGAGAGAGGAAGAGAGAGGAGAGAGAAAGAGAGAAAGAGAGAGACAGAGATAGAGAGAGTGTGAGATAGGAAGAGGGAGAGAGAGAGAATTAGGGAGAGTGAGAGAGAGCGCGAATGAGGGAGAGTGAGAGAGAGAGCGAATGAGGTAGAGTGAGAGAGAGAGAGGAGACAGTAAGAGAGAAAGAGAGAGTTAGAGTGAGAGGGATGGAAAGAGAGAGAGACAATGAGTGACAGAGAGTGAGAGGGTGTGACTGAGAGAGAGGGAGAGAAAGAGAGAGAAGAGAGGATGAAAGAGAGATGGTTAGAGTTGGTTAGAGAGAAAGAGAGAGAGAATGAGAGAGATAGGGGGAGAAAAAGAGATAGAGGGTGAATGAGAGAGATAGAGAGAACGAGAGAGAAAGAGAGGGCGAGAGAGAGAGAGAATGAGAGATAGAGAGTGAGACAGTGAGAGTGAGGGAGAGGGAGACAAAAAGAGAGAAGAGAGGATGAGAGAGAGAGAGTGAGTTAGAGAGAGATAAGAGAGAATGAAATAGAGAGAGTGAGAGAAAGTGAGTTAGAGAGAAAGGGAGAGGGAGAATGAGAGAGAGCGAGGGAGAGAGAGAGAGAGAGCGAGAGAGAGAGGGGGGGAGAAAGAGATAGAGAGAGATAGTGAGTTAGAAAGAGACAGAGAGAGAGTGAGAGAGAGAGAGGGAGACAGAGAGAGAGAAAGGGAGAGTGAGGAAGAGTGAGGGAGAGAGAGGGGGAGAGAGGGAGAGAGAGAGGAGGAAGGGTGAGAGAGATGGAAAGAGAGGGAGGGAGGGAGAGAGAGGGAGAGAATATGGGAAAGTGCGGGACAGAGAGAGGGAGAGAGAGAGGGAGAGAGACAGGAGACAGATGGAGAGAGGAAGAGAGATAAAGTAAGAGTTAGAGAGAGGGAGAGAGAGAAGAGAGTGTGTGAGAGAGAGAGAGTGTGAGCGAGAGAGAGAGAGATTGAGATTGGAAGAGAGAGAGGGGAAGAGGGAGAGAGAGAGAGAATGAGGGAGAGTGAGAGAGAGAAAGGGGAAGAGAGAGGAGAGAGAAATAGCGAAAGAGATAGAGAGTAAGAGTGAGAGACAGAGTGAGAGACAGAGTGTGTGAGAGATAGGAAGAGAGAGAGAGAGAATTATGGAGAGTGAGAGAAAGAGAGAATGAGGGGGAGTGAGAGAGAGAGAGAGGAAGAGAGAGAGGAGAGAGAAAGGGAGAAAGTGAGAGAGATGGAAAGAGAAAGAGAATGAGAGATAGAGAGTGAGAGAGTGAGAATGAGTGAGAGGGAGAGAAAGATAGAGAAGAGAGGATGAAAGAGAGACAGTTAGACTTTCTTAGAGAGAATGAGAGAGAGAATGAGAGCGAGAGATGGAGAGGAAGAGAGAGAGAGGGGGGGAGAAAGAGAGAGAGGGAGAGATGGAGAGAGAGGAGAAGAGAGAGAGTGAAGGTGAGAGAGAGGGAGAGAGAGAGAGAGAAGAGAGAGGGATAGAGACTGCGAGAGGGAAAAGGAGAGAGTGTGTGTGTTTGAGAGAGAGTGATAGAGAAAGGGAGAAAGCGAGAAAGAGAGAAAGTGAGAGAGGGAGAGAGCGAGAAAGAGAGAGAGAGAGAGGGGGGGAAGAAAGAGAGAGAGAGAGTGTGTGTGTGTATGAGAGAGAGAGAGTGAGTGACAGAGAGAGAGATAGAAAGAGTGCGAGAGAGAGGGAGGAAGAGAGAGAGAGGGAGTGGGAGAATGAGGGAGAGTGGTGGGGAGAGTGAGTTAGAGAGAGGGGAGATAATGAGAGAGAGTGTGAGAGAGTGAATTAGAGAGAAAGAGAGAGAGAATGAGATAGAGAGAGAATGAGAAAGAACGAGGGAGACAGAAATAGTGCGAGAGAGAGAGTGAGTTAGAAAGAGAGAGAAACCGAGAGAAAGGGAGAAATAGAGAGAGTGTGTGAGAGGGTGAGTGAGAGTGTGACAGAGTGAGTTAGAAAGAGAGAAGAGAGAATGAGAGAGAGTGTGAGAGAGTTAGTTAGAGAGAGAGTGAGAGAGAACAAGAGAGGGAGAGAGAGGGAGAGAGAGAGTGAATTAAAAAGAGAGAGAGAGAATGATAGAGAGAGTGAGAACGAGTGAGAGAGGGAGAAAGAGAGAGAGGGGGGGAGAAAGAGAGAGAGAAAGGGAGGGAGTGATATATGGAGAGAGATGAGAGAAAGAGAGAGAGGGAGAGAGAGAATGAGAGAGAGTGAGTGAGTGAGTGAGAGTGAGAGAGAAAGAGAAAGAGAGAGAGAGAAAAGAGAGAAAGTGAGAGAGAGGGAGAGGGAGAGAATGAGAGATAAAGAGTGAGAGAGTGTGAGAGAGTGTGAGAGAGGGTGAGACAGAGAGAGAAGAGAGGATGAGAGAGAGAGTGAGAGAGAAAGAAAGAGAAAGACAAAGGGGGAGAATAAGAGAGAGAGTGAGAGATAGGAAGAGAGAGAGAGAATTATGGTGAGTGAGAGAAAGAGAGAATGAGGGGGAGTGAGAGAGAGAGAGAGGAAGAGAGAGAGGAGAGGGAAAGGGAGAAAGAGAGAGAGCTAGAGTGAGAGAGATGGAAAGAGAAAGAGAATGAGAGATAGAGAGTGAGAGAGTGAGAATGAGTGAGAGGGAGAGAAAGATCGAGAAGAGAGGATGAAAGAGAGACAGTTAGACTTGCTTAGAGAGAATGAGAGAGAGAATGAGAGCGAGAGATGGAGAGGAAGAGAGAGAGAGTGAGGGGGAGAAAGGGAGAGAGGGAGAGATGGAGAGAGAGGAGAAGAGAGAGAGTGAAGGTGAGAGAGAGGGAGAGAGAGAAGAGAGAGGGATAGAGACTGCGAGAGGGAAAAGGAGAGAGTGTGTGTGTTTGAGAGAGAGTGATAGAGAAAGGGAGAAAGCGAGAAAGAGAGAAAGTGAGAGAGGGAGAGAGCGAGAGAGAGTGAGGAAGAGAGAGGGGGAAGAAAGAGAGAGAGAGAGAGTGTGTGTGTGTATGAGAGAGAGAGAGTGAGTGACAGAGAGAGAGATAGAAAGAGTGCGAGAGAGAGGGAGGAAGAGAGAGAGAGAGGGAGTGGGAGAATGAGGGAGAGTGGTGGGGAGAGTGAGTTAGAGAGAGGGGAGATAATGAGAGATAGTGTGAGAGAGTGAATTAGAGAGAAAGAGAGAGAGAATGAGATAGAGAGAGAATGAGAAAAAACGAGGGAGACAGAAATAGTGCGAGAGAGAGAGTGAGTTAGAAAGAGAGAGCAACCGAGAGAGAGGGAGAATGAGAGAGAGTGTGTGAGAGGGTGAGTGAGAGTGTGACAGAGTGAGTTAAAAAGAGAGAAGAGAGAATGAGAGAGAGTGTGAGAGAGTTAGTTAGAGAGAGAATGAGAGAGAACGAGAGAGGGAGAGAGAGGGAGAGAGAGAGTGAGTTAAAAAGAGAGAGAGAGAATGATAGAGAGAGTGAGAACGAGTGAGAGAGGGAGAAAGAGAGAGAGGGGGGAGAAAGAGAGAGAGAGAGGGAGGGAGTGATATATGGAGAGAGATGAGAGAAAGAGAGAGAGGGAGAGAGAGAATGAGAGAGAGTGAGTGAGTGAGTGAGAGTGAGAGAGAGAGAGAAAGAGAGAGAGAGAAAAGAGAGAAAGTGAGAAAGAGGGAGAGAGAGAGAATGAGAGATAAAGAGTGAGAGAGTGTGAGAGAGTGTGAGAGAGGGTGAGACAGAGAGAGAAGAGAGGATGAGAGAGAGAGTGAGAGAGAAAGAAAGAGAAAGACAAAGGGGGAGAATAAGAGAGAGAGTGAGAGATAGGAAGAGAGAGAGAGAATTATGGTGAGTGAGAGAAAGAGAGAATGAGGGGGAGTGAGAGAGAGAGAGAGGAAGAGAGAGAGGAGAGGGAAAGGGAGAAAGAGAGAGAGCTAGAGTGAGAGAGATGGAAAGAGAAAGAGAATGAGAGATAGAGAGTGAGAGAGTGAGAATGAGTGTGAGGGAGAGAAAGATAGAGAAGAGAGGATGAGAGAGAGACAGTTAGACTTGCTTAGAGAGAATGAGAGAGAGAATGAGATCGAGAGATGGAGAGGGAGAGAGAGAGAGGGGGGGAGAAAGAGAGAGAGGGAGAGATGGAGAGAGAGGAGAAGAGAGAGAGTGAAGGTGAGAGAGAGGGATATAGAGAGAGAAGAGAGAGGGATAGAGACTACGAGAGGGAAAAGGAGAGAGTGTGTGTGTTTGAGAGAGAGTGATAGAGAAAGGGAGAAAGCGAGAAAGAGAGAAAGTGAGAGAGGGAGAGAGCGAGAGAGAGTGAGGAAGAGAGAGGGGGAAGAAAGAGAGAGAGAGTGTGTGTGTGTATGAGAGAGAGAGAGTGAGTGACAGAGAGAGATAGAAAGAGTGCGAGAGAGAGGGAGGAGGAGAGAGAGGGAGTGGGAGAATGAGGGAGAGTGGTGGGGAGAGTGAGTTAGAGAGAGGGGAGATAATGAGAGAGAGTGTGAGAGAGTGAATTAGAGAGAAAGGGAGAGAGAATGAGATAGAGAGAGAATGAGAAAGAACGAGGGAGACAGAAATAGTGCGAGAGAGAGTGTGAGTTAGAAAGAGAGAGCAACCGAGAGAGAGGGAGAAAGAGAGAGAGTGTGTGAGAGGGTGAGTGAGAGTGTGAAAGAGTGAGTTAGAAAGAGAGAAGAGAGAATGAGAGAGAGTGTGAGAGAGTTAGTTAGAGAGAGAGAGTGAGAGAGAACAAGAGAGGAAGAGAGAGGAAGAGAGAGAGAGTGAATTAAAAAGAGAGAGAGAGAATGATAGAGAGAGTGAGAACGAGTGAGAGAGGGAGAAAGAGAGAGGGGGGAGAAAGAGATAGAGATAGGGAGGGAGTGATATATGGAGAGAGATGAGAGAAAGAGAGAAAGGGAGAGAGAGAATGAGAGAGAGTGAGTGAGTGAGTGAGAGTGAGAGAGAGAGAAAGAGAGAGAGAGAAAAGAGAGAAAGTGAGATAGAGGGAGAGAGAGAGAATGAGAGATAAAGAGTGAGAGAGTGTGAGAGAGGGTGAGACAGAGAGAGAAGAGAGGATAAGAGAGAGAGTGAGAGAGAGAGAAAGAGAAAGATAGAGGGGGAGAATAAGAGAGAGAGTGAGAGAGTTGGTTAGAGAGAAAGAGAGAGAGAGAATGAGAGAGAGAGGGAAAAAGATTGAGGGGGAGGGATAGAGAGAGAGTGAGGGAGAGTGAGGGAGAGAGGGTTAGAGAGAGAGGATGGAGTGTGAAAGAGATGGAGAGAGAGGAGAGAAAGAGAGAGAGAGGGAGAGACAGGAAATGAGAGCGAGAGAAAGAATGAGAGAAAGAGTGAGTGAGTGAGAGTGAGAGAGAGGGAGACAGAGAAAAGAGAGAAGGAGAGAAAGAAAAGAGAGAAAGAGAGAGGGAGAGAGAGTGAGTGAGAGTGAGAGAGAGTGAGTGAGAGTGAGAGAGAGAAAGAGATAGAGAGGGAGAGCGAATGAGAGAGAGAGGGAGTTAGAAAGAGAGAGCAAGCAAGAGAGAGGGAGAAAGGGAGAAACAAGGGGAAAGAGAGAGAGCGTGAGAGAGTGGCTGTGAGAGTGAGAGAGAGATAGAGAGAGTGAATGGGGGAGAGTGAGGGACAGAGAGAGAGAGGAAGAGAGAGAGATAATGGGAGAGAATGGGGGAGAGAGAGGGACAGAGAGAGAGAGGGAGAGAGAGCGGAGAGAGAGAGAGACAAAGATGGAGAGAGAGGAAGATAGAGAGAGTGAGGGTGAGAGAGAGGGAGAGAGAGAAGAGATAGGGGGAGAGAGTGCGAGAGGGAAAAGGAGAGAGTGTGTGTCTGAGAGAGTGAGAGAGAGAGGGAGAAATAGAGAAAGAGAGAAAGTAAGAGAGAGAGAGCGAGAGAGAGAGAGGAAGAGAGAGACAGAGGGGGAGAAAGAGAGAGAGAGTGTGTGTGTGTGAGGGAGAGACAGAGAGAGAAGAGAGGATGAGAGAGAGAGTGTGAGAGAGAAGGAGAAAGAGAGAGAGTGAGAAAGAGAAGGAGAAAGAGAGAGAGAGGGAGAATGAGAGAGTGTGTGTGAGAGAGTTGGTTAGGGAGAAAGATAGAGAGAGAGAATGAGAGAGAGAGCGGGAGTAAGAGAGGGGGGAGGGACAGAGAGAGAGTGAGGGAGAGTGAGGGAGAGAGGGTTAGAGAGAGAGGATGGAGTGTGAAAGAGATAGAGAGAGAGGAGAGAAAGAGAGAGAGAGAGAGGAAGAGAGAGCGGGAGAGAATGAGTGAAACGGTGAGTGAGTGAGAGTGAAAGAGAGGGAGACAGAGAAAAGAGAGAGGGAGAGACAGAAAAGAGAGAGGGAGAGAGAGAAAAGAGAGAGGGAGAGAGTGAGAAAGAGAAAGAGAGAGAGGGAGAAAGAATGAGAGAGGTGGAGAGAGTGAGTTAGTGAGGGAGAGAGCGAGCGAGAGAGAGAGAGCGAGCGAGAGTGATAGAGCGAGAGAGCGAGAGAGGGAGAGCGAGATAGAGAGTATGGGAGAGTGAAAGTGAGAGAGAGGGACAGAGATAGAGAGAGTGCGAGAGAGAGGTTGATAGAGAGAGAAAGAGAGAGAGAGAGGGGGAGAGAGAGAGAATGATGGAGAGTGAGGGAGAGAGAGAGAGTGGGAGGGAGAGTGGAAGAGAGAGGGACAAAGAGAGGAGAAAGAGAGATAGAGAGAGAGAGATGGAGAGAGGAAGAAAGACAGAGTGAGAATGAGAGAGAGGGAGAGAGAGAAGAGAGAGGGAGAGAGTGTGTGAAATGGAAAAGTAGAAGGAGAGTGTGAGAGTGTGAGAGATAGTGAGAGAGAGGGAGAGAGAGAGAATGAGAGGTTGAGAGAGAGATGGAGACAGAGAGCGTGAGAGAGTGAGTGAGAGAGAGGAAGAGAGAGTGTGAGAGAGAGAGGGAGAGAGAGAGAGAGGAGAGTGAGAGAGAAGAGAGAGAGAAAGGAAGAGGGAGATGAGAGAGAGTGAGAGAGTGCGAGAGAGAGAGGAAGAGAGAGAGAGGGAGAGGGAGAGAGAGGAAGAGGGAGATAGAGGAGAATGAGAGAGAAGAGAGAGAGAGAAAGAAAGATAGAAAGAGAGAGAGGGAGAGAGAGTGAGAGAGAGAGAGAGTGAGAGAGTTAGGGAGACAGAGAGAGAGAGAGTGTGAGAGAGAGTGTGTGAGAGAGAGAAAGGGAGAATGGGAGAGAGCGAGGGAGAAAGAGAGAGAGGGAGAGACAGAGACATATGGAGACAAAGGAAGTGAGAGAGGGAAGGAGAGAGAGAATGAGGGGGAGTGAGAGAGAGAGGAAGAGAGAGGAGAGAGAGAAAGTGAGAGAAAGAGATAGAGATAGAGAATGAGAGATAGAGAGTGAGACAATGCGAGTTAGAGAGAGGCAGAGAAAGAGAGAGAAGAGAGGATGAGAGAGAGTGAGTTAGAGAGAGGGAAGAGAGAATGAGAGGCAGAGAGAGAGCGTGAGTGAGTGAGTGAGAGAGAGAGAGATAGAGAGAGTGTGAGAGAGAGAGAGACGAAGAGAGAGAGTGCGAGAGAGAGAGGAAGAGAGAGAGATGGAGAGGGAGAAAGAGAGAAAGAAAAAGAGACATATTAAAAGTGAGAGTGAGAGAGAGACAGAGACAAAGAGAGTGCGGGAGAGAGGAAGAGAGAGTGAGGGAGGGAAAGAGAGAGGGAGAGAGAGAGACAATGAGGGGAAGTGAGGGAGAGAGAGACAGATCGAGAGAGAGGAAGAGAGAGAGTGAGAGTGAGAGAGGGGGAGAGAGAGAAGGAGAGAGAGGAAGAGAAAGAGAAAGAGGGAGAGAGGAAGAGAGAGCGAGAGCGAGAATGAGAGAGAGGGTGAGTGAGTGAGAATGAGAGAGAGGGAGAGAGAGAGAAAGGGGGGAGAGAGAATGCGAGAGAGGGTGGAAGAGAGAGAGAGAGAGAAAATGAGGGAGAGTGTGAGATAGAGAGAGGGAGACAGAGAGGGAGAGAGATAGGAGAGAGAGAGATAGAGACATATGGAGAGAGAGGAACAGAGAGGGGGAAAAAGAGAGAGAATGAGGGGGAGTGAGAGAGGAAGAGGGAGGAGTGAGAGAAAGTGAGAGAGAGAGATGGAGAGAGTGAATGAGAGATAGAGAATGAGACAATGAGAGTGAGAGAGAGGGAAAGAAACAAAGAGAAGAGAGGATGAGAAAGAGAGTGAGGTAGAGAGAGAGAAGAGAAAATGAAAGAGAGAGTGTGAGAGTGAGTTAGAGAGAAAGAGGGAGGGAGAATGACAGAGAGCGAGGGAGAATGAGAGAGAGTGGGGGAGAAAGAGAGGGAGGGAGAGAATGAGAAAGAGAACGAGAGAGGGAGAGGGAGAAAGAAGTAGAGAGAGAGAGTGAGTTAGAAAAAGACAAAGAGAGAATGAGAGAGAGAGAGAGAGAGAAAAGGGAGAGATAGATAGAGAGAAAGACAGAGAGAGAAAGAGTGAGGAAGAGTGAGGAAGAGTGAGACAATGAGAGTGAGAGAGAAGGAGAGAAAGAGAGAGAAGAGAGGATGAGAGAGAGAGTGAGTTAGAGAGAGAAGAGAGAATGAAAGGGAGAGTGTGAGAGTGAGTTAGAGAGAAAGAGAGAGGGAGAATGATAGAGAGCGAGGGAGAATGAGAGAGAGTGAGGGAGAAAGAGAGAGGGAAAGAATGAGAAAGAGAACGAGAGAGGGAGAGAGATAGGAGAGAGAGAGATAGAGACATATGGAGAGAGAGGAAGAGAGAGGGGGAAAAAGAGAGAGAATGAGGGGGAGTGAGAGAGAGGAAGAGGGAGGAGTGAGAGAAAGTGAGAGAGAGAGAGATGGAGAGAGTGAATGAGAGATAGAGAATGAGACAATGAGAGTGAGAGAGAGGGAAAGAAACAAAGAGAAGAGAGGATGAGAAAGAGAGTGAGGTAGAGAGAGAGAAGAGAAAATGAAAGAGAGAGTGTGAGAGTGAGTTAGAGAGAAAGAGAGAGGGAGAATGACAGAGAGTGAGGGAGAATGAGAGAGAGTGAGGGAAAGAATGAGAAAGAAGAAAATAGAGTGAGTTAGAAAAAGATAGAGAGAGAATGAGAGAGAGAGAGAAGAAGGAGAGATAGATAGAAAGAAAGACAGAGAGAGAGAGAAAGAGTGAGGAAGAGTGAGGGAGAGTGAGGGAGAGAGAGAAGGAGGAGGAGGAAGGGTGAGAGAGATGGAGAGAGAGAGGGAGAGAGAGGAAGAGAGAGCGAGAGAGAGAATGAGAGAGAGTGAGAGTGAGAGAGAGGGAGAGAGAATGCGAGAGAGAGTGGAAGAGAGAGAGAGGGAGAAAGAGATCGAGAATTAGGGAGAGTGCGAGACAGAGAGAGGGAGTCAAAGAGGGAGAGAGATAGGAGAAAGAGAAAGAGAGAGAGACAGAGACTTATGGAGAGAGAGGAAGAATGAAAGAGTGAGAGTGAGAGAGAGAAGAGAGAGGGAGAGAGAAAGCAGATAGGAAAAAGAGAGAGAAAGTGTGTGAGAGAAAGAGAGAGTGAGAGAGAGAGACAGAGAGTGAGAGTGAGAGGCAGAAACAGAGAGAGAGAAAGAGAGAGAGATAGTAAGAGAGAGGAAGAGGCAGAAAGATAATGAGGGAGAATGAGAGAGAGAGAGAGGAAGAGAGTGAGGAGAGAAGGAGAAAGAGAGAGAGTGAGAGAGAGAGAGCGAGAAAAATAGGAAGAGAGAGAGAATGAGGAGAGTGAGAGAGATAATGAGGGAGAGTGAGAGAGAGTGGAAGAGAGGGAGGAGAGAGAAAAAGATAAAGAGAGTGAGAGTGATAGAGGGGGAGAAAGAGAGAGAAGAGAGGATGAGAGAGAGATGGTTAGAGTTAGTTAGAGAGAAAGAGAGAGAGAATGATAGAGAGAGGGAGAATGAGAGAGAAAGAGAGGGAGAGAGTGTGTGCGAGTTAGAGAGAGAAAATGAGAGGAGAGGGAGAGAGAACGAGAGAGAAAGAGGGGGAGAAAGAGGGAGACAGTGTGAGAGAGTCATAGTTTGAAAGAAAAAGATAGAGGGAGTGCGAGAGAGAGGAAGGGAGAGAGAGAGAGAATGAGGGAGAGTGAGGGAGAGAGAAAGATAGATGGAGAGAGAGAGAGACTAAGAGAGAGGGAGAGAGAGAGAACGAGATAGAGGGAGAAACAAAGAGAGGGAGAAAGAGAGAGAGGGGAGAATGAGAGAGAGAGAGAGAGAGAGAGAAGTAGAGACAGAGTGAGTTAGAGAGAGAGAGGGAGAAGGAGAGAGAGAAGAGGGAGCGACAAGAGATTACAAAATGGAAAGAGCGAGAGTGAGAGAGAGCGAGAATGAGAGGCAGAGAGAGAGAGCGTGAGTGAGTTAGTGAGAGAGAGAGATAGAGAGAGTGCGAGAGAGAGAGGAAGAGAGAGGGAGAGGGAGAAAGAGGAAGAGAGAGTGAGGGAGAGAGGGAGGGAGGGAGGGAGGGAGAGAGGGAGAGAGAGACAATGAGGGGTAGTGAAGGAGAGAGAGACAGATCGAGAGAGAGGAAGAGAGAGAGTGAGAGTGAGAGAGGGGTAGAGAGAGGGAGAGAGAGGGAGAGAGAGAGGGGGGAGAGAGAGGAAGAGAGAGCGAGAGAGAGAATGAGAGAGAGTGTGAGTGAGTGAGAGTGAGAGGGAGGGAGAGAGAGAGAGATTGTGAGAGAGGGTGGAGAGAATGAGGGAGAGTGCGAGACAGAGAGAGGGAGAGAGATAGGGGAGAGAGAGAGACAGAGAGATATGGAGAGAGAGGAAGAGAGAAAGAGTTATAGTGAGATAGAGAAGAGACAGGGAGAGAGTGTGTGAATGGGAAAACGAGAGAGAAAGTGTGTATGAGAGAGAGAGAGAGAGTGGGAGAGATGTAGGAAGAGAGAGAGGGGAAGAGGGAGAGAGAGATTGAGGGAGAATGAGAGAGAGGGGAAGAGAGTGAGGAGAGAGGGAGAAAGAGAGAGGGAGTGAGAGAGAGAGAGCGCGAGAGAGATAGGAAGAGAGAGAATAAGGGAGAGTGAGAGAGAGAATGAGGGAGAGTGAGAGAGAGAATGAGGGAGAGTGAGAGAGAGAGGAAGAGAGAGGAGAGAGAAATAGAGAAATAGAGAAAGAGAGTGAGAGTGAGTGACAGAGAGAATGAGAGATAGAGAGTGAAAGAGTGAGAGTGATAGAGAGGGGAAGAAAGAGAGAGAAGAGAGGATGAGAGAGAGACGGTTAGAGAGAAAGAGAGAGAGAATGAGAGAGAGGGAGAAAGAGTGAAAGAGATGGAGAATGAGAGAGATAGAGAGAACGAGATGGAAAAGAGTGGGAGAGAGTGTGAGTTAGAGAGAGAGAGAGAACGAGAGAGAGGGAGAGAGAGAACGAGAGACAGAGAGAGGGAGAAAGAGAGAGACAGCGTGAGAGTGAGAAAGGCAACGACAGAGATAGTGCGAGAGAGAGGAATGGAGAGAGAGACAGGGAGAGAGAGAGAGAATGAGAGAGAGAGAGAGAGAGAGAGAGAGAAAGGGAAAGATAGATAGAGAGAAAGACAAAGAGAGAGAGAGTGAGGAAGACTGAGGGAGAGTGAGGGACAGAGAGCGAGAGAGAGAGAGAGAGAGGAGGAGGAAGGGTGAAAGTGATGGAGAGAGAGAGGCAGAGAGAGGAAGAGAGAGCGAGAGTGAGAGAGACAATGAGAGAGTGATTAACAGTGAGAGAAAGGGAGAGAGAGATACAGAGAGATACTGCGAGAGAGAGTGGAAGAGATAGAGAGAGGGGGAGAGAGAGAGAATGAGGGAGAGTGCGGGATAGAGAGAAAGAAAGGGAGAGTGACTGGAAAGAGAGAAAGTGAGAAAGAGAGACAGAGACAGATGGAGAGAGAGGAAGATAGAAATAATGAGAGTGAGAAAGTGGGAGAGAGAGAAGAGAGAGGGAGAGAGTGTGAATGGGAAAAGAGAGAGAAAGTGTGTATGAGAGAGAGTGTGATAGAGAGAGAGAGAGAGATAGAGATAGAAAGATAGAGAGGGGAAGAGGGGGAGAGAGAGAATGGGGGAGAGTGAGAGAGAGGAAGAGAGAGGAGAGAGAAAGAGAGAAAGAGAGAGACAGAGATAGAGAGAGTGTGAGATAGGAAGAGGGAGAGAGAGAGAATTAGGGAGAGTGAGAGAGAGAGCGAATGAGGTAGAGTGAGAGTGAGAGAGAGAGGAAAAGAGAGAGGAGAGAGTAAGAGAGAACGAGAGAAAGAGAGAAAGAGAGAGGGATGGAAATAGAGAGAGACAATGAGAGATAGAGAGTGAGAGGGTGTGACTGAGAGAGAGGGAGAGAAAGAGAGAGAAGAGAGGATGAAAGAGAGAGAGGGAGAGAAAGAGAGAAGAGAGGATGAGAGAGATAGGGAGAGAAAGATAGAAGAGAGGATGAGAGAGAGACGGTTAGAGTTGTGAGTTAGAGAGAGAATGAGATAGAGGGAGAGAGAGAGAACGAGAGAGATACGGAGAAAATGAGAGAGAGAGGGAGACATGGAATGAGATAGAGCGAGAAAGACAGAGAGAGACAGAGAGATTGCGAGAGAGTGGCAGAGAGACTGAGAATGGGAGAGGGAGAATGAGAACGAGTGTGAGATAGTGAGTTTGAGAGAAAGAGAGAGTGAGAGAGAGAGAATGACCGAGAGTGAGAGTGAGAGGAGAGAGAAAGAGAGAGAGAGAGTTAGAGTGAGAGAGATGGAAATGGAGAGAGAATGAGAGATAGAGAGTGAGAGAGTGAGAGAGAGGGAGAGAAAGAGAGAGAAGAGAGGATGAGAGAGAGAGGGGGAGAAAGAGAGAGAGGGGGAGTGAATGAGAGAGATAGAGAGAAAGAGAGAGAAAGAGAGGGAGAGAGAGAGAGTGATTTAAAGAGAGAACGAGACAGAGGGGGAGAGAGAGAACGAGAGAGAGAGGGAGAAAAAGATAGTCAACGTGAGAGAGTGAGAGTGTGAGAGAGAGACAGAGAGAGTGCGGGTGAGAGGAAGAGAGAGAGAGGGAGGGAGACAGAGAGAATGAGGGTGAGTGAGGGAGAGAGGGAGAGAGAGGGGGGAGAGATAGATAGAGAGAAAGATAGAGAGAGGGAGAGTGAGGAAGAGTGAGGGAGAGAGGGGGAGAGAGGGAGAGAGTGAGAGAGAGGAGGAAGGGTGAGAGAGATGGAGAGAAAGGGAGGGAGAGAGAGAGGAAGAGAGAGAGCGAGAGATAGAATGAGAGAGAGTGTGAGTGAGTGAGAGTGAGAGAGAGGGAGAGAGAAAGAGGGAGAGAGAGGCAGAGAATGTGGGAGAGTGCGAGAGAGAGAGAGGGAGAGAGACACGAGAGAGAGAAAAAGAGAGCGAAAACGTGGGAGAGTGAGAGTGAGAGAGAGAGACAGAGAGAGTGCGAGAGAGAGGAAGAGAAAGAGAATGAGGGTGAGTTAGGGGGAGAGAGAGAGACTGATGGAGAGACAGACTGAGAGACAATGAGAGAGAGTAGGAGATAGAGAATGAGATAGAGCGAGAAAGAGGGAGAGAGACAGAGAGAGTGCAAGAGAGAGGCAGAGAGACTGATAAAGTGAGAGGGAGAATGAGAACGAGTGTGAGAGAGTGAGTTTGAGGGAAAAAGAGTGAGACAGTGAGTTAGAGTAAAAGAGAGAGGAAGAGAGAGGAGTGAGAAAGAGAGAGTGAGAGAGAGAAAGTGAGAGAGAGAAAAATAAGGAGAGTAAGAGAGAGAGAGATTGAGCGAGAGTGAGAGAGAGAGGAAGACATAGAAGAGAGAGAAAGAGAGAGAGACAGTTAGAGTGAGAGAGATGGAAATAGAGAGAGAATAAGAGATAGAGAGTGAGAGAGTGAGAGTGAGAGAGAGGGAGAGAGAGAGAAGAGAGGATGAGAGAGAGGGAGAGAAAGAGAGAGAGGGGGTGAATGAGAGAGATAGAGAGAAAGAGAGAGAAAGAGAGGGAGAGAGAGTGATTTAAAGAGAGAACGAGACAGAGGGAGAGAGAGAGAACGAGAGTGAGAGGGAGAAAAAGAGAGACAACGTGAGAGAGTGAGAGTGAGAGAGAGAGACAAAGAGAGTGCGAATGAGAGGAAGAGAGAGAGGGAGTGAGACAGAGAGAATGAGGGCGAGTGAGGACAGAGAGAGACAGATGGAGAGCGAGAGAGAGACAATGAGAGAGAGAGGGAGATGGAGAATGAGATAGCGCGAGAAAGAGAGAGAGAGGTAGAAAGAGTGCGGGAGAGAGAGGTAGAGTGACTGAAAGAGGGAGAGGGAGAATGAGAAAGAGAGGGAGAGAGAGGGAGACAAAGAGAGAGAAGAGCGGATGCGAAAGAGACGGTTAGAGTTTGTTAGAGAGAATGAGAGAGAGAATAAGATAGAGGGAGGGAGAAAGAGAGAGAGAGGGTGAATGAGAGATATAGAGAGAACGAGAGAGAAAGATAGGGAGAGAGATAGTGAGTTAGAGAGAGAGAACGAGAAAGACGAAGAGAGAGAACGAGACAGACGGAGAGAGAGAACGAGATAGAGAGGGAGAAAAAGAGAGACAACGTGAGAGAGTGAGAGTGAGAGAGAGAGACTGAGATAGTACGAGAGAGAGGAAGAGGGAGAGAGAGGGAGATAGAGAGAAAATGAAGGTGAGTGAGCGAGAGAGAGACAGATGGAGAGAGAGAGAGACAATGAGAGTGAGAGGAAGACAAAATGAGAAAGAGAGAAAGTTAGAGAGAGAGAGAGAAAGAGAGAGAGGATAGAGAAAGAGAGTGAGAGTGAGAGAGAGATATTGAGAAATAGAGAGAGTGAGAGAGAGAGAGAGCGAGAGAGAGAGAACGTGAGAAATAGAGAGACTGAGAGAGAGAGAAAGTGAGAGAGAGACAGAGAGAGAGAGGGAGACAGAGATAGAGAGCGTTAGAGAGAGGGAGAAACAGAGAGAATGAGAGAGAGAGGAAGAGAGAGGGAGGGGGAGAGAGAGAATGAGGGAGAGTGAGGGAGAGAGAGGAGAGAGTGAGAGAGAGAGAGAAAGAGAGAGAGTGTGAGTTAGAGAGAGAGGGAGAGAGAGAATGAGAACGAAAGTGAGTTAGAGTGAGGGAGAGAGAGAGAGAGAGAAAGAGAGAGAGTGTGAGTTAGAGAGAGAGGGAACGAGACAGAGGGAGATAGAGAGAACGAGAGGGAGAGGGAGAAAAGGAGAGACAACGTGAGAGAGTGAGGGTGAGAGAGAGAGAGAGAAAGTGTGAGAGAGAGGAAGAGAGAGATAGAGAATGAGGGTGAGTGAGGGAGAGAGATAGATTGTTGGAGAGAGTGAGAGAGACTGATGGAGAGAGAGGGAGACAGAGAGTGAGATAGAGCGAGAAAGAGAGAGAGACAAAGAGAGTGCGAGAGAGAAAGGAAGAGACTGAGAGAGGGAGAGGGAGAATGATAACGAAAGTGAGAGGGTGAGTTTTAGAGAAAGAGACTGAGAGAGTGAGTTAGAAAGAAAGAGAGAGGAAGAGAGAGGAGTGAGAAAGAGAGAAAGAGAGAGAGTGAGAGTGAGAGAGAGAAAATTAAGGAGAGTGAGAGTGAGAGAATGAGCGAGAGTGAGAGAGAGAGAGGAAGAGAGAGAGGAGAGAGAAAGAGAGATAGGAGAGAGAAAGAGAGAAAGGGATAGTTAGAGTGAGAGAGATGGAAATAGAGAGAGAATGAGAGAGACTGTGAGAGAGTGAGAGTGAGAGAGAGGGAGAGAAAGAGAGAAGAGAGGATGAGAGGATGAGAGAGAGACGGTTAGAGTTGGTTAGAGAGAATGGGAGAGAGAATGAGAGAGAGTGGGGGAGAGAGAGAGAGCGGGGGTGAATGAGAGAGATAGAGAGAAAGAGAGAGAAAGAGAGGGAGAGTGCGTGTGTGAGTTAGAGAGATAATGAGATAGAGGGAGAGAGAGAGATCGAGAGACAGGGAGAAAATGAGAGACAACATGTTAAAGTGAGAGTAAGAGAGAGACAGAGAGAGGAAGAGAGAGAATGAGGGTGAGGGGGAGAGAGAGAGTTTGATGGAGAGAGAGTGAGAGACAATGAGAGAGAGACGCAGACAGAGAATGAGATTGAGCGAGAAAGAGAGAGGGAGAGAGGGAGAGAAGGTGGGAGAGTGAGAGAGAGAAGAGAGAATGGGAGAGAGAATGGGAGAGAGAGGGAGAGAGAGAAGAAATGAGAGAGAGGGAGTGAGAAAGAGAGAGGGAGAGAACGAGAGAGTTAGAGAGAGAGGAGAGAGAAAGAGAGTGAGAGTATGAGAGAGAGAGAGAGTGAGAAATAGAGAGAGTGAGTGAGAGAGAGAGAGAGAGCGAGAGAGAGAGAACGTGAGAAATAGAGAGACTGAGAGAGAGAGAAAGTGAGAGAGAGACAGACAGAGAGGGAGACAGAGATAGAGAGCGTTAGAGAGTGTGAGAGAGAGGGAGAAACAGAGAGAATGAGAGAGAGAGGAAGAGAGAGAGAGGGGGAGAGAGAGAATGAGGGAGAGAGAGGGAGAGAGAGGAGAGAGTGAGAGAGAGAGAGAGAAAGAGAGAGAGTGTGAGTTAGAGAGAGACGGAGAGAGAGAATGAGAACGAAAGTGAGTTAGAGTGAGGGAGAGAGTGAGAGAGAGAGAGAAAGAGAGAGAGTGTGAGTTAGAGAGAGAGGGAACGAGACAGAGGGAGATAGAGAGAACGAGAGGGAGAGGGAGAAAAGGAGAGACAACGTTAGAGAGTGAGGGTGAGAGAGAGAGAGAAAGTGCAAGAGAGAGGAAGAGAGAGATAGAGAATGAGGGTGAGTGAGGGAGAGAGAGAGACTGTTGGAGAGAGTGAGAGAGACTGATGGAGAGAGAGGGAGACAGAGAGTGAGATAGAGTGAGAAAGAGAGAGAGAGAGACAAAGAGAGTGCGAGAGAGAAAGGCAGAGACTGAGAGAGGGAGAGGGAGAATGAGAACGAAAGTGAGAGGGTGAGTTTTAGAGAAAGAGACTGAGAGAGTGAGTTAGAGAGAAAGTGAGTGGAAGAGAGAGGAGTGAGAAAGAGAGAAAGAGTGAGAGTGAGAGAGAGAGAAAATTAAGGAGAGTGAGAGAGAAAGAATGAGCGAGAGTGAGAGAGAGAGAGGAAGAGAGATAGGAGAGAGAAAGAGAGAAAGGGATAGTTAGAGTGAGAGAGATGGAAATAATGAGAGAATGAGAGAGACTGTGAGAGAGTGAGAGTGAGACTGAGGGAGAGAAAGAGAGGAGAGAGGATGAGAGGATGAGAGAGAGACGGTTAGAGTTGGTTAGAGAGAATGGGAGACAGAATGAGAGAGAGTGGGGGAGAGAGAGAGAGAGCGGGGGTGAATGAGAGAGATAGAGAGAAAGAGACAGAAAGAGAGGGAGAGAGCGTGTGTGAGTTAGAGAGATAATGAGATAGAGGGAGAGAGAGAGATCGAGAGACAGGGAGAAAATGAGAGACAACGTGTTAAAGTGAGAGTAAGAGAGAGACAGAGAGAGGAAGAGAGAGAATGAGGGTGAGGGAGAGAGAGAGATTGATGGAGAGAGAGTGAGAGATAATGAGAGAGAGACGCAGACAGAGAATGAGATTGAGCGAGAAAGAGAGAGGGAGAGAGGGAGAGAAGGTGGGAGAGTGAGAGAGAGAAGAGAGAATGTGAGAGAGAATGGGAGAGAGAGGGAGAGAGAGAAGAAATGAGAGAGGGAGACGGAGAAAGAGAGAGGGAGAGAACGAGAGAGTGAGAGAGAGAGAAATGGGGGAGAAACAAAGTGAATTATAGAGAGAGTGAGAGGGAGAAAGTGAAAGTAAGAGAGAGAATGA